>JAQFVV010000011.1:10296281-10896281 GCA_028023455.1 Epiperipatus broadwayi
TACTAAATAAGTATGCATATTAACTGACATTGTTAATAAAGCTACTATGCCTCATCTCTTTTCAGCCTTCTTCATCCTATTATAACAGAAATATCATTTCAAAGGAATTTACTATTTAGTGATCCATAATAATTGTTTGTCATTTATATATTTAACAACATCACATGACCTCTTGTATGCTTACTCATATAACTCTAAGAGCAGTTACTTTTACTCTACTCTAAGCTTATCTTCTAGGAGCTTGAGTAATGAATGGACACCATGGCATTATTCTTTGGGAGTCCATAAGAAGTTTGACCACCAGAACTGTGAGTGCTAGAATTGATCCTGGGACCTCCTGCTCCCAATTCAGATGCTCTACCAACTGTGCCAAACTATGAAGGATGACACCATATGATATAATGTCTAACAGTGATTTTATAGCACTATTATAACTAATGTCCACAAGCTTACTGTAGATAACTCTAGTGAAAGTAAAGATAACGTCTCTTAGTTTAACAATATGCCTATCACTTTATTTATTTAGTTGAACATAAACCATCTCCAATATATGTATTTTGTGCTGAACCAGCATTCATCATTTGCTCTGGATCATCATCTCCCCCACATATATGTAATCACTGCTCAGTTTATATTAAGATAAATCTTTGAACTTTAATGGACAGATTTCAATCTTCTCCACCCTCAACTCTTCAGCCATCCATATTATTAAAAATATAGTGATAGAATGCTCAAAGTCCTTATTGTTTTTGTGGTCATACCCATGTTCAATTTGTCATCTGACCCCTTGTATATAGGACCTTAATATTTTCATTTAAATGTACATATTGAGGGGTCAGTTATGGCTTAAAGTGAACATGGGTATAACAACATTAGTGGCATTAACAAGGGCTTTGAGCAATTCACCATTAGAGTTTTCAATAATATGGAGAGCTGAAAAGTTGGAGGGTGAAGAAGATTGAAGCCTGTCCATTAAAGTTTGATAATTTGCTATCTTAACATAAACTGAGCACTGAGTATACATGTGAGTGGCAAATGATTATGTGGACCAACTGATAAGTGCTGGTTCAGCATGATATACATATATTAGAGATTATTTATCTTTTTCATATTATTTGGCCATCTGTATAAGTTATATAAGATAAAGTGTGAAGAGACTTTGAAAGTCTGTGTTCAAATTCCCTCTAATTACATCTAAAGTTTAATATTGTGAAATATGCATGTTACTATTATAACGGAACCCACTGCCCCAAAGTTGATGGTGCCAGGTATAACAAAACCGCTGGGTACACCATACGACAATATGAATATGACTCAGTAGTTGGATGACTTGAATACAATGTATCAACCAACCTACAAGTCATATCCAAAACTTATGATTTGACGGCACATTTGGGTGCATCAGATGTTACAGAATCAGCAATGGCATATAATAAAGGGAGTGTCTCTCACTACTGTCAGACCTAGGCCTTCAAATAGGATGCTAAAGATGTCACAATGAAATGCCCAGTTCCAAATCCCATCTACTTTCAATATACCAACTTATAATTTATTAACAATATTTCAATGTAACTTGGACCAATGCATATACATTACATCTTCCTTTTTAGACCCCATTACACCACAGAATTCAAACTCAGGGAGCTCTTGCAGTCAGCTCTCTTCGGGGATAGACTTACTCAATTATAAACGAAATATGCCTATATATAAGCATAGATATAGAAAAATACTGATGATGATCAATTATTTATAAGAGCAATATATAATGATGATGGTGATCATCAAACCTTTAATGTTGTAACTGCAGGGTGGTGATGGTGATGATCAAACAGAGATCAGACTGATTTAAACAACTTAATTTATTAACAACATATAAAATAAATATTTACAAACAAAAAATAATAAAATAAATAAATATTCGGTTATCAAGAATGGTTTTCTATCATTTTGATGACTTCACACAACAGAAACAAAATAATTTGAAGTATAATATATACAAAATTATACTATATAATTCATTAAATATATACATAAAACAAAAAAAAACGAGAGTTCACTAATTCTAAAACTACCCCATTAATGTAATTATTAGAATGATATTTTTAGGCTAGGGTAAATATATTATAATTATAATTATTTTTTATCATATATATATAGCCCCACTCCAATTTACATGTGTGTGTAAGTCCTAGTAAAAAATTAATGATAGACACAAAAAAGACCTTTTACTCAGGGAGTTAATTGTGCATTCAAAAATGAAACAAAATTACAAGTAAATATTATCAAAATTTATTAGTAGATTATCTAGTCTTGTTGTCCTAAAGTTTGCTCTCAATATTAAAGATATAAAAACCTTACTTGGTGTGAGGTCGCCTTGATGGATCGATGTTGAATTTCCTGAGGAATCTGTAAATTTACTTTTATTAAAAAAATAATACATATTAATTGAAGAGGATTCCTTTTTTAAAATATATCAGCATATGACACATCTATTCACACCCATCTATTCACTGCTTCTACTTTTAAATTGCAGGTGATTGAATTTGAAAAATGAATCTTATATACACAATAAAAAAAAATTACAATATATAAACTTTCAAATAAAAATGACTAAAGCAAAAAAAATAATAATCACATAAATCAAAATATAATATATTTATCCTGAGGAAAGCAAATGTCAATCTCCATGCATACTGTTCTTGTTCACCAACTCTGTTGCTATTTATGAATCTCATGCCTCTTGATTTAAACAAACACATATGAAATATCTCTCCTGAACATATATAAATTCATGGAAGATTGCTGTACACCAGCATTCTATAAGACAGACATCTTGATGGAAAAATTTATAATTTTGTAATTCCATAATGACATTAAAGCTAGCTTTGGAAAGTCCCACAGCATTGGTCCTTTACCCCTGACACATTGTAATGATTCCTTTTATAAACTTATTTATAGTGTGGCTTAAATATCTATAAAAATAGCTTTTAAAGAAAACAGTTAATTTTTAGTAGTTTCAGATTTCCTTTGCATTACTTCTATTATAATGAATTTTAGCTTGCAGAATAAATTAAGTCACTAGTTCATTCCTGCTAATTATAAATTAAAGTTTAACTTTCCAGTTTTCTTCTATCCAAAATAAAGATTTTATATTATCTTGAAACTACAAATATTAAAATTTTACTGTTTTTTTAGATGCCAAATAGTTTTTTTCTTCTTTTAAAAGAAATAAAACTTAACTTTTTTGCTGTTGGTTCAATTCCAGATTTTTCTAAGTGAAGAATGCTACTCTGCTGTTGGTTCAATTGTAGATTTTTCCAGTAAAGAGAAATGCTGCTAGATTGTCACATGCTAGCTAATAACCTATTGTTACAACTTAATAAAAAAAAACAAATTATAAACATTATTATTATTTTTATTCTTTATTCAATATTCATTATTCCAAACTCAATCATTTAACAACAATTTTGACCTTATATAAATTTTAATCTTTAATTATGTCCATTCTATAAGTCAATCAATTAGTATTTTTAGTTAATGATATTAATAAATAAAAACAATTAATTTCTACCAATAGATGAACATATTAGTTTATATGCATATATACTGCATGTGTATAGCAAATTTGTTTGCTTTCTCACAATAGGTAAAAAAAGAATTAATTTCTCAAATCATATCAGCCTATATGTATGTTTATATATGTATATACTACCTTTGTATAAGCAAGTATATAAGATATTTTATTTGCCTACCACTTGGTCTGAATTCATAACATTGTAAAAGAAATTGGAGCAGCCATCTCTTACACTATCAATAGTTTACTTGTAATATATAAATAGCTAAATAAAGAAAACAATTAAAAATCATCTATTTAATAAAAAAGCAATATATTTCTTGTTATGAATGAATTTGAAATAAATTGACCATTTATTTATTACATTTTAAAAATGAAATAGTCTGTTTAAATTATTATTGTGTGAATGATAACAATGCCTTATTAGAATTAGAAGAAAGTCATATGATCTCAAGCCAGTGTCTAAAAAAGGCTGCATTTTGTGTTGTCATCGCTACAAAAAGAATTTTAGCAAGATTCAGATTTTCTTTTGCTTAATAAATTTGTGATTATCTTACCTTACCTCTTATATATACAATCAGAACATATAGCAATGAAATATGCACTGTGAATAAGACAAGTTAGAGAGAGAAAGCATGGGCTCCCTCTTGATTTGATATCTTTACAATTAAAATGAAATGGATATCACAAATGCTATGCTGAATGCCATAGAACTAAGATAATTTAATTCATCTTCGATTGTAATATCAATAGGAATAATAACTGAATATTATCTAATGATTCAAATTGCTTATGGATCCCTATGTTTGAGTTTTTGATAGCAAAAAGGCAAAATAAGGGAATTTTTGTCAAATAATGGAATATTGGCTGAAGTCCATATGCTAATAAAAATATTCTTTTAAATCAACACTTTCTGATAAGTTTTATAAAAAAAGAAATAGTTTTTAAAAAAGCATAATGATAATTTTAAAATAAAGTTATTAAAGTTTTTTTATTAATAGCAATTTCTATTAGTATAACTTACTTGGCATTCATTATCATTTATACAATGTGAGAAATGTATTTTTTTTTAAAAAAAAAGTAACAATATTAAAACTTTTATGACTTTGTTTAAAAAAGTTATCTTTAACCCTTCTATGGTCGTATGGTTTATAATATAAATGTATATCATATCTATCAATTGCAATCTTAAAAGGAAAAGAGGAGGGGAAATAAATATATATTAGATTGTGAACTATGTCTTATTCACCTCAGTGAGTTCTATCAATTGCAATCTTAAAAGGAAAAGAGGAGGGGAGATAAAAATATATATATTAGATTGTGAACTATGTCTTGTTCACCTCAGTGAGTTAATGTTTACTTTAATAAATATTATTATTAACCTAAGTATTTTGATTTGCCTATTGCATGAATCATTATAAAACTATTTCATTACACAATTTATTTACAATTAAAATATTTAAATGTATATCCCATACTATATCCCACTAGCAAGTAAAATATTATTTACTAAACTTTATCTTCTCTGCCAAGCAGATTTAGTTATTATGGACTATTGGCACCTTACAAATTCATGAGTCCATTGTAAATATAAATCTAAACTGCTAAAGAGTCATTGGTGGATCAACATATTTATTTGACTACTTATTAGTTATATATATTTTAGTTGCCTAAATACAACATTTATGAAGTATATTTTAGATTGCTCAAATATTTAATGCATAAATGGAGAAAACCACTTGGTTCGTAATTTTATTTATTATATGTGGTTGCCCAAATATATGAGGTATTTGCAGGTCAGACAGCCCTGCTGTTATATTTATGTTATATTCACAATTACACAAATCTGAAAACTATTCAGTGAATGGCCCTTATTTTATCTTTATATTTTGGCAGTCTTTATTAGTTTTTCTTTACATTTTGGCTCATTTAACAAGGAAGTATTGCTATTTATGAGGTGATGTTGCTTCATTAGTGTTGTTCATATATGGTTTGGAATAGTTTCCTTTACATTTGGATGCACAACAAGGGCTGAGTCCCATAAGAGATTTAAAGACTTATAATAATAGGTATATAGAATTAAAATATTTGATTAATGATCACAATTGATATTAGCTATCTTTATGTATGCTGGTGTTAGATTAAACAGAGCAATGATTCAATAAATAATAATTTTTAAATTTGTAGTTGTGCTTTGTTAAGGGTTTGAATTTAAAGTGGGTTGTCAAATTGTTTTCTGAAAAATAAGAGGTTTAAAAATACATGAGTTAAAAAATAGCAAAGTTGTAAAACGTTTTATTAATAAGACGTTTTATAAATATGCCAAAAAAGGGCATGTGAAGGCAAAATACAAAATAACGATGCCTGCACTTGCCAAAACGTTAAGTTTTTTTTTTAATTTTCAGGTTAGTAACTTGATGGTTAAAAGTGGATGATAGGTGTATAAACAGCATTGGCTTTAGTTTTGAATCCCAAATCCCATTAATAAAATAAAATCGAGAAACCAGTCTGTGAATGGGAAATTGCACCATCATCTAATAACGATTGATAACTCAAGCTTATAACAGATATCTTTACAGTAGTCAGAGGAGAAATGCTATTGTTCATATGCTGAAAAAATCAGACTATGCTATGTAGGTATTAATATTCCCAGCGAGGAAGAGAAGATATATTGTGATTTAAATAAAACTGAATTTATTAAGCATGTAGTTACTGACCTGGATGCATATCAGCATTGGCTCCAACTGTAAACTCCAAATCTTCGTTGATTAAAAAAAAGAGAGCAATTAAAATAAAGAAAAATATAACTTTTAATTTAATATGGTATTTACTAATTCTTGATTTCAGATTAATACTTTTGTTTTTATTAATTTTTTTATAATATGATTAGACCATTTTACGTAACATTTACTATTATGCTTTACAATGACCAATTTACCCAAAACAAAATTATTTATTTAATTTTCATTATTCATTTTTTAAATAAAAATAGAATTTGTTTACGTTATTGGGTTTTTTTTTTATAATTTATTTTTATTTACTTTTAGAATATATGTATGAATAATAAATGCTTTGATAACTTTATTTTAAAAAAGTACGAAATAAAACTTCTTTGAAGTTATAATGGTAAATGTAATGTTATTCAAAAAAGACTAGCAATTGTTAAAAATATCTTATTAGAATTTTCGTATTTTTTAAGTAAGTTATTGGATGGACGGCTGAAGAGTTGGAGTGTGGAGTGGATTGAGGCCTGTCTATTAAAATATGAAGATTGGCTATCTTAATATATATCTGAGCACTTATTGCATATATGTGTAGAGATGATAATCTGGACCAAGTGATGATTGCTGATTTAGCATGAAATACATATATTGGTGATTATTTATCTTTTCGACGTATATGTGTTCAAGTACATGTGTTATGAGATAGGGAGAGTGGTAGGTTGTGTGAAAGTCTGTGCTCACATGCCCTATACATTACATATATTGATGCAGGTATATAGTAAGCCTGTATTTCAGTTATTAATATTTTATTATATAACCGTATGTGTATTTTGAATATAGAGTTGAAACATTTACTTTTATATCCGAATTTATTCCATATTTTTAATAATCCTTTAAGACCTAATATTTTTCATATCCATGTAAAAGTTTTTCAGATAAATGCATTTTTAATTGACTATATTACAATGTAATTTAGTGTTTCCCAAATTTTTACACCATGGGACACTTTACAAATCTTCAAATTTTAAGAAACGCCTTGGTTATTTTTTAGGGTAGATAGATATATTAGTAATAAATAAATTAGCAAGTAAATATGAATTAAGAAAACAAAACATTTATTCTCAAATTTTAATTACTTAAAACAAAACACATGAAAATAGTAAAATAAACTAGGTATATGTAAAGTTATATTTTTAATGATTTCAATGTTTTTCGATCTTTGAATTACAAATTCTTTTGATATCTGGCATAATATTATAAACTGATTTCTCATATTTGATGAAGTGCCATGTCTGTTTCTGTGTTTTGATTTGGTTGCAACTAAATATAAAAATCAGGCCTCATATAAATGTTTAAATACGTCATTGTATACGTCATTGTAAAAGAAAGCAAAACACAAATAGCTATTTCTGACACATTGGAGTGCTCTTCGGTTAAATTTTTCCAGAAATTCTGTGCTTTTGTTTTAAGTCAGAGTGATTAATTAAATCAATTAGATTTTCATAATCACTTAAACTGTGACTAATTAAATCAATTAGATTTTCATAATCACTCAAACTGAAGCCTATTGGTTTAGCTGCCACTGTAAATAGATTCCAAACCCAGAAATTGTCTCAACAGACTTTGCAAAATATTGCAAAAGGATTGATTATATAAGTCATACAAGTATTCTAAAATTCCTTTATAAACATTATTGTCTACTTTAGAATTTATTTCAGCTAAAAATTTATGCAAGATGAAAAAACAATCAAAATTATTCTATTCAACTGTAGAAATCAGAGTTCAAACTTTTTATTCAAAGATGTAATTTTATCTCTTGCATTAAAAATTGTAATATTTTCCCATTATAATGATAAATTAATTTCATTGTACTTGGTAAAACATCTGCCAAATAAGCAAGACTCATCATCCATGAAGGATATATTAAAAATTCAAAGAAATTCATCGATGTGAAAAAAAAACCAATAACTCAATTTGAACATCATATGATGACCATTTCATATGCTTACAATGCTGTTAATAAGAACACCAAACTCTCCATACAGTAGTGTCACCAAGTGCAAGACTTCATAATTAATGAATGCAGGAAGGTTTGTATATAAAATTTCTATCTAGTGACTACTCATCCAACATCCCAGACTAGTTTATAGCTTGTGGATTTTATCAGTGAGGAGCCTTGGGTTTGTTCTAGGTGCAGTGTTCTCAAATCCAAGGCTCCTCGCTGATAAAAGCCAAGAACTAGAAACTAGTCTGGTAATGCTGGATATATGCATTAGATAAAGATTTTATGCACATGCCTTCCTGCACTCATTTATTATGAAAGCTTTCACTTGGTGGCACTATAATATGTGTCAGTAGGAGAATTGTTGAGTGTTATAGTGGCAAGGAATGGGATAGAAGGATAGATGCATTAATAAAAAAGTAGGAAGTTGGAGAGATGGAAAATTAGTATGGAGAGTAAAAAGAGTTTAAATATATATAGAAGTAAATGAAATATTGGATTGAGTTAATTTATGGTAATAGCAAGGAAAGTAGTTTACTGTTTAAGGCTCAAACAGAATTATTAGCAATAAGGGAATATACACATAAATGTAGAAGTGTTTATGATTATTCTGCAAGTTATGTAAGGAAGGCATGGAAAATATTAGGCATCTTCTAATTGAATGTGAATGCTTACAAGCAGAAAGGATACAGATAATGAAGTTGTGGGAAAATAAATATAAACTAAATGGTTATACAGAAAGTGGGTTCTTGGGTTTTTCTGCTAGGTTTGGAAAAAGATAAAAGGGATTTATATATAAAGGCCATAGAGTGGAAAAAGTTAATGTTATGGTATGGATGAAGCAGGATAGAGAAGAATATGAGGAAAACTTAGGATGGGGAATGAAAAGAAAGGTGGCTAACAGGTTTTTCTGGGCATAATGGCTGAAAGATTCCTGACTTCAAAAAAATAGAAGCCATAGTGCATCACATTGCATCGCATCACATACTCTTATTAACTCAATATGAAGTTCAAAAAGTTTCAGTAATGTGTTTCCTCTGGATATCCATTTCACTTCATTATGTAATAAAAGTGCAGTATGTTCACTACCCATTTCATCAAACAAAATTTTAAATAATCTGGATTGAAATGGTTGAGATTTTACATAATTAATCATTCTTATGACTTCAACCTAGGCAAAATACCACAGTGAGTTTTTTGTAGTTTTTATAGTTACTTGCTTCATTTTCCTACCATTGTTTGTTCACCATCTATATAACACTTCTTCCAACCAATTTTCTGTTTTGTGAGGTAATTATTAATACAGGTGAATATATCTTCTCTAGGCGTATCTATGCAAAACACAATAATTTTTATGGTTTTTATAGTTATTTGCAGAGTACATGTTTTAAATCCTTTCATCTTTCCTACCATTGTGTGAGCACTATCTGTATAAATATCAATACACTTTTCCCAAATTCCTGTTTGGGAGGTAATTGTTATTACAGCTGAATATATCTTCTCTGGTAACTCTTTCTTGTACATATTTGCACATGAAAAAAATCTTCTTCAATACTATTATCAAATATATAATGAACAAATGCCAGTAATGTAGTGGGATCTATGATGTCTGCAGAGTCATCCATTTGCAATACATATTCACTGTGGAGACCAAGTCAATGAATTTGATGTTTCTCCATGTTAGCAGAAAGATCTTTGATGCAGTGTGAAACAGTAATGTTTGATAATTATAATGTATCTATTTTTAGATGACTGTTTAACCTGCATGATACAATGTCTTTCACACAAGGCTTAATGAGCATCTCTCCAATTTATAAACTTCATCATTAAGTGCAATTCAATAACTCATGTGGATAGATGCCTCTGTCACACTTTCAGTTTCAGTTTTAGCAATTATAATCATTTGAAGTTAAATCAATTGGGTCATCTCTTTCAAAATATATATCTTTTTATCTGAAATTGGTATATTTTATTTCTAAGTATCTATGAAATTTATCTGGAGCCATTGAATTGTTTGCTATATTTTACTACATAAAACATGCAATCCATTAGGAGCATCTGTATTGCCAGCAGACATAAAACCCTAATTTAAATAACTTTTATTATATTTTTTTTGGTATGCTCTTCTTCAATAATATGTATATCAGACAAAATGCCTGCTCCTCTTTGTTTTAACGTTCTTTCTTTTTAACCAAAAATCCATGAATAATTTTGAATAATACGTAAATTCTAATATTAGTCAAAACTGTAAAAGAAACGAATATATATATATATAAGACTGCAACACACAACGTGAAAGAAAAATACTAAAAAGTGTCAATAATATAAATGCAATTATAATAAAGATTGTAATAGTAAAAACATCAAACACAGTAATAGAATGCTATCAACTCCGTAATTAACTCAAGGAAACTTTCAACAAGGTATCATTTCAATAAATGAACCCACAAATACATCAATGAATAACAAACAAACAGCCAAGAGCAGATCTTTAAAGCGGCTATGAATCTAGAATTATATCCTTTGTAATTCAAGAAAAAGAAGTAATCAATTGTAATACATTGTACATGATAATAAATTATATATATATTTAAAAAATTAAACTGTAAATAAGATTTAATATATAAAATGAAATATAAAATAGTTGAAAGTTGTAATACTGAAATAAATATTTATTGTAATTATAATAATAAATTATTTATAACTATCATAAAAGAAAAATTATAATAATAAAAAATATTCAGTCACAAAATTTACGGTACTCAATTAAAATCTATTGATGTGATGTGATGTGATGCACTGTGACTTCTCCTATTATAATAAAACAATCGAAAGCGCCAGTAAAGGCGGCAGCTGCTGCTGTTTTTTCTTATATCTCTCTATCAGGTATCAGAAGTTGCCTCAGAGAAAATGTAAACAAAGTTATAGGTTGGAATTTCCAATAACTGAAAGTATAATTTTACACCTAAGATTCATCTTAAATTCATGATCCCCTTTCTGAGATATTCAGCCAAGAATCTACAATTGGAGAATAATCGGGAAAAAAGGGTTTTTTTTTTTTATGAAGTTCCAAACAAATTCCACCAGGAAGGCTATAAATTTGATTTTTCTAGACATTACTGGAATCCTATTAACAAATCCAGGACAATTCATGATCATTGTGTTCAAATGCTTCATAAATGGAATTTAACAACCACTGATTTAGGAAAATGTTCACATGCCTATGCCATGGATTACATAGTTAATGATTGCCAAATCTTTGGTTACAAATTAAAGGATTTAATAAAGCCTTTAGTGAATCTGCTTATTGATTGGAATTTCTTCAAGTTTCTTTAAATCCATATGCTAAATAAATACGTTATTTAAAAATTCAAAAGGACAGAATATTATTAGCAACCTGCATAAAAATGTAAATGTATCAGGATTTGATTGCGTATGTGTGTATGTAAAAAAAAAGACAAGTTTAAGAGGAAAGTACACTAGCAGAAAAATAATACAAATAAAATATAAAAGTGAATTTTGTATTGCGATTTTGCAGTTGTCATCCAAATTTATTGAATTATACGTTTTTTTTATTTACTTATTATAATTTTTTTTAAAAAATACAAAAGCAATTTATGATCGAGATTTTAAGTGCTTATAAAAAGGCAACATAAAAAATTAATATTTTTCATTGAATTAGTTCATTTAAAGATTAAGAAGAAGAAATGAAAAATCTTTTCTAAGTTAACGTAATAAATCTTTTGCAGAAAAAAGAATTAAGCAGCGGGATAATAAAGATTAACAAAACTAATTTAGCTTTTAATATTAAAGTAAATAAAGAAGAAAAAATTAAATATATTTTTTAAAGAAAGGAATGACAGCACGTTTAATAATATGACTGAACACATACACACATATATGGCAGGCATACCAGAAGCCTGATTTAAAAAAGTTTTAGAATATACTAATTGGACAAGGTGAATAGGTTGAATTACCAAATCTCTGAATAATTCATTTCTTTCCAGTTTTTTACAATGTGTTGTTATTAAAATGTCTAACAATTTTGACTGTCTAGCA
The DNA here is from genome assembly GCA_028023455.1 of Epiperipatus broadwayi. Taxonomy (NCBI): domain Eukaryota; kingdom Metazoa; phylum Onychophora; class Udeonychophora; order Euonychophora; family Peripatidae; genus Epiperipatus; species Epiperipatus broadwayi. Next base: position 10,308,640 of record JAQFVV010000011.1, read on the forward strand.
GTCTTCTTCAGTTACTTATATTTTACTTAAAGTGTTATAGAATTTTAACAAAAAATATCAAATTATAACATGATGATTAATGTCAATAGTAATGGATATATTAAAGTTAAATGTGTTACCTAAAATGTACAATTAAGAATCGTTATTGAACTGTTATAACATAGTGAACTTTATTTTGAAATATATATCTTATTGCTAATAGATTTATATTTTTTTCTACTAATTTTATTTTGTATATAATCACTTTATTTTGAAAGGAATCTCCATTTGATTATTGAATTAATTTTTTACCCTTTTTTAGCCCATCCCTCCCCCATTTTTCTATAATATAATTATGAATGAGTAACTTTTTGATAAATTACAAATTTATAAAAGATATTATTTGTCTGAATGTTTGTAATGATGGTATATTGTAAGATGTGATATGTTGGACTATTTCCATCATTTATGAGTGAATGTTGAATGTATAGAAAATTTTAAACTTTATTTAAACTTTCCAAATACAAACAACTTGTTAGTAATAACACACAAATAGACAACACAGGTTAGTAATTACACAATATTTTGAGTATTATTATTCTCCACTCTCTACAGGTGTTGCTGGCCTATATTTCACAGTGACAATATTCGCTTAGAAAATGAACTCGCACCTTTAGTTTCTTGAATATCAAATTTAAGGTAAATGCTCTACCAACTGAGCTATTCTGTCAAAGGCAACATATAGCAGAAAATTGATATATTTATATATGAGGGTTGGTTCAAATCCTCCTGAGTCCTCCATTTTTTTTTAATTGAGGCTAATTAGTTTTTTTTTTTTAGTTTTTTATTTTTTCGTAAGAGCAAGATTAATTAGAGGCTTCCATACATTGTGTATTGCCAGACTGGGTTGACTTATAGGATTATTCACCTGTATTGTCTATATGTGTGCTATTACTAACAAGTTGTTTGTATTTAGAAAGTTTAAATAAAGTTTAAAATTTTCTATACATTCAACATTCATTCATAAATGATGGAAATAGTCCAACTTATCACATCTTATAAAAGATATTTTTTATAATAATTGATTTAGAATAATTGTCCACAAAAGTCTCTCTGACAAGAGTATTTCATCTCATTTCACTGTACCACCTCATAACTCATGACTTGCCCATTTACAAATCAATAAATGCCATGAGAACATCAATTCAGAATTCCCTTTTCTCATCTGTGGAAAATATAATTAATTCTCTGTCCAGAGCATACCTTTCTCTGCATGCAAAAATATCTCTTATTAACATTCTGATTTATCCAAAAATGATCTATTATATGCCAATTATCAATGACACTAATGCATTTAAGAAAAAGTTACGTTTATTTTATCCTAAATTGATTTGGAATAAAAAGGAATTGTGATCAGTATTAGAACCTTGCACAAACATACCAATGATAATGGCCTTTCTCTTCACTCAATCCCTATCTTTTATTTTCAGAGGTTATTTAATTCAGCCTTTAAATTTGTGTCTGGGTACCCAGATGTTCTGAAATTTGTCCTGTTTAATCCTGCTGAAAGACCACAGCCAGTAGTGGTATGTTTTTTTCAATCTATAATCAAATATATTTCTGCTTACATTGACCTCAGACCTCAGTCAAAACACCTTTTCTGGGAAAATATTTTACTGACAGACACTCTCAATGATAGTGTAAAACATGATCTTTTTCCCTCAATTAGAATCACTATTTGCATTATTTTTATTCTTTGGTTCTTGAGATGCCATTTTTGTTTTAATATTATTGCAGTGCGTGTTTTACAATAAAATCCTTAAAATCAGAAGCAGAGCAGATATTGTATATGTCACATGACTCTTCCTTTCATTCTGTAAACAGTTGGTTTCTTCCTTATGTGTTAAATGTACCTTTTTTATTAATATATGTAAACTATTTTATATGCCTGTATTATCTATTTGTAAAAAAATAATTTCTCTAAATTTTCTTATATGTAAAATTTGTAATCTTTGAATATACTCAATAAAAAAATTTAATGTATTTTTTTTAAAAAAAAAACATTTTCCCAATCTTTTCATTTTAATCACATGATAAATCATTTTTTAAATCAAATCCATCCAATTTTAAAAAGTTATGCTGCTGTATGTCACTGAACAAGAGTTCAAAAACAGTGATAATATCTTGTACAGTATCACAATACAGTATTTTCCTTGGAAGCCATTTTTAAATAAGTCCAAAAAATAATGTAGTATAAAATTAGGCTGACCATGGAATGGCAGTGGGGAGATATTCATAATAACTCATGCAATATTCTGAATTATAGGATATGGTAAATTGTTTATTATAATTAAGTATTATTAAAAATATTTCTTATTAAAATTATATAGCATTAATTTTTCTATTTAAATTTGACATTTCTGATTTTAGTCTTCCTGTCCTTATTATTATTTATCAATAAAACTCAGAGATTCAAACAATTTTGTCAATATAGTATCAATTACGTAACATTTATTAATAGATTTTCTCATTTCAAAATTACAATGGGTTTAATTTATATAATATTATAATATAAATATAAAGCAAAGGGTAAATCAAAACATTCTTAAAATCTGAATTCAGCATTTCAATACTAGTTAATATAACATATTATTTTGGTTAACAGGAAATAAAAAAAACAGTTGAATTTTATTGTGGATGCTAAATGAAAAAAAATGAAATTCATCTCGTTTTAATGATTTAACCGTCATTAAATGTTCTTAAAGTGATCTTTTATTTAAAACATTTGGTTTAGTTGATATTTTGATTCACAATGAAAATTTGAATTGACTCACCTCTTTCTAATCTGCAAATTAAGACATATCATGCCATTAAATATCAAATAGCTATAGCTGCTTTTGTATTCCATTTAATTAAGAACTAAAATATTGAGTAAATCAATAACAAAAAATATTCGAAACCTTAAAATTAGATCTATTTTCACATTACTAATCCATTGTAGGACGAAGATCTCTTCAAGTTTAGTCCAGTTTTTTAAATCCCTAATCTTTTTTCTCCCCATCATACCAGAAAACTGCTTATAATAATAATCTTTTTAAATCAGTTAAGACTTCAATTGTTCTCCTATTATGACCTCTTTTAGCAGTAAATCCCAGCGCAGCTCCATTTCAGCCTTTCAATGATTTCTCTCACCAATGTTTTTTTTATTTTCAGTCTCTTCTTATTACATCTAACATTTCAACATCAACAATCTACTGCAGGGTGTAGATGGAACAAGTTTAGTCCAGTTTTTTTAATTCCTAATCTTTTTCCACAACACAACAGAAAATTCTGTACATCATACATTCAACTCATCTGTAGTCTTTTTCTATATATTTTATAATCTTTTGAGATTTAGTTTAAGACTTCAATTGTTCAGATCTCTTCTAGCAATATATTCATCTCAAACTCCATTTCAGTTTTTCAATGATGGAAATGAATTTTATTTGCCCTCTCATCCATTTATTTTTATTTTCAATTTCTTCTTATTACACCTAACACATATTTCTTCATACTATAATGAGCAACCTAGAGTATCTGAATTGCTTTTCTATTAAATATCCAAGTTTCTGATCTGTAAGTAAGAACTAATAAAATACATCTCTTAAAATCCTTCCTTTTCAACACACCCCAACCAAGTTTAATTTTAACTGTTTCATCCATATATTTCCATCTTTATTAATGATCTAACCAAAGTATTTATAGTTATAATTTTTTCTAATTCATAATTATTATTTTCCTCTTCTGGGAAAATCCATTGAACTTTACTTTAGTCTTTTTATTATTTACCTCTTGTACTACTTTCTTAACTTTCATCTGACAATTCTTGCAATATTTTCTGAAGCTTTGAAATTTACAAAAATAATCATATTATCTGAAAAATCTAAATGACTTACATATTTCCATAATATAGAATTGCTGTAAAAAGTTTTGAAACTCTAGAATCAATCTGTCATATACTCTACTCAATGTTAATCTTTTTAGTATCATTATGGAATCTAAAAATTAAAACAGGCAAAACTCTCTATACGTATTGCCACTCAATGCAAGCCAGAGTAATCAATGGAAGCCAACAGGCTTGTGCATAAAATCCCCATCTAATGCCTACTCATTCAATATCTAATATTCAATATCTTAAGCAAGCATAAAAAATGGTGATCATGTGGTGATTATGGAATCTAATCATTGCTGTTGCATTTTGAGAAATATTTTCAGAATATGACAATATCTTGAGATCTATGTCTTGGTGATTCAATACTTTAATTACTGTGGAAATGCTTAAAAAGGGAAAATACAAAGCTTTCCTGTGAACTCTAGTATCTCTCATTTCTATTATGACAGCAGACATCACATGGTCACTATTTCTTATGCTTGCTCATAATTGTTATTAAAACAGGCAAAACTCTCCATACAGTAGTGCCACTCAGTGCAACCAGAGTAATCAATGGATTCAAGAAAGCTTGTGCATAAAATCCCTATTTAGTCCCTACTCATCCAATATCCCCAAACTAGTTTCTGGCTTGTGGCCTTCGTCAGTAAAGAGCTTTGAATCTGAGAGCACTGCACCTAGATCCAATGTCCTCACTAATGAAAGCCACAATCCAGAAACTAGTCTGGGGATATCGGATGAGTAGGCACTAGATAGGGATTTTATGCACAAGCCTTCCAGAATCCATTGATTACTCTGGACTGCACTGAGTGGCACTACTGTATGAAGAGTTTTTCCTGTTTTAAAATATAATTCTGTAAATAATTTGATCAAATAAAAAAGTAAATGTCCCCCTATATCCCACCAAAGAGCCATTATATATGAAAACAATCAATATGGTAATATCTCACAATAATGGATGCTTATATAATGACAATTTACTGTAACAATATAGTATTACATAGTTTGGTGCAAATGGCAGACTCTGGAACTAAAAGTCAATGGATCATAGTCCAAATCTGTCACTTCCAGTCCTCAAACTTCTTATAAACTTTGAAAATAAATCATTTGATTATGTTACTGTGCTATTATTTTTAAATTATATGCACATGTTGCAGCAGGATGCATGAGACATTACCATCATAAATCAGAAAAAATTTCACACACATCATATTTACTACAATGTATACCAAAAACTTCATAAGTTTTACATTTCATTAAAAAAATGTTGTACTTATGAATATTAGTGATAGTCTAATGTGGAGATGGAAAGGGGTAAGAATGGATTATGTCACTTATCTTTGAATTGATTTTCCTGGATATTAGGTTTCATTTCAAACGTTTTGATGTGAGTATTCATCAATTAACTAATTTCCCCGTTTGCAATTTTAAATTAAGGTCATTTAAATGGGTTATTAAGGTCACTAACCCACTTATTATTTTTCAACTTGCGGGAGGGGTGATACCTTTCATTTCTAAAAAGTTGCTTGTGTCAGTGAATAGATAAAAATGAAAAAATACAAAATGTAAATGAAATTTATTGTGCTGGTTTAAACACTAAGTAAACATTTAATTAATAATTGTATTTATATATTGGACTATTTCCATCGTCTAATATAAGTAGTGAATGTCTTTAGAAAAATTTAACTTTATTTAAATATTCCAAATACATTCAACTATTAGTAATAGAGCACAGGTTAGTATATGTACAATGTTTCAAGGGGTATTATTCTCCCCTCTTCTTCAAGTGTTGCTGGCCTGACCAATGACAGTACTAGTATGGGAATTGGACACTTAGGTTCTTGAATATTGAGCCAAGCTCATCTGATTAGAGCATTACTTTAAAATTTCAATATTCAAGAAGGTTCGATTCCCATGCTAGTACTATCACTTAGTGATGCCAACAACACCTGAAGAACAGATGAGAATAATACCTCTCGAAACGTTGTCCATATATTAACTTGTGTGCCATTACTAACAGTCGAAGGTATTTGGAATATTTAAATAACGTTACATTTTTCTAAAGACCTTCAATACTTAAATTAGATGATGGAAATAGTCCAATATATAACTAAAATACTATCATCACAAACCTTCGGGAAAACAAATGACTAATAAAAATTAATTAATAATATTTATTACAAAAAATATATGAAGGGCTGCATGGAAAATCATAAAGAACTGCAAGTACCGTCTCTCCCCCAAGCTCTGATTTAGCTATTCGATAAAAATAAAAATCATAATAATATTAATTTATTTTAAATAGTTACTTTTTCTTGCAGTATTTAATACATATATAATGAATAAATAATTATTTTTAGCTTTATGTGAAAATGAATTGGAAGTAGCTGCGATCCCTAGTGAGCTATGTAGAAATTAATGATCATCCATCAGTAAACGAAGAGAATAGAATAATATTGGCAGCTGATTATTAGATTATATACTGTATAACTCACAAAAAATTGAAGTTACTTCATTTCAACTTCATTTCCGTTAAGCTATGATTAATTTTGACCAACGAACTAAATGCTGTTGATAAACATTTCAGCCCCCCTATTTTACTAGATTGTAATTTAATGATTGAAGATGTTGAAATGTTTCTCAATGTTATTTGATTCATTGGTCAAGACAATAATATAATAAAGTGGAAGTACTGAAATGCTTTCTAACCGCTCTTAGTTTGTTTGTCAAGATATGATATAGTAGATGTGACAATTTAATTTCCGGAATGCGCCTTTTTCAAATATTAGGTAGTGCCCTGCGCATCTATGCCCTGATTAAATGGTATTCCCATTTCTAGAAGAATATCAGAAATTCATTTTCTGGAATATAGCTGAGTAGCTGTATGACATTCTATTGGATATCAATTATAGTTGAAAATCTTTATTCTTTCAACATAGTTTTTAATTTTTAGAAATAACCAAAAATCACACTGTGCAAAATCAGGTGAATAGGTAGAGTGGTCTAGTTACGTAATTGATTTTTTTTGGCCAAAAAGTCTCTCACAATGAGTGCACTATAACTTATCACATTGTCATGATGAATGATTCACTTGTTAGACCACAATTTGTGTCTTTTTCTTCGAACAGAATCTCATCACTTTGAAGTACTTTTAAATAACACTGTTGGTTGATTGTTTGTTCAATGAATTCTTGGTAGATTATTCCCTTATGATCAAAGAACCACACCAACATGGTTTTAAACTGCAAGCCTGACATATATGCCTTTTTAGGATGTGGTGAATCTGGGATTTCCATTGTATGCTCCATGTTTTGTTTTTGAGTCATACTGGGAGCACTAAGTTTCATCAACTATAATTACTCTTAGCAGAAAATGCATATTTGAAAAAATATCAGTTGCAACATCAAATTGATGCTGTTCTCTTCATCCATTAAGATCCTAATCACACACTTCACAGAAATATTAATATAATCGTTGAATTTTAATTTCACTATATACGTTAAGCGTATTTAATATTACATAGTTATCAATAGTGAAGAAAAAATCGGAAATTAAAATTAGACTAACTATTCCTTGATTAATATGCAGTTCTTCAGCTATCAATCTCACACTTAATCATCTGTCAGACCATATTGTATCTTGTACTTTATTAATATTAATATCAGACATTTCTGTTTTTGTCTGTCTGCTTCTGTGATCATCTGTTATATCTTTTTGCCCATCTTTGAACCTTGTATGTCACTCAAACACACTCAATTTGTTCATAGCATTTTCACCACATGCCACTTGCAGTAATTGCAATATTTTAGTAGTATATTTGCCAATTTTCACAGAAAATTTGATAATATATTACTCAAAATTTTGATCACACATTTTTATGCCAAAACACCCCCAAGGATATTTATTATCTTTTCAATATCTCTATCACCTTAAAATTTATATGTGTGTTAGCTTAAACATGTTCAAACATGAATACCTATGTGATTTTGATACAATTAGGTCACAGATGATATTACATGACCATTCTGGGAATTAAATTGTCACACATCATATATATTATAATGGGAGAGTCAATTACATGTGAGGTGTATATGTGATCAGGCCCAATTGTTTACCTATGGTCACCCACTTGGTTTTCATGTAAGGGCATGTGGAACCATTACTCAAACTCATAAGAACATATGAAAAATGGAAATGGACTAAATATCAAGACAAGGCATTTGCTAGAATTAAAACAGGATTTCTAGAGCAAACTATTGTAACGATCCGGAGAATTTCACTTAACGTAATCTGCACTACAGGGCGCCATCTAGGCATTTGAACCTAGAAAAATTTATAGAGTAGGCAGATACGTAAGTAAAAAAAAAAAAAATTTTTTTTTTTTTTTTAATTTTTGATTCCGGTCATTAGCCCAAGTTACTAGCTCAGTGGAATAGCATAGATTTAATAATATACTCTAAGAGTATATAAAAAAAAGAATAAAATAAGCCACTGCCAGTAATTAACATACAAACATTTATTTATGCGCATATATATAAGATTTAAAATTATTTTAGTATTAGTTTTACATTTTAACATTTAACATTATTTTTAACTTTACCTTAGATTTTAATTTACATTTTAATTTCTATTATATTATAAGTTTACATTTGAATTCAGTTCGCACAGATGGGATTATAAAAGCTTGTTTTAATATGTTGCTATAGATCAGTTACATAGATTTCAACGGTCAAAAACATTCCAAAATAAACATAAACGATCAAAATACAAAATTATTGATTACTGACAATTGCATAGGGAAATATAAGAAACCCTCTAGTATTCACCATAAGATACTTGCATTGTCATCAATAACTTAAAAGACATCCGAATAAATACATTATAGATACTCACCGTAAGGTATCATTATTTATCGAATGTCTATATATTTTGATCAAATATGAAAACCCAAAACATACTTAACCGATAACCAATCCATGCAAGCGTCTATAAACAACTTAAATTTAATGCATTTTTATTTAGGGTCGAGTATGAATAGACTACATAGATTTGCATTTGAAAATAAAATATTCTATCCCTATTTAACCCTAGGCTAAAATTCGCAGTCAAACTGGCCTCAATTCATCTGATATATCGATGTATTCAATGTAATACAGAATACGGCAGCACCAAAAAGATTAAGAGAAGATATTGACTCTCATCAGATAGGAATATTACATCTATCTAACGAGAAGAACAATAAAAAAAACTCCATAGAAAGAAACTGCGTTCTCCATCTTATAATTCCTTCCATAGGCAAACGGGTGAGTGCGGTGTATATATAAACGATTCTGCCAGTAGCGAATCTCTGACTACATCTACTAACTACATCAATATATCCAATCCATTGACCCAATCTAACAACGACACAAATAACCTAAGATTACCCTCCCCTAATATAACTTTACAAATCTATACAGCCGTTCACGCCTGACTTAAATTTAACATTTGTATAATTAATTTAACGAAAAACAAAAATCATGATAAAACTTAAAGAACAAAAAATAAATAAATAAATGGAAATGATTTTAAATATATATATATATATATATAAAAGAAATACATCAAATAACATTATTAATAAATTAAGTTGGTCAGATAGGATAATATTGCAATCATTTAAATCTGGAAAGTTTTAATTTAATTTTCATTATTTATAAAGTTCTTACGGTTTAAAACAGTTCCTCTTTATCCGTTGCTTGCCATGAACGTGAATTCCCACGCCGTCCTAAGATTGGTATTCTGTTGGCCGATTTATTTATCCATCCGGAGGTTTTTGCTTTAACTGGTCCTCAATGTAGAAAAACGATAGTTCATTTCTCTTTCTTTCCTAGCAAAACTGAAGGGATTGAATCGTGCATCTTTTTCAATCTCTTCTCCTCCACTTCCGCACTAACACATATCTCTCACATCGTAATAATCATAATCACTCTAATAATTTCCAAACTTGTCCTTTTATATTACTTTGAAAGATTGACTTAACATTATGTCATCGATGTGATGATCCTTTTCATTGAGGTCCGATTTCCCAATGGATTTATTTCATTTGTAAAAGTTTCTATTGTTTTCCTATCTGACCGATGTTTTTACATTTAAATGCCCAAGGCTGGTTTACATTTGACTAATTAAATTTATCATTTCCATTTCTGATTAATTAACCTGTTTTCCAAATCAAAGATATATTTAAAGATAAATTTAAAGATATAATTTTATCTCCAAATCTTTTTAAAATTTAGTTTTAAAATACTTTTTCCTTAATAAAGTTTTATTTTAATAATTTTTCATTATCTGTGCGATTTAATATATACGAGTTTAAGATGATATTTAATTTCAATTTTTAATTCTTAAAGAAAATTTTTAAATGCGAACTTTTTAATTTACTTTCATGTTTAATAAATTAAAAAAAAAACAATGTAACGAACGTCTGTGCTCGTTACATATCAGTAAAGTTGCTTAAAAAAAAAATGATCAAAAAAAAAAACTATTTTACTTAGGGTTAGTAATTACGGTACACGATTAACAAAATTTATAAAACATTCGGTTAGTCTAAAGACTATATACAAAAACAAAAGGTTGACTACCGCTTTCCTAAGGACCATCCACGTCTACACCTCCTCCCCACAAGAGTTCTATTATTTTTTCTTATACATTTTATTTTTCCACACGGCATGACAAGCAAGTTATTTAAATTATTTATTTAAGAAGGTTGCTTTGAACTAAATACGTTTTGAAAGATAATGGATTTATACGTGTATATTTGCAGCACAATTATAAATACCACCAACTTATTTATGACTGATTAAAATGCTTAAATAGGATTACACTGAAGTAAATTCCCAACGGTACTCATTGTAAGGTACCACATTTCGATCATAAACTTCCGTGGCTGTGCGCGCCTATACACGTTAAAGCATAATATATATCAACTTGATAAAAAATCAAGTCAGATGACCTAATTTTAATAAAGCTCCTATTTACAAATGTTATATATAGAGTAAGTTAAAAACAAACTCTTAACTTAAATATTAAAAACAAACTCTTATGAAGCTTCAAAAATACCCTCAACCTCAGACCGCGGTTTCTGCCTCTAGCTTCATCAGTGAGGTGCTAGGGAATAAAAATACTAGAACTAGTCCAGCATTTTATCAATGCCTAACTATTGAGAAGAAAATCTGAAACTTTCAGACATTTAAATGTCCAAAAATCCAGCTATCTAACTCAAATAGCAGTATGGGACTGAAACTAAGTTCAGATCCACCATATATTAATAGCTCTAGCAATATAAAATCGCCAAAGCATTAATAGCAAAAAACTAAAATTAAATTGATAAAAAATCAAGTCAGATGACCTAATTTTAATAAAGCTCCTATTTACAAATGTTATATATAGAGTAAGTTAAAAACAAACTCTTATGAAGCTTCAAAAATACCCTCAACCTCAGACCGCGGTTTCTGCCTCTAGCGTCATCAGTGAGGTGCTAGGGAATAAAAATACTAGAACTAGTCCAGCATTTTATCAATGCCTAACTATTGAGAAGAAAATCTGAAACTTTCAGACATTTAAATGTCCAAAAATCCAGCTATCTAACTCAAATAGCAGTATGGGACTGAAACTAAGTTCAGATCCACCATATATTAATAGCTCTAGCAATATAAAATCGCCAAAGCATTAATAGCAAAAAACTAAAATTAAATTGATAAAAAATCAAGTCAGATGACCTAATTTTAATAAAGCTCCTATTTACAAATGTTATATATAGAGTAAGTTAAAAACAAACTCTTATGAAGCTTCAAAAATACCCTCAACCTCAGACCGCGGTTTCTGCCTCTAGCGTCATCAGTGAGGTGCTAGGGAATAAAAATACTAGAACTAGTCCAGCATTTTATCAATGCCTAACTATTGAGAAGAAAATCTGAAACTTTCAGACATTTAAATGTCCAAAAATCCAGCTATCTAACTCAAATAGCAGTATGGGACTGAAACTAAGTTCAGATCCACCATATATTAATAGCTCTAGCAATATAAAATCGCCAAAGCATTAATAGCAAAAAACTAAAATTAAATTGATAAAAAATCAAGTCAGATGACCTAATTTTAATAAAGCTCCTATTTACAAATGTTTGTAAATAGGAGCTTTATTAAAATTAGGTCATCTGACTTGATTTTTTATCAATTTAATGTTTGTAAATAGGAGCTTTATTAAAATTAGGTCATCTGACTTGATTTTTTATCAATTTAATTTTAGTTTTTTGCTATACATTTGTAAATAGGAGCTTTATTAAAATTTAGGACATCTGACTTGATTTTTTATCAATTTAATTTTAGTTTTTTGCTATTAATGCTTTGGCGATTTTATATTACTAGAGCTATTAATATATGGTGGATCTGAACTTAGTTTCAGTCCCATACTGCTATTTGAGTTAGATAGCTGGATTTTTGGACATTTAAATGTCTGAAAGTTTCAGATTTTCTTCTCAATAGTTAGGCATTGATAAAATGCTGGACTAGTTCTAGTATTTTTATTCCCTAGCACCTCACTGATGATGCTAGAGGCAGAAACCGCGGTCTGAGGTTGAGGGTATTTTTGAAGCTTCATAAGAGTTTGTTTTTAACTTACTCTATATATAAAATATATATCAACAAACAAAAAAACATACCTATTGCAACCTTTTGACTTTTTTTTTTTAACAAAATTTAGTTTTAAAATTATTTATACTTTCTCGTGTTTAATATATATGCGCAATTTCTTTCTGGCAGTGCTTTTATAAGATTTAAAGTATACGACTTACAAAATTTGCTCAGGGTATTTGTGGTTTATTAAAGATCGGCCCGAGTTGGGAAAGCCAATTGTAACGATCCGGAGAATTTCACTTAACGTAATCTGCACTACAGGGCGCCATCTAGGCATTTGAACCTAGAAAAATTTATAGAGTAGGCAGATACGTAAGTAAAAAAAAAAAATTTTTTTTTTTTTTAATTTTTGATTCCGGTCGTTAGCCCAGGTCACTAGCTCAGTGGAATAGCAGAGATTTAATAATATACTCTAAGAGTATATAAAAAAAAAAAAAATAAGCCACTGCCAGTAATTAACATACAAACATTTATTTATGCGCATATATATAAGATTTAAAATTATTTTAGTATTAGTTTTACATTTTAACATTTAACATTATTTTTAACTTTACCTTAGATTTTAATTTACATTTTAATTTCTATTATATTATAAGTTTACATTTTAATTCAGTTCGCACAGATGGGATTATAAAAGCTTGTTTTAATATGTTGCTATAGATCGGTTACATAGATTTCAACGGTCAAAAACATTCCAAAATAAACATAAACGATCAAAATACAAAATTATTGATTACTGACAATTGCATAGGGAAATATAAGAAACCCTCTAGTATTCACCATAAGATACTTGCATTGTCACCAATAACTTAAAAGACATCCGAATAAATACATTATAGATACTCACCATAAGGTATCATTATTTATCGAATGTCTATATATTTTGATCAAATATGAAAACCCAAAACATACTTAACTGATAACCAATCCATGCAAGCGTCTATAAACAACTTAAATTTAATGCATTTTTATTTAGGGTCAAGTATGAATAGACTACATAGATTTGCATTTGAAAATAAAATATTCTATCCCTATTTAACCCTAGGCTAAAATTCACAGTCAAACTGGCCTCAATTCATCTGATATATCGATGTATTCAATGTAATACGGAATACGGCAGCACCAAAAAGATTAAGAGAAGATATTGACTCTCATCAGATAGGAATATTACATCTATCTATCGAGAAGAACAATAAAAAAAACTCCATAGAAAGGAACTGCGTTCTCCATCTTATAATTCCTTCCATAGGCAAACGGGTGAGTGCAGCATATATATAAACGATTCTGCCAGTAGCGAATCTCCGACTACATCTACTAACTATATCAATATATCCAATCCATTGACCCAATCTAACAACGACACAAATAACCTAAGATTACCCTCCCCTAATATAACTTTACAAATCTATACAGCCATTCACGCCCGACTTAAGTTTAACATTTGTATAATTAATTTAACGAAAAACAAAAATCATGATAAAACTTAAAGAACAAAAAAAAAAATAAATAAATAAATGGAAATGATTTTATATATATATATATATATATATATATATATATATATATATATATATATATATATATATATATATATATATATATATATATATATTATATAAAAGAAATACATCAAATAACATTATTAATAAATTAAGTTGGTCAGATAGGATAATATTGCAATCATTTAAATCTGGAAAGTTTTAATTTAATGTTCATTATTTATAAAGTTCTTACGGTTTAAAACAGTTCCTCTTTATCCGTTGCTTGCCATGAATGTGAATTCCCACGCCGTCCTAAGATTGGTATTCTGTTGGCCGATTTATTTATCCATCCGGAGGTTTTTGCTTTAACTGGTCCTCAATGTAGAAAAACGATAGTTCATTTCTCTTTCTTTCCTAGCAAAACTGAAGGGATTGAATCGTGCGTCTCTTTCAATCCCTTCTCCTTCACTTCCGCACTAACACATATCTCTCACATCATAATAATCATAATCACTCTAATAATTTCCAAACTTGTCCTTTTATATTACTTTGAAAGAGTGACTTAACATTACGTCATCGATGTGATGATCCTTTTCGTTGAGGTCCGATTTCCCAATGGATTTATTTCATTTGCTAAAAGTTTCTATTGTTTTCCTATCTGACCGATGTTTTTACATTTAAATGCACAAGGCTGGTTTACATTTGACTAATTAAATTTATCATTTCCATTTCTGATTAATTAACCTGTTTTCCAAATCAAAGATATATTTAAAGATAAATTTAAAGATATAATTTTATCTCCAAATCTTTTTAAAATTTAGTTTTAAAATAATTGTTTGTTGTTTGATTTTTCTATTTTCCAATCAATCACACATTCACATATCCAATGCACATATCAGATATGAAATAATCATACCTTGAAATAGAGTACATATACATTCTCCCTGAGTTTGAGCTCTGTAGCATAACAAGGATCAAAAGAAGTGATGTAAGGAAAGTTGTGCAAATGTGAACCCCATCCCACTCAATCATTAATCATCATGGGACCACTTCTTAAAACTTAGATAAATCATCAAATAACTGACTTGCCATATCATGTGTAATGTCCTTACATGAAGACCAAGTGGGTGACCATAATTAAATAGTTGCAGTATCAAAACCATGAGTGGTTGGGCATGAATCACATATATACTGGCATAGCCAATTGTTGGGCAATCTGACCATCCCATTTATACATACAGTATATTGGAAGCAAAAAATTTTCCAAGTATCATATGTAAATAATATATAGTCTTGTATAAAAGATTAGATTATTGTGTTAGAAGAATTGAGTGTTATAGTGACAAAGAATAGGATAGAATAATAGATGCATTAATAAAAGTAGGGACATGGAGAGATGGAGAATTAGTAGGGGGAGTAAAAAAAATTCAAATATATATAGAAGTAAACAGAATATTGGGTGTGAGTTAATTTCTGATAATAGCAAGGAGAGTAATTTACTGTTTAAGTCACATGAACAGGATTGCTAGCAACAAAGGAATATACACATAATTGGTGAGATGTGGGTAATTTAGTCTGCAAGTTATGTAAGGAAGGCATGAAAAAAATTAAGCATCTGCTAATTGAATGTAAATGCTTACATGCAGGAAAGATACAAATAACTAAGTGTTATACAAAAAGTGGGTTCTTGGTCTTTATGCTGGGTTTGGGAAAAGATAATGGGGATTTAGATATAGAAACCATGGAATGGACAAATAATATTGTGGAAATGGTATGGAACAGGATAGAGAAGAATATGGAAATTTGGATGGAGAATGGAAAGGGAAAGTAAGTTGGCTAACTGGTTTTTTGGGGGGCATAATGACTAAGAGATTCCTGACTTCGATAAAGGAATAGCCATATCACATCACATTGTCTTATTTTTATTTAGAAATACTGTTTTTGAATAAATGTTTTAAAAAAGTCAAAGTTAAATAAAGTTTTCTCATTACTATCAACATAAATTATTTATTATTTTCATGTTACTAATAAATTTAAAAGTTTTATATAAAAAAATGATTAATGTTTTAAAAGAGTCCGTTTAAAGATCACATAAAGTCACGTGACAGACAAGAACTTCATATTTCATAGTTATTAATGTCAGAAATTCGTCTTTCTGTGTATATATTATATAAAAAAAGTTTTAAAAATTTTAAGAATATTTATAAATCTTTGATACTCCAGATGTGGGTTAAATATTAGTTATTTTATTGGCAGAACATATTAATCAATATTATCTTTATATTTTTTTTTTAAAGTTGAAAAATGTTTCTACAAGATTCAACTATTCCCTAAGAACTTGAAGTTAGTCCAGAAAAATGAATAAAACATGATATAAAATGATTTCCTAATAAATTTCTCTTTTTTATTTTTATTATTGCTAATTTGCAAGAAAGATCTTGGGAGGAGAAGAAGGGTTAAGAAAGAAAAAAATATTTATATGTTAAATAAGATTACCAGATTTCAGTTCTATAATGTAGGCAATGACATAAAAAGGGAGCATAATGTAATGCAGTATGGGAAAACTGCAACGGCATACAAGGGCCTTATCAAACAATTTTTCAACGTAGTTATCAAATACATTGGCATTTAGTAAAATATCATTTATAGAAAGGAATTTTTCAGAATTGATAACAACGTAATATTATTATTTTTTGTGAGTATTTCTTTAACTGAATGATCATTAAGTAAATTAAAAATTATGAAATCATATTCGAGAAAAGGCTTAGTTTATGCTCATTTAGCAATTGAACGCTTGATAAAGGCCCAAAAACTGAATATAAAATAAATCATAATCGATTATGCTTGTAGAAAAATAAATAGAATAAACATATAATATAATAAGCAATCTACTTACACCAAACTTATATATTGGTGATTATTTTTGCATAAATATTTTGATTTGATTATTAAATTGTGATCTGTTTTGAAAAACTATTGTGTACATAGGGTTTTGTAATTGTTGTTTCTTATAAATTATTATCTGTATGAAAGTTAACATCATTGTAGCAGCTTTTTTATTACCACAGGGACCCATTGACCACTTTTTCTGAGGACCCAGGTATTTGGTATGGTGTTGAATGTAAGATATTTCCCCTCATGTTAATGATATTTCAACAATCTTGTGCTTGCTTCAAAATTTCATTTATCTTTATTAATTGTTGCTTTATAATAAATAAGTAAAAACAAACTAGATGACTCTAACAGACCAAACTCTCCATTCAGTAGTTCACCCATTGCAAGCCTTAGTAATCAATGGATGCAAGAAGGTTTGTCCATAAAATCCCTATCTGGTGCCTATTCATCCAATATCTCCAAGCTAGTTTCTAGCTTGTGGCTTTCTGCAGTGAGAATCTTTGGATCTGAGAGCACTGCAACTAGATCTTAGGATCTAATACAACCATCAGCCTTACTATAAAGCTAGGAACCCAAGATAAAAAAATACAATAATGTTTTCAATCCAAGCTTATTCGCCTGTATAGTCATATAGATTTGGACCCAGTTCAGCATCTATATATTTTGGTGCCTTTGGTTTTTCAAGAACCATAATCACCTTTATACCAGAAACAGGATTGATATAAAAACACCAAAACATCACATGATCTTGCTTTGCTTTCACAAGTTGCTAATAGCAGTAGCAAATTCTCTACACAGTAGTGCCAACTAGTGCAAACCTTAGTAATCAATCGATGCAAGTAAGATTTGTGAATAAAATCTCTGTCTAGTACCTACTCATCTGATATCACCTCTGAAATAATGGTGACTGTGGTTTTTGAAAAACCAAACACACCAAAATGTTTAGATGCCTAATGGGGTTCAGGTCTATGTAATTACACAAGTAAATGAGCTTGGGTTGAGAACATTACTGTGTTTTTATGTTGAGCACTTAGCTTTATAGTTGACTAAATAGGTAAAAGATGGTTTCTGGAGTTTCTAAA
This sequence comes from Epiperipatus broadwayi, assembly GCA_028023455.1. NCBI lineage: Eukaryota > Metazoa > Onychophora > Udeonychophora > Euonychophora > Peripatidae > Epiperipatus > Epiperipatus broadwayi. The sequence continues at coordinate 10,326,675 of JAQFVV010000011.1, forward strand.
ATCTAGGTGTAGTGCTTTCAGATCCAAAGCTCCTCACTGATGAAAGTCACAAGCTAGAAATTAGTCTGAGGATATTGGATGTGTAAGCACTAGATAAGGATTTTATGCACAACTCTTCTTGTGTCTATTGATTACTAAGGCTTGCACTGGGTGATACTACTACATGGAGAGTTTTCTATTGTTATTAACAGCTTGTGTATATGTAGGAAATGGTGATCGTGTCATGCTTTGGTGATTGTAGATCACTTTAAGTTTACTTATAAATGGAGATATTCCTATCCTGAAGTAAGCAAAAAAAAATCTTTTGTTATAATAATAAAAATAATTCTCATCTTTTTTTTAAATTTGCCAAAATTGTAGTTATAATAATATTTTTAATTAAAGACTGTTATTGTTATTATTAAATATTTATGGCAATATTTCAAGAGCAGTTTTTTTCACTCTACCCAAGAATCATCTATTGTAAACTTGAATAACTAATGGTCATTAGATCATATAGGGTTATAATATATCATTAGAACAACTGATCTTCTCATCAAGGACGAGAATTCAAACTTGATACTAATACACTTATGCATATAGCAGCCACATTTTATTCTTTCATACTATTCAAGCTATATCATGAAAATATACAGTTTTCAACCAAGACAATCCACTTTTATAGTTGTATAGATCTGATACCAGATCAGTTTCTACGTTTTATAAAAACCTCATTTTTATGCCAACTGTAGGAGTCTTTCTGCCTTTTATCCGGGGAATAATATCAACAATAATATCACATGACTTTCTTATATGTTTAATCATATTCTTCAAAGAGAAATTGCCCATCTCTTGCAATAACCATTTAACGTTCATTGATCTCTCAAGCTTACAGTAGATGGCTCTGAGTAGAATGAATAAAATTTCTTGAAAACATACGAGTAGATTTATGAAAAAGTCATATGATTGTCACATTATTATGTAGTAGTTGTTTATTTAAATATATTTGATGTGGTAGAATACTCAGCTTCACAATATCAAAATATTTCAAATTATGAGACCCAGTAAATTCACATTATAATCTATTGCTGCGTTTTAATTTTTTTTTAATGTAATTTTAATCACTTTGAAATATAATGCTAATTAAATAAATTAATAGTCATATTTTAAAATAAGTGTCCATCTCTCAGGGAAACTTCTACATACCAAATGTCAACAGTTATTATGAAATATGAAATAAATCCATATCCCTCTTTTCTTCCATAGCGTAAGCTTGTGGTTAAAACACCTGTAGAGGTCCCTACTATCGCATTTTACACGTATATTATCGAGGTTATAGCCTCAGTAAATATTACTTACGTAATCAATGTGCGTTTAATAAATTTATAATTACAACTAGTATATTGTAAATACTGAACTTTAAGATGTAATTAAAGGGATTTGAACTTAGACTTTTAAGCTTCCTTCAGCTATCCCCTTCTACTTATATAACCAATACACAAGACCACACACATGAATAAGATAAATGATTTCCAATATATGTATTAACGTGTGTGTGGTCTCATGTATATTGATTATATAAGATGGAGAGGATAGTTGAAGGAAGCTTAAAAATTGATGAAATACGAAGTAAAATTAGGAAATGAAAATAATATCCCAGAAACTGTGATAACTCTATTATTAGAATTTTTATAGCTTTAAAGTATGATTATTTACAATATCAGCCTTAATGTCTGAGATAAACTGCATTATCTTTACAATACTTGTTCTCAATACTTAGCTTAACTGAAGCAAACATTATCATTCATCCAAGTCAAACATATTTATAGAAACTTTCCAAATAGTAGATACAACTATTACTTCAATTAAATACCAGATATAGATGTTGCATTATTTTTTTGGCTTTCAAAATTCTTTTAGCTCTACCATCATTCTCTTTCCATCTCTCTGCACTTATGTGCATTGACTTATATGTCTGTAATATATTCTTTTAATATAGACAAATGCATGTTTATTTTTAAATCCTATCATTTTTGATTCATTATCATGGATTGTTATAAAAAAAATTCAACTTATCAACTGCTAACTTTATTCAATCATATTAACTTTCTATTCATTTATCAATATATTGCTCTTCTGCATACAACTCTTCCTTATCACTAATAAATCACATTATCTTCTCTCTTTCAAGATTAGTTTCAGTTAAATCTACTATTGCTCCAGTATTTTAAATCATAACCTTTTTTTTTTTTTGATGTGGCTTCATCATTTTTATATATTTTCCCTAACTTTTTTTTCATAAAATTAATAGAACCAAGTGTTAGTATATGACAAAATCATTTATTTATTACTCAATAAAATATCACATGACAACATAGTTTTTTACCATCTCTATAATAGCAACATGCAAGCTAAATTCATATAATAAAGCCAGGTATATTTTATTGAGTTTATTTATTTATTCTAGTTGATCATTGAATGATAGATAACTAAGAATAAATCTTAGGGAGAAAGGAGGATAATTGTAACGTTGATCCTTTAATAAAACCAAATTAAGTTATTGTTTTCCCATTAATACATTTACAATACTTTGCAAAACAAACAAAAAAAGTTACATAAACTGCTTTATCTGTATTATTCTAACCATTGTGAAGATTTCACAATTTTTTCACTTGTCTTTACTGTATTATTAAATAAATGCATTTTAAAAGGTGCTTTAGCATCACTTTAGGATTAAAAGGTAGTTTTAAATGTGTCAATAAATTATTTCCTCAAATAGAAAATAATATATATATATTTCATGTGTCATAGCATTGGCCGGGAAGCAAATCCACTAACCCGGGACAACTGCTTGTAAGGCGGCTGCGCTGACCACTCGACCACTAACACTTGATTATATATATATATATTTTTTTTTTTTTTAAAGAAATGTTTTTATTCATGGGAATGGCCTAAAAACAGTATTTTTTTTTCAGTTTTTAAAGTATTCTTGTTAATGTTTGACCAACATAAAACCATGCAATACCATGCTTAGAAATACTGTTTTCTTGTTTAGAACTCAGATAAGAATATTTCTATGTATGAGTATCATACATGTTCTTTTGTGTTGGTCATCAAGAATATTGTAAAAACTTAAACAATTATTATTTATTTATTTTTTAGTACATTTATGTGAATAAAGAAAGGCTTTCTTAAAAAAAAACATTTTTTTAAGAATTATTGATAAATTAATTACTTAATTCAATTTGTTAAGCATGCTACAACAGATTTATAATAATCCAATTATGTGTAGAGAAATTTAAACTCAGGATTTTTAAATCTATTCATCGTCCACACTACCTCACCCACACATGTTGCCACACACATGTGGAAAAGATACATGATTCTCAACATATATATTCCATGCAGAACCAGCATTCATCAGTTGGCCAGATCATAATCTACTACACATATATGCAATCAATGATTGGTTTATATTAAAATAGCAATTCTTCAAACATTAATGGGCAAACTTCAATTTTTCATTTGCAAACTGAGTATAAATTTACATTAACACACAAAAGGTTTCAAATTAAATGTATTAATATATAAAATGTAAATTATATGTTCATGTATATTTGTATTCATGTATTTGTATTGTGTTTGTTATAGTTCCGAAGAAGATTGCTGAGGCAATCGAAACTGTCATAGTGATTTGTAAAAAAACATTGTAAAAAGTAATAAAGAACATAAATGGTATTAATATCATTTGAAATTAACATATATAGTATAAATATTCCAATCCTAATTGCATTTTTATAATAATTACGATTGTATCTTTTAATATATAATAAATCTTTTTTTGTTGTTGTTGTATTAGGAATTTCATAAACTAAATTATCAATAAGCTCTGGTATACCCATTTTACTAGAAATAATTCTATTTGTAAAATATTTTTCATTTTTATATATCTAAATACCTAAAAACTTTTTCATTATGTTTTATATTCTATCCTTATAATATTTCCAAACAACCCAACAATAAGTAATTGTTGAAATAAGAATTGTACAAAATAAATAAATGCACCAAAGATTGTCTAAGATATTTTTTTTTAAATCTAACTACGATTCCAATAATCCCAATGCAATTAGAAATAGTTTCATTAATCTGTATTAAAAATAGTCTTATTATTATTAAACTAGATTCCCAAGCTTTTATCTTATTTTTCATAGAAATAGGATAATTATTAATAGAATAATGAATGAATCCACATATATTTTGTTGTTATATGAAATAATGAATATTTTCTCAATATTATCAATTATTCAAATTTTTTATATCAAATTATAGTTATTTATTGACTTATGCAACCTTAAGTGATTAGATAAATTATCAGTTTTAAAAAATAATGGTAAACTATCAGCAAATTGTAATATATTAAAATTATTAACAATTAGGTCCATGATAAGAAGTCCAAAACCTGCTTCCTTGGAGGGTTCTATCTTTATAGTGGCGGTTCTCAGATTCATTGTGACTATAAGAAATTTAATTTAGATGTTCAGTTAAGCAGAAATCACTGTAAAAATGGGAAGTGAAATCTAATCAAACCAATTTATATAGTAAAATATTATGATTCATTGTGTCAAAAGCTTTGCTAAAACAAAAATATATCACATTTAAGACAAACTTTACATTTAAAATATTTAAAACAAACACATAGTGTGTTCTTATATATATATATATATATATATATATATATATATATATATATATATATATATATATATATATATATATATATATATATATATATATATATATATATATATATAATCATCATAATCAACAAAGCAAGTTGTATATTGTGTGACATTGCTTTTATAATCTTGTATTTACAAATATGTAATTTAGGAAGTGTGGCTGCAGAAAGAAGTTTGCTATTAACTGAAAGGAGACCCTTTGATTCCTCTTGGAGGCCTTAAAGGAACCGAGCAGGGCAAATTCCTAATGTCCACTCCATACGTTCTTGTCGTTGCAGCTGTTATTACTATATGTTTATTCATATAGTATACGAACATGGATGGGCTGCTCACCAACACACATTAGCCAGCGTGGTGAGTTTATTGGCTTTTTACCTCTGAGTTTAGGATCAAGAAACACCATGGTCTTTCTTCTCAGTGCCTGATAAGGCAGAATGAATGTTTGTGTAAATGATAAAGATTTTTCGCAATTATACAATTATGACAGACAAAAATAAAGCATGGCCCTTAATCCCAGGAGGCTGTAAAGTCACCAACCAAGGCAGCGGTTGGTGGCCAAAGGCGGAGGGTGCTAAGAATATCCTGTAGGCGGATCCAGGCTGCCATTTGATGACGACTTTTTATTTAGGTACTTACAACTGCAGATCACTTTCAAGTGAAGGAAGATTGCAAGAATTAGAAGAAGAACTCTCTTATATTAAATGGGATATTATTGGACTTTGTGAAGTTAGAAGAAAAGGTGAAGAGACAATTGATTTAAAAAGTGGACATATGCTCTATTATAAAGGCACAAATATTGGAAATACAAGTGGAGTAGGATTCATTATAAATAAAAAGTGGAAGAACAATATTGTGGAGATTGATGGTGTATCAGACAGAGTGGCAAGATTAGTTATACAACTTAATAGCAGATATCAAATGCAGATAATTCAGGTTTATGCCCCAACAAGTTCTCACAGTGATGAAGTAGTAGAAGATTTTTATATGGATGTACAAAAGGCTTTTGATCAGAGTAAACAACATTTTAAAATTGTTATGGGAGATTTTAATGCTAGAATTGGTAAACAAATGAAAGATGAAAGTGTTGTAGGTAATTTTGGTTATGGTAATAGAAAATGAGAGAGGACATAGACTTGTGGAGTTTGCAGAGAAGGAAAAACTTTATATTATGAATTCTTTTTTTGAGAAAAATGTTAGAAGGAAATGGACATGGAAGCATCCAAATGAAGGTACAGCAGAATTGGATTATATTTTGACTAACAGGAAATACATATTTCAAGATTGTAATGTTCTTAATAAATTTAACACAGGAAGTGATCATCGATTAGTAAGGGGTAAGATACATGTTAATGTAAAACTAGAGAGACAAAAATTATTAAGAAAAACTATATTTACAGTTGATATTCCTAATCTTCAGAAACATTCTAATGAATTTAAATTAGAACTTACAAATCGGTTTCAAGTATTAGTAGATTTTGAACATGATTCAGATTTGAATGAAATTAATATGAAAATAACTGATACACTTTTAAAAACTGCAACAAAGATAGCTGGTAGAAAAAGCAGCAATTGACTAATAAAATTTCTACTGAGACTAGAGAACTTATGAAGAAAAGAAGGAATATGAAGATATGCAAGAATGATGCATTAAAAAGAATTGAATATCTCGAATTTTGTAAAATGGTGCGGAAAAGAGTTGAAAATGATATAAGAAAGTATAACTGTGAACTAGCAAGAAAAGCTGTAGAAGAAAATAAAAGTCTTAAGAATGTAAAACAACATTTTGGTATTGGTAGGAAATTTATATCTGCAATAAGGAAAAAGATGGAATTATTACTAAAAAGAGGGATGACATTATGAAATTGGTAGAAGATTTTTATCAAGAATTATATAGTAATAAAGAACAAGTACCTCCTATATCTATTACATCTTCTGAATTGCCCAGAATTTTAAATGAAGAAGTGAGAAATGCAATTAAATGTATGAAAAAAGGAAAGGCTCCAGGTAATGATGGAATTATAATTGATATATTAAAGGAAGCAGGTGAAGAAACAGAAAAAATATTAACAAAGTTATATACCAAATGTCTAAATGATAAAGATGTACCGGATGATTGGAAGAATGCAGTAATAATATTAATATTTAAAAAAGGTGATAAAGAAGATATTAGAAATTACAGACCTATCAGCCTTTTATCAGTTTTATATAAAAATTTTACCAAGATAATTACAACTCGTCTACAGAGAACCTTGGATTTTCACCAACCAAGAGAACAAGCTGGATTTAAAAGTGGTTTTAGTACAGTAGTTTATATTCAAGTATTGAGAGAAGTTATAGAAAGGAAAAATGAATATGAGTTGTCATTATGTTTTGGATTTGTAGATTATGAAAAGACATTTGATTCTATAAACATTTCTTCAGTGATTAAAGCATTGGATCATCAAGGTATAGATCCAGGATATTGTCATATTTTAAAGAATATTTATAAAAATGCAACAGCAACAATTAGATTACATAATGATACTGGGAAAGTCAACATTGAGAAAGGTGTAAGACAAGGTGACTCCATATCTCCAAAACTTTTTACAGCAGTGCTGCAAGAAGTATTTTGTGGATTAAAATGGGAAACTAAAGGAGTGAAAGTAAATGGAGATTATTTAAGTCATTTAGATTTCGCAGATGATGTAGTTGTTTTTGCAAATAATGCTTCCGAGCTGCAGGAAATGTTGCAGGAGTTATCAGATGAAAGTAGGAAAGTAGGACTAAAGATAAATGTTAAAAAGACTAAAGTAATGTTTAATCGATTTGCTCAAAATATGAAAATAAAGATTGATTATGACGAATTAGAAGAAGTTAAGAGTTACAAATACCTTGGTCAGATTATTAATACAGATGGAAACATAATAGAGGAAATTAATCATAGAATTAAACTTGGTTGGACAAATACCTTGGTCAGATTATTAATACAGATGGAAACATAATAGAGGAAATTAATCATAGAATTAAACTTGGTTGGAGTGCTTTTGGTAGAAATAACTTGATATTAAAAGGAAATATGCCTATGTGTTTGAAAAGAAAGGTTTTTAACAAATGTGTTTTACCAGTTCTTACTTATGGATCTGAGACTTGGACACTTAATAGAAGATCAATACAGAGACTTCAGACCACTCAAAGAAGTATGGAGAGATGTATGTTGGGAGTAACAAGAAGAGATCGAAAACGCAATGTATGGGTAAGAGAACAAACAGGTGTTACTGACCTCATTGAAAAAATTAAAAGATTGAAGTGGAGTTGGGCTGGACATATTGCTAGAAGAGATGATAATAGATGGACAATTGAAATTTTAAACTGGATTCCAAGAGATTGTAAAAGACCCAGAAAGAGACCACATGTAAGATGGATGGATGAAATAAGAAAATGTGTAGGGGTGATGTGGAGAAGAGAATCTAAAGATCGGAGAAGATGGATTAAACTTGGAGAGACATTCATCCTGCAGTGGATTGATAATGGTTGATAATGATGATGATGATGATGAATTTAGGAAGTGTACCAATAGCTCAAATAAGCTCTTATTGATAAGTGCGGTAAGAGAAAATATTTAACATCTTTATCTAGAATATTTCTATCTCCAGACTAATTGGTTTCAAGCTTTTGAGGAGCTAAAACATTCAGACACTAAATCTAAAATATCAACTGAAAAACCAGTACTTATTTAATATGTAACATTTAAGTAGAAAATCCTTAATTTTCAGACATGACTCCAGCTATCTAACTTAAATAGCTATATAAGACTGAACCAAAGTCAGATCTACCCAAATATTAATAGCCTTAGCATTGCCAAAGCCTCAAAGGAAAAATTATAATAATTAATAAAGCATGTCATATATTGTATGACTTTACTTTTATAAGCTTGTATTTACAAATATGTAATATAGGGAGCATACCAATAGCTCAAACAAGTTCTTATTGATAAGTGTTGTATATATATATAAGCATTGAATAATAAGAACCCCCTATCTAATAATCTAATAAAGTTTCAACTATGATATAGCCAAGACAATAACCAATCACAATGATAATGCAAGCTGAAAACGTGATTTAATAATAAAATTAATATCCTAAAATTGAACCAGTTTTAGGTTAATACTCAAACTGACATAATAATAGATGTACGAGAAATTGAAATATAACATCTTCTCTGAAACAAAATGTAATTGAAAAAGTATTACTGAGCAAGTTTATATGTGTATGCTTATGTATTTATAATTATATTATACTGAGATAGTATGACTCATTTATCAGATGTTTATACTTCTAAATAAGCCAAAGCTTCTTTTAAAAAAAACATAGAACTCTTTAAAATTCGTAAATTTGTTTAATATTGTTTCTTCAGCAACATTATAGTAAAATATTCAATTATTCCAAGCATCAATTTAGCTAAAAGAGTTTACTTGCTATAATTTATAACATTTTTAAATATTTCATATTAGTCCGATGGTGATGAAAGTTGCCGCAAAAACAAATGTGTATATAATGACCGAATTAAACACATTTACAATCTTTTAAAAATATTTACTAAGGCTGTAACCTCAGGAATATGCGTCTAAAAAATATGAAGGTAGGGACATCTACAGGTCTTAACCACAAGCTTATGCCTTGGAAGAAAAGAGGGGAACCCTTCTTTACTTCAACCTACTGTTATATATGAATAGGTGAAGCTGAAGCGGTTAGATATAAGAACGTGAAGCTATTCAATACTTCACTGATTAAGTCCACAATTCTTATTATACATTATTACTCGTGAAATCTTTCGATTTACAATGAGTCAATGGAAAGATCTTATAGTAAGAAGTCTATTACAATAATTTAAAGTTGTAATTATAAATTTATTTTAAACACACATTATTATATTAAGTAATATTTACTAAGGCTGTAACCTCAGGAATATTTGTCTGAAAAATATGAAGGTAGGGACCTCTACAGGTCTTAACCACAAGCTTACGCCTTGGAAGAAAAGAGGGGAACCCTTCTTTACTTCAACCTACTGTTATATATTAATAGGTGAAGCTGAAGCGGTTAGATCTAAGAGCGAGAGCTTCACTTATTCATATATAACAGTAGGTTGAAGTAAAGAAGGGTTCCCCTCTTTTCTTCCAAGGCGTAAGCTTGTGGTTAAGACCTGTAGAGGTCCCTACCTTCATATTTTTCAGACGCATATTCCTAAGGTTACAGCCTTAGTAAATATTACTTAATATAATAATGTGCATTTAAAATAAATTTATAATTAATCTTTTAAAAAGAAAATGAATTAATTTTACAAGAGAAAATTTGATAATATTCTAATGAAAAGAAAGTTATGGGTCAAAACGTTGGTTTTGTTGCTAATTTTATGATTTAAACTATGCTATGTTGTCGTGAAAGAATACTGGCATGAATAATCAATGATCTAGTAAAAATAACATGTACACACTCATCTTTAATTCTTGCCAAAGTGAATGTGTGTAGTTTTTTTTTTTCAAAATTAAGTGATTAAAATTTGGAAACTGCTCACTTCTGAGAATTATGTAGTCCATTGTTTTTAAAACTATAATCATGGTATCACATTTTATGTCCACAGTTCAGACAAACAATGGCACTGTGCCCTTGTCAAAAAAGAATAGCCATTCATAATGGAATGTGGTTCAAGATAAGAAACCAGTCCACCACAGTGATGTTAAGAAAAAACATTTTGTAAATGGCTAGAATTGCGCGGTTATATATTATTTGATTTTGGGTTGGTTACCACTCATGTGTCAAAGCATCGGCCAGAAAGCGAACCCACGAACCTGGAATAACTGCTTGTAAGGCAGCTGTGCTGACCACTCAACCACCAATGCTTGACAAAAAAAATTTATTTGTTGGAAGATCATTTCTCACAAAAAACAAATGTGTGTTTGTTTCATTTCCATTAAACAAAACTATAAGTGGCCATTTTTCAAAATAAAAAATCTCTCTAAGTTTAGATGGTGGAATATAATTTCTTATAAAAAAATGTAAATGTGTATTTGTAGATGTATGTATCATTTCCAGTAAATAAAGTCACGTGTCATCATTTTTCCTTTAAATGATCGATCTTTCTCCAGTCTAGACATTTTCCAAGATCGCAAGATAAAAAAATTATTTCTGGACTAATACGTATGCGAAATCTCACCACCAAACTATGATGTAAACACCCCTTTTTACTACTGAATAAATGTTGTTTCAGTATATGTTTGTTTGTGTTATGATGTCCATTACAGTAAAATGTTTTTTAAATAATTATGATGTTGATTTTCATCAGTTAAAAATAGATACAAGTGTATTCATTTATTACTTTCAGACACTAAAGTTCACATAAGAATAACAAAATCGACTAGGAGAGACAGAAGCTAAATAAAATACATATGAATTATATAATTAGTTAAGTAAAGAAAGAAATCCAACATAAGAATATTATTGAAATTTACACTTTCTATTTAATTGTATATTATTTACATTTTTTTTTTTAAAAAAAAATAGTTTTCTACTAAATATTTTATCATTTTAAAAGGAATACCTAGAATTTCTTCTTGAAGTATGACGCCAGTAAATATGCTATTTTTTTAAAAGAGAAGGATATTTTTACTCTCTTTCAATTAGTCAAAATATCTACAATTTTTAGAAAATCAACTGGGATTATCAATGCATGGTAAAATGTTTCATTTAATTAACATTAATAATTACATTAATTATATATATTATCAACAAAATTTTGTTATATATATACAGCTGGATATTTTATAAGTAAAAAAATAATAATGACATCTCAGTATCCCATGCTGCTTGAAAGAAGGGGGAAAAATGGTTTACTTGAATATTAATTTAATAAGTTTACTGCAACTTATATGGAATATTTTAATAAAACAGCTGCCAATATAAATTTTTCAAAAGTAGTTTTTAAAAAATTTGAATATTATCAACTGAAAAATATTTTTAGAAAGTAACCAGCAATAAATTTAATTGCAATAAGAATTTAAAAGCAAAATTGAAATATAAAATGTCATTTACGAAATAATAATTTTAATTTTAAATTCTTGTTTCACATTTGTGTGACATTTGCATTATAAAAGAATCTATTCTATATTGAATATCTATGTTTTAAATCATATCTTAAGAATAGTTGGGATAGATATTTTTAAGTTTTCCTACTTATTACAATTAACAATTTAAAATAGGAACATATGGTAAGCATAGTATTGTGAAAATAATCTTTTCATTTCCCAACATTTGTGAAAATCTTATTTAAAATTTTCACCTCAGAAAAAGACGAGCGCAAATCACTCTTTTAATTCTCTTTCATTAGAGGAAAACATATTAAAATGAAAGAAAAATACTTACTTCCTGTTAAAGTTTATTTAATTTAAAGTGAAAATATACATTATATAAAATTTGGTAACTAAAATGAATGTTTTATTATTTTGTGATGGAAGTGTGACAAGATATAAAAATGGCCCATAACTATAAATTTAATTTGTTTTTAAGGTATTACTTTGTACATTTTCTTTTTCATAATTTTGTAATCTTAACTACGTTTATATGTCAATGCAAACCCATTTATTAATATTAAATTTATTGTGTTTAACCACTAAACATCACATGATCACAATCTCTTATGCTAGCACATAACTGTTATTAAACAGGCAAAACTCTCCACACACTGACAAAGACCACAAGCCAAAAACTAGTCTGGGGATTTTAGATGAGTAGGCACTAGATGGGCATCCATTGATTACTCTGGTTGACACTGGGTGCCACTACTATGGAGGGTTTTGCCTATTTATTGTGTTTGTATGTATGATATTTAAACCCAGGATATTGAATGCTAGAAACAATAATATCACTAAAAGAATGACTATATATATGTATAAAATTTATCAAAATTTAATTAAATATAGCTATTAAAAATTTGTATGGATAAGTGATAATAATTGGAGATATTTATGACTGGAATATCCTAGAATTATTATCTTTATGATAGAAAAAGATATTTAAATAACTGTTTTATATATCATCAATAAAATGCAGTTGTTGCATGATTCATTAAGAAATGTATTTTACAGAAAAATTTTGCAACATTATAAGTAAGTTGTGAGAAATAAAATCAAACTCAAACAAAGTTCAACATATTGTCATTATTTTAAGGATATGGTTTATTAACTCAAATTTCTTTGATTAAATGCTAATATAATTTTCAAAATATAGTAGTCCATTTTTTGAATGACTTTTGAGAAATTGTTTAAAGTTCCGGAGTGTAGTGCTTCCTTTTGTGAATAATTTGGAAATTATAAGACTGCCCTAAGATGGCTAGCAACAAGGTCAATATCATCATAGAACTTCCTTCAGCTTTTATCATCATACTTTATTACATGCTTACATTATACCTAGTGTAGAGGAATGGTGGTTTTTCATAATAATCTAGTTAAAATCTTATTATACAAAATCCTAGAAGAGATTTTATATTTTTGATTTATTATAGCTTAAAGACATATTAAAAATCAAAATAATCATCTGTTAATCCCTGATCTTTTGTATCATGTAAACAAAATTAGAAATCTCTCTCATGAATATTGTGATTGAAATATGGTCTGTGCTGAATATTATAGTATGATTGTTCAACTTCAAATACTGAAAATATTCCATTGAAACTCTATCATTAGTTTGATAACATTTTGAATGCTGGTAAAGTAAAAGTTCATAATGTTGACAACTAATTACAGTAGAATAAGTAAAAGAAAGTAACCAGAAGCTATATCAGTAAAGACTCCATAATTTGACATGATAAAGATGTATATAGTTGTTATCAGGTATGCAAGGTAGACATAACATGCAATGTTATTTGTGTGACATTTGTGTGTTAGTCTTGATACATCTCACATCAATATTTAATACATTTAGTCTACTAAGTTTCTTTTATATTAAAAACTTTATTGATACAAATTATATATAATCATTAATATTTTTACAAAAGAATAAATTTAAGTTACATAGGCAAGTATATGTTAAACTACAACCATAATGATATGGGCAATACAGTAAGTTGTTTAACTCCAATGAAGAATGATCCAAATTTGAAGAGTGTAACATTTTTAATGGGTATATTACAATTAAATTATAGCTAAATTATTTTAATATTTGATACTTACATTTGATACCTAATTTGATACAATAATTTGGAATTGATTGTAAAATTGATATCAATCTATAAATTAAGATAGAGTAAGAAAAAGCTAAGATTCAAATAAAAATTGGAGACTTTCTATTATTTTGTGCATGTAAGTTTTAGTAATTTTGTATATATTATAATTTGTATTAATAAAAATATGATTTTAATTATTGTCTTGTTTGGAAGATTTTATTTATCTAGGGTCAATAAGTGAGGTTCTATTAACAAGAATCAGCTGGTGGCTTGGTAAGGCAATGGTGGTACTGAGGTTGAAATTGGGTAACTGTGAAAAATTTATCACATTATTCTTGTTAATAAATGCGTTAGATAGACAAATATTCATTAAATAATGAATATAGAATTTCCAGATGACTTTATAGTTGGTCTACATTATTCCAGATTTTAGTCCTCACCCAAAAACAAAGAATTAACACCTGACAGGTAATTACTTTAATTATATTGCCTATAATAGTGCTTTATGAAGAGGCATTAAATTAAGTAAGGAAGCAATATTTAGTTAATGATTAAAGTACAGTATAATGGAAGTAAATACTTACTGCTTAAGGATGTGACTATTTACTGCTTTTTTATACATCATTTTTACTCATTTCACTATAAATCGTCCAGACCCAATTATAAAATTTAGCGAACGTAGATCGATACAGTATATATAATGTTTAATAAAAATATTTTTATGAAAATAACATTTTTAATAATAATAAAAAATAAAGGAAGAAACTGTACATAGAACTAAAAAATTAGAAGTTTTAAATTAAGTCATTAACACTTTTTTATAATAAAAGAATGTAAAAATTTACATTTAAATATAATTAAATTTGAAAATGAAAAAAAAAAAATAAATATTATAATAAAATTAATAAAACATTTTGGATAATAATAAAATATTAATAGAAAAGAAAACAATTTATAAAAAGTTATGCTAAGATTTAAATAGTTAAGATTATATTTAAATTTAAAAAAATTAAAAGTTAAATAAATATTATAAATAGATAGTGAATTTTTAAAATTAATAAATAATAAATAGACATTAAATTTGATAATAAAAATAAATGTTTTATATACTTGTTTGTGGATATGTAATATATACACTGTGTATGCACATATATGTGATATATATATACATAAAATTTAAAAATTAATAAATATAAGAAAGATGTATATTGGTATTGCTTAGGTGTGGACTACTTTTATACATTTACATTTATAAATCTATCTAGCTTTGAGCATTATTAGCTTTATTATCTTAGTAATACATAGTTTGAGTGCAGTTTAAACGTATAATTGACTGTTTGTTAATCTATTGTTAGAACAGGTTATATTTGCCTGATTATTGAGGTTTATTTAAGCTTCTTTAAATTAATTAATTTCATTTTCTATTAGACTATATATAAAGGTGGATTTCCAATTTTATTGTCAAATGGAGATTGCCATGACAATAGACTGAGATTAGTATTAATATTGGTATTGTTTAAGTGTTGACTGTTTTCATGTATTTACATATATATGGATGTGCATATAAGTATATAAATTATGTAGCTTATAAAAAATATGATTAGTACATTTATGTATGCAAAATTAATTAACAAGAATGCAGTAAAATTATTTTTTGTTTAGTTTATATAATGAAGGCTTCAACTTAAGAAAAGTATTAAAATGAAAAATATTTTAATAAAAAAGTATCTTAAGGTGCTGATATATATATATATTAAGCAATTAAATCATCCCACATGATTAAGAAATCCAGTACTGCCCTCTGTGAACTAATATATATATACATTAGAGTTCGTATTTCAAAATAGCCAGGTCAAAATGGCAGTACTGGATTTCTTAATCATGTGGGATGATTTAATTGCTTAATATTTGTATATTTATTTCAGTATAGCGTTATGCACTGGGATTATTATATATATACACACACACTTCATGTCTGTAAATTAAAAATCATAAAGAAGTTTTAAATTTAGAAGTTTTTAAATAACTTTAATAAATAAGAGTTGTGTAGATATTTTATATGCACAGATATATGTACGAGGTATAGTAATTATAAAATTATTTTGTTAAGTCAAGTTAAATAAAATATTTTCTAAAAAGTTGTAAAAGCTAATTAATTTTAAATTTAGTTTAAAAGTAGGTTAAAGGCAAGGTATTTTCTTTTAACAATTTTTTTAATAATAATTAAATGTGGAAATGACATTATAGGAAAAAGTAATCTATAGTTTAAAATAAGAAGCTAAATAATTGACATGATTTAATTAAAAAGGCTGTTATTCCCATTCAAAGATAAGAACTTACAAATATGGTATTGGGCACATAAACTTGGACCACAGTGGATTTCTCTGGAGTTATCTGTAGCCAATAGATCAAAAGACCCAAAAGATGAGTAATGGATCTGAATTTTACAAATAAGATAGCTCCAAACCATATAAATAGTTCTTACAATTTATTCAGAAAAAATTCCTGTCTGCTTCCAGGATTCTACTCTATTCTGCCATTATTCTTACACTACTGTTATTCTGTGAATCAGTAGATCCAGCCAGATCCGCCATGCAAGAGTAGAGAAGTCATTATCTTCCATGCTCTGTCAATCTGGTATAAGGCAAGCTGAAAAATATATTGCTGAGTCCTGTAAAAAAGCTGTCTTCATATGAAGAAGCCACCTGAATATATGCCCACTATGCATTCACCCATAAGCCTAAATCTGATGTTTAATGCTACAGGAAGAACCAGCCACCAAAACAAGAGAAAATTGACATCTAAGTATCCTAAATGAATTTCAAATAGTAATTTAAACCTATCATCATTATAGCTATGATATAATGGACAATGCTGCAAAATAAACCAATACTTAAAGGACTGAATATTAAATTATGCTGTAATAAGAAGTATGAACATGAAACAAATTTTCCATTAATCATTATTTATCTCCGATCTAGTAAAAAATATGTTAATGGATAATTATTAGTTTATGAGCATGTATGGTGAGCATTTATTGGGTTATTTTCTTTAGCAAGCTGTAATTTAAGTGGCAATAATTTTAAAATAATAATTTTCATAATCTCTGGCCATGCTATCAAAAGTTGTATATTAATTCCATCAGTTATTTCCATTTTATTTAATAATAATATGTTAAAGCAGTAAATTTATAAATTATGAATGGAGGTCAACCATACTGCATAGACAGGCTAGATAAAGGTTATATTAAATAGATGTCACTTTGAGTGAACTATCTTGTGTTTTAAAATGGATGGCTGTCAATCCATTAATTCAGGTTACACTTATCACATCTGAAACTCATTCTTATGAAATGCATTAGTATTAAATGACAGTAAAACCAGGTGTGAACTGCTGATTGCTTACCTTTATTATTTGTTTAGTGCAGTGATGTGCAGTAGATGAAAAGTTTCTTATTGTATATTATCTGCTTTATTTCATATATGTCTTGTAGTAATACATTTGCAACTGCTGGCACTCATGTGCAATACTAAATACTCTAAGATAGGGATGTCAATTGTTTTATCTCAGGGCCACTTTGTGGAAGCAGAGGTTAGCAGAGGGCCACACTTTTTAAAGCAATTGCATTCATTAATTAACTTTGCATTTCAGAAAAGGTATAAATTGTACCATAAAAAAATCAATGAATATAAATTAAATAAAATAGTGGCAGTTTTATTCAATTTATTTATTGTGCTAATTTCATATCATCTATAGCTGCAAACACGTTTAATTTTAAAATCAGTTTAATGAGACAAATGTACCCAATCACACTTTTCTACATTATTTTTGAAATCAGGAGTGAGAGTGCTTGTTGAGATTCTCATCATAACCTGCAAGTTAATGCCTATCAAAGAGCATCTTTATTTATTCTTGTTGATCTTCAAGCATATGTTGACCCAAATATAGAGAACATTTTTCCATAAAAAAATTTGCATACATGGAAATTTTTCAGCAGACAAAGATTTATAACTATTAACTAATGTCACAGCATTAAACATTTCTTTCACAGTGTGATCTGATTACATGTCAATAAGTTCAAGCTGCAGCTCTTTAGGTGCTGTGTCAATATCAGCAGCGATGGGATAAGAGAGCAAATTGAATTTAGGCTCAATTTTCTTAGTCCTGAAATCTTCTTAGGACCTCATCCTCCAAACTCTGCATATGATCCCTAATCTCAGCAGAAACACTTTCAGGCACTTTCTGCTTTCTTAATAAAGGCTCTACAAATAGACCTAGTTTTGCTTTGTATGATTTTACATGCTTCCACATTTCATGTACCAACAACCCCTTTTCCTGTAATGTCACATTCGGTTCATTCAATTTCTCAAATAGATTATCTCATATTTCCACTCCTCTTTCATGTCCAGAAATAAGAGGATTTCATTCTGCAATGACCACACTCTTTTTATCACTTTTCCCATGCTCAACCATCTCACTGTTGTGGTAAATTATACCTTCATACTCTGCCTCCACATTCTCAAGAAAAGATTTGAACTGTTGATGGTGGAGTACTCTTGCTCTGATTGTGTTCACCACACTAACAATAGGATATACCACATACTTTAAGTCCAGTGCAGTTTTACAAAGGCTCTTCTCATGCAAAATGCAATGAAAAGACAAGATATCACTGTTTGAGTCTTGTGCTTGTAACTTGTTTTTTCAAAGCTTAACCATACTTATATTTTTCCACTGAAAGCTCTGGCCCCATCTGTTGTAATGCTTGTCATTTTGTTCCAGGACAAGCCACTTTTCTCCACACAATTCACAGCACTGAGTAATTTCTGACCAGTGGTTCCATCTTTCATTGATTCTAGGCCAAGTAATTTTTCTGTGATGATGAAATTTTCATTAATTCCATGGATAAAGATGAGTAATTGTGCAGTGTCATCATTATCTGTGTTCTCATCCAGTGCCAAAGAAAACCAAACAAAATCTTTGCTTGCAGTCTTCAGCTGTTCTGTGAGTTCATCACTAATTGAGTCAATGCACCACACTGTAGTTCTTCTTGACAATGAAATGCTTTCAAATTTGCTTCTCCCATGAGGACACAATACATTTGCACACTCTACCATACACTGTTTAATAAACTCACCATCTGAAAAAGGCTTGTTGTGTTTAGCAAGGTTGCAGGTTATCATGAAACTTGCTTCTGTATCACTATTTTGAAGTGTTGATAGCTTTGTAAAGAATGTTTATTGCTTCTTCAGTCTTTTCGCACACTCTGCAGCTTTTATTTTGCATTCTTCCTTGGAAAGTTTGCAGCTAAATTCACTATGTTTTGTGGTGTCATTTCAGATTGTATGGCTTAAATATAGCTATCATTTCATGACACAATAAACACACTGCTTGTGCCCTGTATTACCCAAGAAATATTTGTTTGTCCATTCTTCATTAAACACATGACATTCATCACCAATTTTTATGTTTTTTTGGAGGGTTCATGGTTTCACTTAAGTTGAAAATTTATATATTTACTGTTGCAAGACAAAATTAAAATTAACCAGATCAACTGGAAAAGCACCGCACATCATATCTATGCTGCACAAACATATTGACATGGCCATCCTAGTGGAAAATACTAGATGAATCTTCAGTTGCACACGGAAAGGAAATCTCAGTTCAAGGTGGATTTATCTGTCATGGCATGGCACTCTTACTGTGCCATATGCAGCCTTGGGCTGCTATTTTCCCACCCCGGCTCTAAGAACTAGTACATGGTTGAAGTTAATTCCTATCATATGCGTATAATTTATATATGTATTGGTTCTTGTTCAGAAACTATTGTAATAGAGATGTTATTTCCTGAATTTTACGATTATTTTATTGTTTTAATTGATTGCTAGTATCATAACCTGAAATAGATTACAGCAAACAATTAGTTAAATCATTCTTAATTTATAATATATTATCCTTATTTGGCAAGGTCATTTAGTCTTAACAGGGGTAATGAGATGTGCGAGTGGTTAGGAGTCTATCCAATTGATTGGGATTCATTCAAAAACAATTAATGATAATAATATGCTAAATTGGTGGTTATCAAATACTAATTGTAAAAAAATATTTAAGCATTGTACCACCATATACAATATCTGTGTATAATGTAAATTAAAATAATAGTAATATAAGTCAATTAACTAAAGTACTGCCAGTGTGTTTGACATCATTATTTTCAATCAATAACTTGAGTAAAATAGTTAAAAGTTTCCTGTTTCTCCCTGACCTTGCAGTCTGTAAAAGAAAAATTATCATTCTGTGATACCAGAATGTGGAATGCACATGACGAGTGACCTCGGATAATGTTCATGTGGGTTGCGCAATTCTGTCAATTACAATATATATATATATATATATATATAGTTAATTTAATTCCAGCATCATTTATTATCTTACAAAAATTTAATTTTTCATTAATATATGTATATAAGTTTTTTTTCCCATTATTCTCAAAAAGAGGATTTTAATGTGTGGTCAAGAATATTTAAAGTGAATTTATAAGTGGGTGGTTTACATTGATACATTTCTTGTTTTTTTTAATATCAAATAAAAAGAATTTATTCTATTCTTTTTCAACTCCATTAATTCACAAACAAGCAATCTGACAAAAAAATTTATTTTCATGCAAAAAACATTAACAAAAACATTGGTGGTCGAGAAATCAGCGACAGCTGCTTTACAAGTAGTTGTTCCAGGTTCGCTTCCCAGCTGATGCTATGACACATGAGAAAAAAAACAACATGTGAACCGTATTGTATCATTCAAACTTAAATAATGATTCAATTTAGTAGTATAAAAAGAAGGTAAATATTTTTCATTCATTTGTAGTTAATTACAGGGTATCCATTATTCTAAATAACGCTACAAGTACGATGCATCATATAAATTACAAATATGTAATAGTTTTTCATAAATAGAATAATTTGAAGATATGTTTTAATATATCACAACAACAAAAGTTTATTTTTTTTACTTCCTTTTACACAAAATCTTGGATAAAGTTAGAAACTGGCTACACCCTAAATCCAGAAATATTCATAATCTGAAACACTCTCACTTCCAAACATTTTGGATTAGAGATCTTCATTCTGTCTTACTTTCTTCTATATCTCTATTTTGAATATAATACATTAGATAAGATACCTTATATGAAAATGAATTAAAGATTTAATGTGTTCCAATATTTTCTCCAAGTATGAAGCATTATTACTTTTGCCTTATATTATTTAGTACAGTGGGAAATGATGGGCTTTGTAGTTCAAGATCTATGGATGATGACTCTTCACCATCACTTCCAGTATGTAAACTTTTTATGAACTTCCTAGCAATAAATCATTCAATCACTTTATTTACTTATTTATGAATAAGCTTTTTATGCAATAAATTTTGTTTTATGAATAAATTGATTAACAAATTAATTTAATTTTTAGTTTAAAATTTGTGTAGATGAGAATCAACTGTTACACATAAAACTTAAATTTATGTGGGGATATGTACTGCAAAAGAACAAAGTACCTGACACATATTGACAGTCTTATTAATATGGAGTAGGATTACTTCTTTAATCATAGATTTCTTATATTTTATATACAAATGAAAATAAAGTGTTTCATAGAGAACTTGAACATGGTTTGTGATTGTGAGGGAGGGGTTGTCTGCATTTTAAAGATTATCTTAAAGACAATATGAATAAGAACGGTATTTATTGCTCATGTGGTGTAAAGTTGAATACACTAAAGAGCTACATTAAACATGTTTTGAAATATTTCAGAAAGAAAAGTTTTCTGAAGAAGACATTAAAAGAAAGCATTGCGTAATATCAAACAGATTAATGGATCAGAGTGTTGCATGGTGTGGATGTATTTGTATAGATTGATTTGTATACTCAATGCAAAACTCATCTTTACTGTGTTATTACTATTATTGTCTTTTTATTTTTTTGATGATGATGATGATGGTAGGGGTAAAATTATGAAAAAGTTTAAGATATTCTTAAAATTTAAACTTTTCTGCAAGATGTCTTCAAAGAATGTCAACTTATTAATATATTATTTAATATATGTGAAACAGTAAGCTTGGTTTTCAACTCCACTGCCATCTATAATAAGCTTGAGTAATCATTAATTCCCAGAGCTTGGTTTTCAACTCCACTGCCATCTATAATAAGCTTGAGTAATCATTAATTCCCAGAGCTTGGTTTTCAACTCCACTGCCATCTATAATAAGCTTGAGTAATCATTAATTCCCAGAGCTTGGTTTTCAACTCCACTGCCATCTATAATAAGCTTGAGTCATTAATTCCCAGATGATAATACATTTAAATTTCCATCCCAAGATCTTCTGTCTTCATCAAAGAGGTCTTGAAATCCAAAGCTGGACTTAATGCTCTTAAGCTTCTAATACTCATCTTTAACTCTATTATTCAAGTTAAAAGCCTGAGAATCCAAAAAACCTAAGCTTTGAATTTAAAATAATAGGTCTGAACAGTTATATAAATCTGACTCTGGATAAGAAACTACATATGTTAAATGTGCCTGCATCTGGTAATCATTAGTCACTCAAATTGTATATAGATAGCAGTGAAGAGCAGATTTTGTTTTTATAAAATGTCATCATCCATTATTTAATAATGATTCATAAATCTAAATAAGGCTTAAATATGTTGCTGCTTTGAAACAGTGCAATATTATTTTTGCTTTCCTCCAATAAATTATACTGTGTGGGTTTTGTGAATTAGAATATTATCGTATTAAAAAATGCCAAATTTCACATCTGAGAATTAAACTCGCATTCTGAAATCTATAGCTATAATATATGTGTATGTATGTGTATACAAATTAATAACTAGGTCATGGTGCGAAAAAGAGTTGAAAATTCTATAAGAAAATATAATTGTGAACCAGCAAGGAAAACTGTAGAAGAGAATAAAAGTCTAAAGAGTGTAGAACAACATTTTGGTATTGGTAGGAATTTATATCTGCAATAAGAAAAAAAGATGACATTATTATTAAAAAGAGAGATGACATCATGAAATGTGTAGAAGACTTCTATCAAGAATTATATAGTAATAAAGAACAAGTGCCTCCTATACCTATTATATCTTCCGAATTGCCCAAAAGTTTGAATGCGGAAGTGAAACATGCAATTAAATTTATGAAGAAAGGGAAGGCTCCAGGTAATGATGGAATTATAATTAATATATTAAAAGAAGCAGGTGAAGAAATAGAATTTTTTTGGCAAAGTTATATACCAAATGTCTAAATGATAAAGATGTACCAGATGATTGGGAAAATGCAGTATTAATATTAATATTTTAAAAAGGTGATAAACAAGATATTATAAATTACAGACCTATCAGTCTTTTATCAGTTTTATACAAAATTTTTACTAAGATAATTACAATTCGTCTACAGAAAACACTGGATTTCCATCAACCAAGAGAACAATCTGGATTTAAAAGTGGTTTTAGTACAGTAGATCAATATTCAGGTATTGAGAGAGGACAAATGAATATGAGTTGCCATTATGCTTAGGATTTATAGATTATGAAAAGGCATTTGATTCTATAAACATTTCTTCAGTAATTACAGCATTGAATCATCAAGGTGTAGATCCAGGATATTGTCGTAAAGAATATTTATAAACATGCAACAGCAACAATTAGATTAGATAATGATAGTCGGAAAATCAACATTGAAAAAGGTGTAAGACAGGGTGACTCCATATCTCCAAAACTTTTTACAGCAGTGCTGCAAGAAGTATTTTATGGATTAAGATGGGAAAAGGAGTGAAAGTAAATGGAGATTATTTAAGTCATTTAGATTTTGCAGATGATGTAGTTGTTTTTGAAAATAATGCTTTAGAGCTACAAGAAATGTTGCAGGAGTTATCAGATGAAAGTAGGAAAGTAGGTCTAAAGATAAATGTTAAAAAGACTAAAGTAATGTTTAATAGATTTTCTCAAAATATGAAAATAAAGATTGATTATGATGAGTTAGAAGAAGTTAGCAGCTATAAATAGCTTGGTCAGATTATTAATACAGATGGAAATATAATGGATGAAATTAAACTTGGTTGGAGCGCTTTTGGCAGAAATAACTTTTATACTAAAAAGAAATATGCCTATGTGTTTGAAAAGGAAGGTTTTTAATAAATGTGTTTTGCCAGTTTTTACTTATGGATCTGAGACTTGGACACTTAATAGAAGAGCAATACAGAGACTTCAGACCACTCAAAGAAGTATGGAGAGATGCATGTTGGGGGTAACAAGAAGAGATCGAATATGCAATGTATGGGTAAGAGAACAAACAAGTGTTACTGACCTCATTGAAAAAATTAAAAGACTGAAGTGGAGTTGGTCTGGACATATTGTTAGAAGAGATAATAATAGATGGACAGTTGAAATTTTGAATTGGATTCCAAGAGATTGTAAAAGATCCAGAAAGAGACCACATGTGAGATGGATAGATAAAATAAGAACGTGTGCAGGGGTGATGTGGAGAAGAGAAGCTAAAGATAGGAAAAGATGGATTGAACTTTGAGAGATCTTCATCCTGCAATGGATTGATAATGGTTGATGATGATGATGATGATGATTATGAACTGGGTCAAGAGGATATCATGATTTATCTGCAATACATTTACTACCATAATTTCACATATTAGATCTGATTGCTACAGCCATCATTTAACAAAGGTAGAAATTCATCTGACCATATAATGATATCAATTTAGCTATTATTCTGCTTTGAATGTTCTTTTGCAATAAATGTTCTGCTTGTGCAGACTGTTTGGTAAATACTTGAGTATTTGATTATAATGTGAGTCTCTACATTAATGTATATATGTTCCATTTAATTTTAAAAATAAATAATATTTGATTATAATGTGAGTCTCTACATTAATGTATATATGTTCCATTTAATTTTAAAAATAAATAACTTAAAGATTGATTGAACTAATGCTATTTTACATGAAGTTGCAGTAAAATGTAATTAAATTATACAATGATAGCAAAAAGAAATGATCATATACACTGGAAGAGATGTGATTGAAGAGCTATGAAAACTGATTCACAATTTTTGAAGATCTTATTTGAAAACTTATTCAGGGATTTCACTGCAAACAGTTCTTTCATTTATAGTTCACTTAATTGAGAATGACTTCAGAACCGATGCATTTGCATAGAGATTGATGATTATATTAACATGTAACTAGATATGAGTGATCATATGGTGTGGCCATCAATCTCTTTCAGTTCTAAACATAGTGGTTTCATTTTCTCATCTACTCCAAATGGTGTTAAATAGTTCAGAAATCGTTGTCAGGCAGATCATTCAACCATTTTCCTTTCTATACTTATCAAATATCCTTAATCTTTTTTTAGAGTTCGACTGATAAAAAATATTGCACTGATATGTAATTTTATTTATGTAATTTTATTTATGTTTTATATAATGTCAAACATATAGTTCTGACATGATAGATATTCTCTTTGTGTATATAAATGTGATTAGCATATTTTTAACAATATTATATTCTGCTGTACTTATATATATATATATTGTAACCATATATTTTAGTATAAAATATATACAATATATATATATATGAAAAACAAAAATAAGTTATAATCACGTTAACTTGCTGTCGCTTGTATTTATGATCAATAGATGATGTTTTACCAAAAACACCGACCAAGCATACGTTTGTTTACATAAATGACAAAAGAGTCAGAATTCACTATCTCTTTCATTTTGCCCACCCTCAGATCAGCTGATTTCATCATCAGTGAAGGATAGAGCTAGAAACTAGATCTAAACACTGACTCCAAATGTTTATGCAAAAAGTTTTTATCAGTTTGCAAGCATGAAATTTTTCAGATCAGTAAAGTCTTCAAACTCAGCCTAACAAGCCAGATAGCTATATGGGTCTGATCTCAGTTCAGTTTCATCACATAGTCAAAGCCTTTGCAATATATATCATTGCAAAAACTTTTAAAGGTACATTTATAAAAAACACAAACAAGTTATAATCACGTTAACTTGCTGTCACTTGTATTTATGATTAATAGATGGCGTTTTACCAAAAACACCAACCAAACGTATGTTTGTTTACATAAACGACAAAAGAGTCAGAATTCACTATATATATATATATGAGAATTATAAACAAAATAAACAATAGTAGTTATATATTGGATTATTTTCATCATATAATATTAATTGTTGTAACGTCTTTAGAAAAATTCAAACTTTATTTAAACTTCTCAAATACTATAACTTTATTTTTTCTATTGCATTGCCAAATCCATATAATATTAATATCATCTATGTTCTTTAAAACTGTTACAATGCCTTTTTTACCCCTAATGTGACAGTTTTGATTACCCCAGTAAACTTCTTCAGAATTTCTATTGTAAAGTTCTGAAGAAGATTGCTGGAGCAATCGAAACTGCCATATTAGAGTTTAAAAAAGCATTGTAAATGTATTAACAGCAATCTTCAGAACTTTTATTGTAAAGTTCTGAAAAAGATTGCTGGGGCAATTGAAATGATCATATTAGGGGTAAAAAATTATTAAAGAATGTAGATGACATTAATATTATAAACTTCTTAAATACATTCAATTATTGATGAAAACAACACAGATAAACAAAGTTTGATTTTTCTAGACATTTTAACAATTAATAATAGATTATGGCAATAGTCCAATGTATAATTACTAATAAAATACCTTCATTATAAATTTTTAAACAGAGTAAATAAATAGTGCGTTAATATTTTTCAGTGCAAACAAAAAATGACTAAAGTTGAGAGCAGTTTAGCAAATTAACTTAATTGATTGTGATTGAAGAATGAATGTGATAGGTTATTAATGTTGCCAATAATAGTGTATAAAGCTTCCTAGAAAAATGTAAACTCCAATCATGAAGAATGAAACATTCATTATTCTATAATCACTTCGTGTAAAAAACTGGTCAATTGTTTAAAATAAAGTTTTAATATTGCAGAATATATAATGTGATTAGCTTATTTTTCTATACTATTGCATAATATAATTTTTATATGTATGCACATATGTGAATTATAAATGAAGTAAATAAATATTGCACTAATATTTCACAATACAAAATATATATATATGTAGTCATTACATGTAAACAATTAGAACAAATTTAACAAAGATTAACTGTAACTGGAGAAAAATACAATTGAGTAATAATGTTACTATTGGTAGTTTATACACTTCGCTGGTAAGATGTAAACTCCTTTCATGTAAAATGAAACTTTATCCTGTAATTAAAAAAATGGTCAATTGATTGACAGATTGTACATTTTGAAAATTTTTCATCATCAACTACTTTCCATGTTAATATAGCAAGTGCTTGTCTTATATTGATAAATATAATCAGATTAACTTGATATTAAAATGTAAGTATTTATCTTTGCAGCCTTTCTCCAAATCTATTTATTTCAATACAGTTAAACACTAACCAAGGCAAAGTTATATAAATCTATTCTATAAATTAAACTTTGAATGATAAAACTTACAAATATGAAGAAATGTAAGCTCCATTAAGAATTCGTGAAACATTAAATTATTTATTTGCCATGTGATACGAAAACAAACTGACATATTATTTTGAAAAATATACATTTTAAGAATGAAACATTCATCACCTTGTAGTTTCACTAGTAATCCAAGTAAATGTAAAGTCTTATATTAATAACAATAAGCAGATGGACTTGTTGTTAATCCACAATAGCTACAACATGGTATTGTCGTGAAAATGCTACAAGCAATTCTAAGAAAGATATTTATTTTATATAATTACCATTCTGCATTTGATTTTTGTATATATAAGCATTTTTACAATAGACATTAAAATATTTGTATAAAAATATTTAAAAAGTATAGCCATAAAATTACAAAAAAATGGAGAAATAAATTATTTTTGTTTAAATAGCTTTTACATGGAATCTGTTTTTTTTTTCCTTATACTCATTATAATAAAATGAATTTGCTTTTTATTATTGTAAGCATTAGTTTTTTTAATAAATATATATGCAAAAAAAGATAGATTTTTAAAAATATTCAGCTTTATTACTGCCTAGCATGCTTTCAATATACCATGTTAGAACAAATGGATTTTTAAAAATATTTAGATTTATTACCACCTAACATGCTTTTGATATATTATGTGTATGTGTTCATTAACAATTGTTTATTATACTCAGATGCAAAATTCTCCATATGGTAGTGCCACTCAGTGCAAGTCAGAGTAGTCAATGGATGCAGGAAAGTTTTGCCTCTGTCTCTGTGTAAATAGCTTGTGTAAGCATAAAGAATAGTAATCAGAAAATAAGGAAATAATTTATAATTGAATCTTTAAAAAAGTAGTAAAAGAAATAGTGATAATTTGAAAACATGAAAATTTACTTCCATTTAAACTTTAAGCAATATGAGATACTACTAAATTTGGAACAAAAGGGGTCATAAAACTTGCATTACATAAGCTAAATTCAAAACTAATTTGATTTTTGCTGATATATCTAGAAAAGTATTAAGATAGACACATGTTCAATTTTTAAAAAATTTATGAAATTAAGGTATTTGAAAATTTAAATCAATCTCAAATACCTATTATAGTCATTAAAGGTTAAAGCATGAATATTCAACACTGTCATCTTTCCCTAAATCTTCCTATTTTAATACCATTAAATACTAATCAATGCAATCTATATAAACTCTTTTTATTAAATAAATCTTGATCAATAATTTTGTATTAAAATATATAATTAATAGATTAACACAAGTAGAAATAATAAGATGCAAGCCCTCCCCCCCCCCTCCAATTACAATACTTGAAACATTTGTTATAAGATTGCTGTAACACATCTGGAAAAAGAGACCAATTGACCTACAGGTTATAAATCATTATCTGCCTTGGAGTTCCACCACCAATCCATTTGAATGTAACAATCAATGACTATGTTAAAGTAAAAATAGCATTGGGTTTTTTAAAAAATCTATGCACCCCCTCTTTTTTTTTTTGTTTTCATTTATATAGAATAATGTTATATATCTTATTACATTTTTTTTGTCTTATTGATTTATATTTTATTTGTCAAAAAATAAAAAATTATCAACTCTAAGCAGAACTAATTACTATATATGCCAATTTTGAAATTGATTTAGCTTTGCCTAAAATGAGAATTTTATTGAATAACTTTCTAATAAAAAAAAAAAATCCTTTAATAATAAGTCTGAATACCTGAAATATATAAATCTTTACTATTGTAAAATAAATATGTCACTTTTATGTTTAAAAATATAATAATAGCTAACCAAGTCAAACCTTTTTAATGTCAAGATTAGAAAAAAGTCTTTAATTTCCTGATTTAATAGCTAAAGTGCACGAATCAATATTTACAATTCTAAACATGGAAGTTTTCTTTCTTCATCTTGACATCAATTTTCTCCAGTTTAAAGTATTTTTTTTCCTCCCATAAGGAGAAACGACTAGCAATTAAAGAAGCAAAGAGCTGACCCAACTTCGACTTCTGTTAGCTTCGACTCCCAAGATTCTTTGACCATTTTATTCACTAGAAGAAATAAACCAATCAAAACTTTAAAATATATATGATTTTGTATACATTTTTTTTTTTAGATATATAAAAAATCTATACTATTTTATTTTGGACTCTGTGACCTAAAAAGTGGAAAGATTAATATTTGTTAAAGTAAATTTTGTGTAACCGAATTTAAAATTTTCAGTAAATGAAGGAAAATAGAGGTACTAAACAAGGTAAAATGAAAACCACAACCCTTTAAATGGATTTTTAATTTTTAAAAAATACGATCATTTTGTGACTCGTCGAAAATGGAATTGTAAAAAAAAGAAACGAATCCCTTTGTTAACAATATGCGTAAATAATAATACTAAATATTTGTTTGTATATGTTATTTTAATTTCAGAACAGGTAGACATGTAATTTCAAATGAAAGATATAAATTTTATTTGCGTATAAAAAATATTTCGTTGTTATTAAGGGAGTGGGGGTAGATTAAATATAAACATAGAAGTAAGGCAAAAATGAACGGTGTAATTCAAGCGATTTACTTTGCTTATGCACCCATGCAAACAAGTGTTTTATATCTATTATTTGAAATAATATGAAAGTTAATCGCAACTGTAAAGCTTTATAAAATTAAATAATAAAAACTGTGTAGCAACTACTACAAGAAATAATCTCATTGCAAAGACTAAAAGTAACACGCTAGAGCAATGACGTTATGACAAAGATCAATAATGTATTGTCGACAATGATGCAATCATAGTCTCTATAGTAAACTAATACGTTATCAGCAATAATGTTATCGCAAGTATTAGAGTGACGTATTTATAAACAATAATGTTATCACAAATATTATAGGATTAAACCACTAAACATCACATGATCACTATCTCATACTAGCACATAATTGTTATTAAACAAGGCAAAACTCTCTCCATACAGTATTGTCACCCTGTGCCAATCAGAGTAATCAATGGATGCCAAAAGGCTTGTGCACAAAATCTCTATCTAATGCCTACTCATCCAATATCCCCAGACTAGTTTCTGGCTTGTGGCCGTCATCAGTGAGGAGCCTTGGATCTAAGAGCACTGTACCTAGATCTCAGGATCTAAACTATATGATTATATAAGCTATTGAGCTTAGATTGAAAATATTATTGTGTTTTCAATTTCAGTATCATAGTTTTGTAGTTAAGTGGAGATAAAAGGTGGTTGCTGGAGGGTTGCATTAGATCCTAGGATCTAGGTGCAGTGCCCTCAGATCTAAGGCTCCTCACTGATGATGGCCACAAGCCAGAAACTAGTCTGGGAATATTGGATGAGTAGGCATTAGATAGGGATTTTGTGCACAAGCCTTCTGGTATCCATTGATTACTCTGATTGGCACAGGGTGGCATTACTGTATGGAAAGAGTTTTGCCTTGTTTAATAAACATTATAGAAACATTATTACCAATGATGCTATGTAAATAGCACTGACATGTTATCGACATGAGTATCATTACAAACACCACAGTGACATATTATCAGCAATGTTGTCATTACAAACAATACAGTGGCATAAAATCAGCAATATCATCACAAGCACCACTCTACAACACTATACAGTGATGTCATCACAAACACCAGCATTATGCCATCATTAGTAATGTCATCACAAAGACTACAAGATGTCAGCCATAATTTGCTCCCAGATATTACATTACAGTGACATATTTGTAATAATGATGGTTATATAGATACTGCAGTCTCATAATGAAACAGGAAGGATGTTATTACAAATAGAACAGTGGCATGCTTTCAGAAATCTTTTATCAAAAATTAACACTAGTAAAAAAAGGATAACTGAATGGTTCATGTTATGTATGTGTATAATTAAAATACACATACACACAAAATAATAGTAGTAAATATTATAAATATGCGACTTTTTTTTTTTTCGCATTAACTAGTGAAGCTATAATTTTACTAATTTATAATAGGTTTGCTTAGCGCTTTCGATATTTCATGTTGTCAATGGGAATTTAATATTTAAACATATATACGTGTATAAATAAATTCTCGCATATACATACATAAATTATATATATACGTAAAGATAAAAATACATCGTTAATTTAAAATAATATTATACATTAATAGCTGTGTTATTTTTAAAAACAGCAAGAAAACAAATCCTTTTAGATAGGAAGATTAATTAATGAAGGAACTTTGCATATAAACAAGATGATTAATTAAAAAGCAATTGGGCTGCAAAGGGTAATCAATCAAAATAAAACTTAAGTCAAAAAGTAAACTGGGAGGGATTGATCCGACAAGGACGGACAAGATTTGACCAATCAAATCCAGAAAATCAGGACTGAAAAAATGAGTGAAAGTTTAAAGCATTTGGACACTTTAAACTGGGAGCTCTACTGATGCAGATGAACTGGGAAAGGTGCTGAACATTGCTTATTTAGCACAGTAGCCACAGAGTGGACAGCTGGCCTCTGAACATCCAAAAGTCAGCATAGGGACTATAAAATATGTCGTATAGATCTTCATTATTATTTTGGTACACCTTCGAGTTTGTTAATATAAATAGATTATGATTGTTTTAATGTATTAGTGTAAATATGTATATATTAGTGTATTATAATTAAATCTGTTTTTCTTATTCTACCGGCATTAGTCTTTGTAATTATAATTATTGTATGCATATAAGGCAGGGCAAGGTTAGCTTAGTGCATAGATTGTTCACCAGTGAGTATTATAACTGGCAGACATAACATTTGGCACAGTCAAGAGTTCAAAACTAGTAAAGCTAGAGTAGTGTGTATTAAAATTGCTGTTATTCACCATTTACTCAAAGCAGAAATTAAGTACAATATTTGGGTACAACGGATAAATTGCATATGGCCATTGGCGAATTCGACATAAATGAGATGAACAGTTGGCTGTTGTATATTGAACACATAGAAAAGTATCTTTTTATTAATAGAGTCAAAGACGATAAGTATAAAATCGCCACTATATTATGTTTCTTTGGTAAAGTGGTTATAGAAATTGCAAATCGATTAGTAGCAACTTTAACCCCTGAGCAATGCTTGTACAGTGACTTCAAAGAGCAATTGGGTAATTATTTTAATGCCACTCTTTCACATCACATTGCTAGACTACAGTTCCACCATCATCTGCAGGCTAGAAATGAAATGATTAAGGATTTTGATTGTGCACTGCGAGTGTTAGCTAAAGACTGTGTGTATGGTTCTTACTTAGATGAAATTCAGTGACATCTTATGGCAACAGCTACTGTCAGTAATGAATCTTGATTCCACGGAGGCAATCAAACGTAGCAAAGCCTACGAGCTTGTCTTGGAACAGTCCAAAAAATATGCAGAATTTAATAACAGGGGAAATAAGCAGACCGATAAAACAATGGAACAGAAATCCACAGAAAATAATGAAAGTAATGGCAGTAATAGTAGAAACCCTGTTATCTGTTTTTGTTGTGGGAAAAAAGGGCATACAGCCACTGATTGCTATTTTAGATGCAAACAATGCAAATTATGTAATAAGAAAGGGAATATGCAAAACATGTGTTGGAGAGAACAAAATGAAATGCAACACACAAGAAACAGTCCTAACTGTAAATTACAGGGAAAAGAAAAACAGTTTACAATGATTAACAATACAGCAACCAGTCTTAATGATATTAAAATAATTATAAAAGTTAAAATATATGAAGTGGACAGTGGGAGCAGTATAACCCTAATTTCACTATGCGATTGGCAGACCACTACAGAAAATTGTAAGCAAAAACCCGAAATAGTAAAAACTGACATGAAAGCGTTAGATGTAAATGGCAACGCTATTAAAATAATGGGCGTGGTTAAAGCTCCAGTAAACCGAGTATCAATTTGCCTTTATATATAATACATGCCCTCATAAATGCATTAATCAGCCGTGAGTGGTTTAATAAATTATGGATTAGATTGACATTTATACAAAATGTCGAGTTGGAAAAAGAAATGGAAAATAAATTTCCAAATTTATTTAATGAGGAGCTGGGAATTATTAAAACTGAGCTGGTATCATTAGAAATGAACACATCAGCTCTACCCATAATTTGCAAACCTAGAAAGATACCATACTGTTCACTCAGAAAGTAAAAGTAGAAAAAGAAATCAATGACCTCATCAAGAAAGGGGTGTTGGAACCCATGGAAAAGTCAGATTGGGCCACCCCATTAGTCATCATAACTCAACCTAACCATCAGATATGCTTATGTGGGGATTACATGGTAACTGTAAATAAAGCATTAAACAAGAGTGCATACCCTGTACCAAATGCTAGAGAAGTTATCGCTTCATTGCCAAAATCTAATTTTTTTGCAAAGTTGGACCTTAATGCTGCATTCCATCAAATACCAGTTACAGAGGAAGCATCCAGAATATTGACAATTACTACACATCTTGGGTTACACAAATGTAAAAGACTACCATTCGGAATAACATCAGCCCCTAGCATATTTCAGTCAAAAATCGAAACTCTCCTCAATGGATTGGATGGCATCATACCATATTTTGATGACATCCTCATAACAGTGACCACAGACAAAGACCTTACAAGTAGATAAGATATGTGAATGGCTAAATGAGTTTGGCACAAAGCTGAATACTGAAAAATGCATTTGGAAAACGAAGAAAATTAGATTCCTGGGCCACAGTATATCGAGAAGCGGCACATCCCCTTTCCCTGAAAAGGCTAAATCACTAGCAGATGCACTAAGACCCACAAGGGTGAAGCAACGACAAGCTTGCCTAGGCTTGGTGAATTTTTTTGAAACTTTTTTAAAAAGGAAAAGC
The DNA here is from genome assembly GCA_028023455.1 of Epiperipatus broadwayi. Taxonomy (NCBI): domain Eukaryota; kingdom Metazoa; phylum Onychophora; class Udeonychophora; order Euonychophora; family Peripatidae; genus Epiperipatus; species Epiperipatus broadwayi. Next base: position 10,361,049 of record JAQFVV010000011.1, read on the forward strand.
CCATGTGGCCACTCCTTTATATAATCTACTGAGGAAAAACCATAAATGGAAATAGGACAAGCAAGGAGAAACAGCATTTATTCACAATAAAGTGCTGCTTACTTCACAGAAATTATTAGTACATTATAACCGTGATCTGGAAATTATGTTGACCACTGACACATCTGAATTTGGGATTGGGGCAGTACTAAGTCATCCAGCCACCAGCCCAGTTGGAAGAGTGACCCATAGCATATGCTTTGTGCACATTGTCCAAGGCAAAAAAAAAACTATAGCCAGTTGAACAAGGAAACGCTTACAATTTTGTTCGGAGTGAAAAAATTCCACCAATATCTGTATGGGAGGAAATTTACTATTATAACCAATCACAAACCACTGCTGGGAATATTTGGAAATAAACATACACCTGATCATTTAAGCCCACGAATGTTAACATTGGCTTAACATTCTTGCGGGCTATGATTACAGTCTAGAATACAAAAAAGGAAAACAAATTGGGCATGCAGATGCATTATCATGCATGCCCAATCTTGATGAAGCACCAGCATTAGAAAGAGAAATGAATTATATAGATGTACTTCAGAAGTAAAACCTAAATAGCAAAATTGTAGCTCGATGGAGAGAAAAAGATGACGGCTATCAGCGGATAATAAATAAGATCAGAGGAGGATGGCCAAACAAATGTCCAAATTTTCTCCACAAACAATTATGGAACACCCATGAACAGCTATCCATATGTAAAGGATGCATTTTGAGGAGCAACCAAGTGCTGGTACCTGTGGTGGTGAGACAACAAACATTAAACTTGCTTCATGAGGGACATCTGGGCATTGTGAGGGCAAAATCCCTAGCCCCTAGCATCATATGGTTGCCAAACATCAATGTAGATATAGAAAGATATACAAAGAAATGTGAGAACTGCCAACAGTGTGCTAAAGCACCCCCTTTGACTTTTGAAACATGGCCAAAAGCATAACCCATGGTAACGAATCCATATAGACCCCTGCAGTCCATTCGAATGTCATTTATTTCGAGTTGTAGTAGACTCATATTCAGGGTGGGATGAGTATAAACTAGTGAAAAATATCAGCACAGAGGTAACAGCATTCTGTATGAGATTTTTGCTCATCACGGATTCCCAGAAACTTTAGTCTCAGATAATGGAACAAGTTTTACATCAGAAAGTTTGTAGAGGCAATGCAAGATTGGGGAATAAAACATGTACTCACCCCCCATACCACCCCCAATCAAATGGACTGGCTGAAAGAGCAGTGCAAAGCCTCAAGTCAGCTATAAAAAAATGGACGAAATGAAAATCAACGAAGCTGTATTGACTGCTCTTCCCTACCAGCATTCTACCCCAGTGACCAAATCTGGCAAATCACTGGCGGAAAGATATTTAGGCAGAAAACTGCAAACAAAACTTGCAAAAATAGTGCCAACAAAACAATGAGACAAATGACAGAGTTGTTCATATAAATTCCAGCTGCAAGAGAGAGTGTGGGTAAAGAATCACTACAAAAATCGAAGGTTTCCATGGGAAGTTATTCACCAGCTGTCAAAACAAGTCATAACAGTTCACATGGGCGATAATAAGATATTAAAAAAACGTGAACCAGCTACAGAGAAATGAAAGTGACGACTGAATTCCAAAATCTAGGCACAACAGAAACCGACAAGACTCTAAAAAATGATAATAAACCAGAAATTTGTGCCACACAAGAAACTGGTTTTCAATTAAACATTTTGTCTACAGAGAAGTCACCACTACAAATAAAAAATAATTCATGTCAATGACTAAAGAGAAAAATAAACCCTCCCAAATATTTAAATAATTATATTTTAAGTTCGAAGACTTAACAAATAATCTTTGAACTTGGGGGAAGTATTGTTATGTATGCGTATAATGAAAATACATATACACACAAAATAATAGTAGTAAATATTGTAAAGGGGATTTAAACAGAGCAAAACTCTCCATACAGTATTGCCACCTGTGCTAAACAGAGTAATCAATGGATGCCAGAAGGCTTGTGCACAGGTGGCAATACTGTATGGAGAGTTTTGCTCTGTTTATCAACAATTAATGTGCTAGTATAGGAAATGTGATCATGTGATGTAAAGGGGATTTAATATTTAAATGTTTGTATGTGTATAAATTCTCACATATACATACTAAATTATATATATACGTAAAGATAAAAATACTTCATTAATTTAAAATAATATTATACATTAATAGCTGTGTTATTTTTTAAAACAGCAAGAAAATAAATCCTTTTAGATAGGAAGGTTAATTAACAAAGGAACTTTGCAGATAAACAAGATGATTAATTAAAAAACAATCAGGCTGCAAAGGATAATCAATCAAAATAAAACTTCAGTCAAAAATTAAATTGGGAGGGATTGATCCGATCAGAACGGACAAGATTTGACCAATAAAATCCAGAAAATCAGGATGGAAAAAATGAGTGAAAGTATAAAGCATTTGAACACTTTAAACTGGGAACTTTACCGATGCAGATGAACTGGGAAAGACACTGAACGTCACTTATTTACCATGGTAGCCCCAGAGCCGACAGCTGGTCTACAAAACTCCAAGAGTCAGCATAGAGACTGTAAAGTAGGTCGCATAAATCTTCATTATTATTTTGGTATATCTTTGGGTTTGTTAATATAAATAGATTATGATTGTTTTAATGTATTAGTGTAAATATGTATATATTAGTGTATTATAATTAAATCTGTTTTTCTTATTCTACCGGCATTAGTCTTTGTAATTATAATTATTGTATGCATATAAGGCAGGGCAAGGTTAGCTTACTGCATAGATTGTTCACCAGTGAGTATTATAACTGGCAGACATAACATTTGGCACAGTCAAGAGTTCAAAACTAGTAAAGCTAGAGTAGTGTGTATTAAAATTGCTGTTATTCACCATTTACTCAAAGCAGAAATTAAGTACAATATTTGGGTAGAATGGATAAATTGCATATGGCCATTGGCAAATTCGACATAAATGAGATGAACAATTGGCTGTTGTATATTGAACACATAGAAAAGTATCTTTTTATTAATAGAGTCGAAGACGATAAGTATAAAATCGCCACTATATTATGTTTCGTTGGTAAAGTGGTTATAGAAATTGCAAATCGATTAGTAGCAACTTCAACCCCTGAGCAATGCTTGTACAGTGACTTCAAAGAGCAATTGGGTAATTATTTTAATGCCACTCTTTTACATCACATTGCTAGACTACAGTTCCACCATCATCTGCAGGCTAGAAATAAAATGATTAAGGATTTTGATTGTGCACTGCGAGTGTTAGCTAAAGACTGTGTGTATGGTTCTTACTTAGATGAAACTCAGTGACATCTTATGGCAACAGCTACTGTCAGTAATGAATCTTGATTCCACGGAGGCAATCAAACATAGCAAAGCCTACGAGCTCATCTTGGAACAGTCCAAAAAATATGCAGAATTAAATAACAGGGGAAATAAGCAGACCGAAATTTACAAAACTTTTAAAACAATGGAACAAAAATCCACAGAAAATAATGAAAGTAATGGCAGTAATAGTGGAAACCCTGTTATCTGTTTTTGTTGTGGGGGAAAAGGGCATACAGCCACTGATTGCTATTTTAGATGCAAACAATGCAAATTATGTAATAAGAAAGGGAATATGCAAAACATGTGTTGGAGAGAACAAAATGAAATGCTACACACAAGAAACAGTCCTAACTGTAAATTACAGGGAAAAGAAAAACAGTTACAATGATTAACAATACAGCAACCAGTCTTAATGATAAAATAATTATAAAAGTTAAAATATATGATTGCCCTATAGACATGAAAGTGGACAGTGGGAGTGGTATAACCTTAATTTCACTATGCAATTGGCAGACCGTTACAGAAAATTGTAAGCCAAAACCCAAAATAGTAAAAACTGACATGAAAGCGTTAGATGTAAATGGCAATGCTATTAAAATAATGGGCGTGGTTAAAGCTCCAGTAAACAGAGTAGAGGATAAAATTATCAATTTGTCTTTATATATAATACATGCCCTGATAAATGCATTAATCAGCTGTGAATGGTTTAATAAATTAGGGATTAGATTGACATTCATACAAAATGTCGAGTTGGAAAAAGAAATGGAAAATAAATTTCCAAATTTATTTAATGAGGAGCTGGGAATTATTAAAACTGAGCTGGTATTGTTAGAAATGAACACATCAGCTCTACCCATAATTTGCAAACCTAGAAAGATACTGTACTGTTCACTCAGAAAGTAAAAGTAGAAAAAGAAATCGATGACCTCATCAAGAAAGGGGTGTTGGAACCCATGGAAAAGTCAGATTGGGCCACCCCAATAGTCATCATAACTCAACCTAACCATCAGATATGCTTATGTGGGGATTACAGGGTAACTGTAAATAAAGCATTAAACAAGAGTGCATACCCTGTACCAAACGCTAGAGAAGTTATCGCTTCATTGCCAAAATCTAATTTTTTTGCAAAGTTGGACCTTAACACTGCATTCCATCAAATACCAGTTACAGAGAAAGCATCCAGAATATTGACAATTACTACACATCTTGGGTTACACAAATGTAAAAGATTACCATTCGGAATAACATCGGCCCCTAGCATATTTCAGTTGAAAATCGAAACTCTCCTCAATGGATTGGATGGCATCATACCATATTTTGATGACATCCTCATAACAGTGACCACAGACAAAGAACTTACAAGTAGATAAGATATGTGAATGGCTAAATGAGTTTGGCCCAAAGCTGAATACTGAAAAATGCATTTGGAAAACTAAGGAAATTAGATTCCTGGGCCACAGTATATCGAGAAGCGGCACATCCCCTTTCCCTGAAAAGGCTAAATCAGTAACAGATGCACCAAGACCTACAAGTGTGAAGCAACTACAAGCTTTCCTAGGCTTGGTGAATTTTTTTGAAACTTTTTTAAAAGGGAAAAGCCCATGTGGCCACTCCTTTATATAATCTACTGAGGAAAAACCATAAATGGAAATAGGACAAGCAAGGAGAAACAGCATTTATTCGCAATAAAGTGCTGCTTACTTCAGAGAAATTATTAGTACATTATAACCGTGATCTGGAAATTATGTTGACCACTGATACATCTGAATTTGGGATTGGGGCAGTACTAAGTCATCCAGCCACCAGCCCAGTTGAAAGAGTGACCCATAGCATATGCTTCGTGCACATTGTCCAAGTCAAAAAAAAACTATAGCCAGTTGAACAAGGAAACGCTCACAATTTTGTTCGGAGTGAAAAAATTCCACCAATATCTGTATGGGAGGAAATTTACTATTATAACCAATCACAAACCACTGCTGGGAATGTTTGGAAATAAACATACACCTGATCATTTAAGCCCACAAATGTTACATTGGCTTAACATTCTTGCGGGCTATGATTACAGTCTAGAATACAAAAAGGGAAAACAAATTAGGCATGCAGATGCATTATCATGCATGCCCAATCTTGATGAAGCACCAGCATTAGAAAGAGAAATGAATTATATAGATGTACTTCAGAAGTAAAACCTAAATAGCAAAATTGTAGCTCGATGGAGAGAAGATGACGGCTATCAGCAGATAATAAATAATATCAGAGGAGGATGGCCAAACAAATGTCCAAATTTTCTCCACAAACAATTATGGAACACCCATGAACAGCTATCCATATGTAAAGGATGCATTTTGAGGAGTGACCAAGTGCTGGTACCTGTGGTGGTGAGACAACAAACATTAAACTTGCTTCATGAGGGACATCTGGGCATTGTGAGGGCAAAATCCCTAGCCCCTAGCATCATATGGTTGCCAAACATCAATGTAGATATAAAAAGATATATAAAGAAATGTGAGAACTGCCAACAGTGTGCTAAAGCACCCCCTTTGACTTTTGAAACATGGCCAAAAGCATAACCCATGGTAACAAATCCATATAGACCCCTGCAGTCCATTCGAAGGTCATTTATTTCTAGTTGTAGTAGACTCATATTCAGGGTGGGCTGAGTATAAACTAGTGAAAAATATCAGCACAGAGGTAACAGCATTCTGTACGAGATTTTTGCTCATCACGGATTCCCAAAAACTTTAGTCTCAGATAATGGAACAAGTTTTACATCAGAAAGTTTGTAGAGGCAATGCAAGATTGGGGAATAAAACATGTACTCACCCCCCATATCACCCCCAATCAAATGGACTGGCTGAAAGAGCAGTGCAAAGCCTCAAGTCAGCTATAAAAAAATGGACGAAATGAAAATCAACGAAGCTGTATTGACTGCTCCTCCCTACCAGCATTCTACCCCAGTGACCAAATCTGGCAAATCACCGGTGGAAATATATTTAGGAAGAAAACTGCAAACGAAACTTGCAACAATAGTGCCAACAAAACAATGAGACAAATGACAGAGTTGTTCATATAAATTCCAGCTCCAAGAGAGAGTGTGGGTAAAGAACTCACTAAAAAATCGAAGGTTTCCAGGGGAAGTTATTCACCAGCTGTCAAAACAAGTCATAACAGTTCACATGGGTGATGGTAAGATATTAAAAAACAGTGAACCAGCTACAGAGAAATGAAAGTGATGCCTGAATTCCAAAATCTAGGCACAACAGAAACCGACAAGACTCTAAAAAATGAAAATAAACCAGAAATTTGTGCCACCCAAGAAACTGATTTTCAATTAAACATTTTGTCTACAGAGAAGTCACCACTACAAATGAAAAATAATTCATGTCAATGACTAAAGAGAAAAATAAACCCTCCCAAATATTTAAATGATTATATTTTAAGTTTGAAGACTTAACAAATAATCTTTGAACTTGGGGGAAGTATTATTATGTATGTGTATAATGAAAATACACATACACACAAAATAATAGTTGTAAATATTGTAAAGGGGATTTAAACAGAGCAAAACTCTCCATACAGTATTGCCACCTGTGCTAAACAGAGTAATCAATGGATGCCAGAAGGCTTGTGCACAGGTGGCAATACTGTATGGAGAGTTTTGCTCTGTTTATCAACAATTAATGTGCTAGTATAGGAAATGTGATCATGTGATGTAAAGGGGATTTAATATTTAAATGTATGTACGTGTATAAATTCTCATATATACATACTAAATTATATATATACGTAAAGATAAAAATACTTCATTAATTTAAAATAATATTATACGTTAATAGCTGTGTTATTTTTTAAAACAGCAAGAAAATAAATCCTTTTAGATAGGAAGGTTAATTAACAAAGGAACTTTGCAGATAAACAAGATGATTAATTAAAAAACAATCAGGCTGCAAAGGATAATCAATCAAAATAAAACTTCAGTCAAAAATTAAATTGGGAGGGATTGATCCGATCAGGACGGACAAGATTTAACCAATCAAATCCAGAAAATCAGGATGGAAAAAATGAGTGAAAGTGTAAAGCATTTGGACACTTTAAACTGGGAACTCTACCGATGCAGATGAACTGGGAAAGGCGCTGAACGTTGCTTATTTACCATGGTAGCCCCAGAGCTGACAGCTGGTCTACAAAACTCCAAGAGTCAGCATAGGGACTGTAAAGAAGGTTGCATAAATCTTCATTATTATTTTGGTATACCTTCGGGTTTGTTAATATAAATAGATTATGATTGTTTTAATGTATTAGTGTAAATATGTATATATTAGTGTATTATAATTAAATCTGTTTTTTCTTATTCTACCAGCATTAGTCTTTGTAATTATAATTATTGTATGCATATAAGGCAGGGCAAGGTTAGCTTACTGCATAGATTGTTTGCCAGTGAGTATTATAACTGGTGGACATAATAGTTCGTAACGAAAAGTCTTATGATACATAATTACTCAAAGTGAGAGAGACAAGCTGTAATCCATGGATCTCAAGAGCTAATGGTCCATGGATTATATTCGTAACTCTGCCATCACTATCATAAACTTTAAAAGGCAAAAATTAATGGTAAACAAGTAGGACTACAATGTGTCTTTATTGGATAAATTTGTGACTATATATTGTCATTTTTTAATGAATTTAGCTGAGATTTAATAATTAAAATAAAAAGATGATTGATTAGAACTTATCTGACATCAGTTGAGAGTTCACTCAGTGGTCAGTCAGTAGTGTTATTCTTGATTTATTCACAGAGAATTAAATGGTCATTCACTGAAACAAATTTTGGGGTGATTTCTAATGCAAGCAATTACTGGAAATGGTTATTAAAATGCTATCATGGGTATAAAAAGTAAAGCTGTTTGTTTTCAAGCTGATGAAAAAAGTCAGCACTTGGTCTAGCATATAGAAGTCTCCATTTTAGAAATATTCAAAGAATCCGAGTAGACTAATACAAAAAGACCTCTCTATCTTCATTTTTCCCTTTTCAAAAATGATCCACAATATCACAATATGCCTATTCTTAAGCCTATATATTAAAATTTTAAAAATGTTTACGTGGTTTGCTTTATATGAAGCCTAAGTTATTCATTATTAGTGATCCATATTTTGTTCACATATGTGTTAATTAAATAATTTATAATTATTTTTTTTTTTGGAATGTTTATTTTCAAAGCATCCCAAATTATAAATAAATGTTGTAAAAAGAAAAGCTTACTATAATTTAGATTTTAATTAAAACAAGTCAAATATAATAATTGTGTATATGAGTTTAATTAAAATTGTCAATTAATACCTAATTTCTGAAAGGTTATTATATTTATTTTATAAAGATTAAATGATTTATATTTTATTAATCTCAGAAAATTGTAAAACACTAACTTTAAATGTGTATATCAACATACCAAAATTTATATAAAAGTATCAGTAGATAATTTATTCTAGAATCCCTATAACAATGTTATGTAAAATTATGAAGTGAGAAGAGATAGCAAAAGAGAATATAGAATAAAAATTACTGACTTACAAGTTACAGGGTCTCGTTTTACGCAGTAGATAGGTTCCTCAGAAAACACGCACAAAAGAAATAGCACAAAAATAGACGTAACTTACCTTGAAAAAGGGGGGATATGGACTGTGATTTTTCAAAAATCGCATAAAAGCAAAGCACCAACGTAAAATTACTTTAAAACTCGCACAAAAAAAAATAAGGAAATAAAATATGACTAATAAAAAATTTCAAATTTGAAAAAAATCGATACGACACTTTTTTTAACTGTAATATTTAATTTTATTCAAAACAATATATTTTTATGCATAATTTACAGTACAGTACTGTAATTTACATTTTTATACACTTTTTAATTATTATCGCTATTTGCCGATAAACAGGTTCGTTTGCAAACTGGTAAAAAATCAGATTCTTCACAAGAGGAAATACAACTAGCACCAACTTCACTCTCATGTTGTGTTAATGGTTTTTTGGTGACAACATAATTAGTAATTAATCTTTGAGATGATGATTTTATTAATTGTCTATGAAGCTTGCGATATCCAGACATACAACCATTTAGCTCTCGTTGGAATTTAAGAGCACATTCGTGATTAGTGTCATTAATAAGAAAACAATTTGCCAACTGATTAGAAATTAACACGCACAATGTTTGAACAATTTTACATTATAATCTTGTAAAATTTAATGTGGGTATACATAAAATGTGGAAATCATGATTTTAATTTCATTATTGCATAAAATCTTACTATTATAAAGCACTGAAAATATTGAAATTACTAAGATGAAAGTTGAATTCCAATAATGTGCTATTTCTTTCAATATGATGTAAGTGCGCAAAATTTATTATTTAAAGTAATAGCGAATTATCGGAGTTCGACTTCTGAAAAAACATGAATCGTGTAACTTCAAAATCGCGTTAAATAAATCCGCATAAAACTAGACCCAGGTGTAATTAAATCAGCAGCTGTTAACATCAGACGTTTTTCTTTAAAAATGCTACTTTTTGAGTTTGAAATGCCTTGCCAAAAGTCAAATAGAAAAGAGTCAAATGCTTTTGATCCTTCCAATTCCTACTTATGTATTTGATAATTATTATTTTACATACAGTTAGAAGTTTCCTCATCATCTTTACAGAATAATCATATTGATAAACATTATTTCAAAATTTTGATAATAAGTTACATTTCGGTAAATTTCATTCTTAAGTTATGCCATTATAAAATAAGCTATTTTATCGCAACTATACCCAAATTTCTTGAGAGAAATTGTTAACGACTTTGGTAGACCAAATAAAAAAATTTCTAAAAACATTGCATCAACCTAGAAGCTAAAAAAAGACAATTGACTTATTATGAAGAAATCACTGCCTGGAGCCAATTCGTCCATTAAGCATATTAACCTTCACTGATTGCAGGATTTAGAATAAAAAACTTTTTATCCAAGAACTTTAAATAAAAAAAAACAAAAACATTTCCAGCAATAATAAAATTTCACTTAATATTTTTTATTATGTATGCATATTTTGTTTATTTTAGAGCTTTCGGAGATAATAGGTTTACGGGCGGATAAAACAATTTTAATAATATTACTTTTATTGACACATCTACGTGCACATACATTATAATGTAAGAATTTATGAATGATTAGATAGATAGCATATATTACATTATTTATATTTCAGTTGGTGAGAACAAATTAAAGATCGCACAGCTGTATGTAATTTAAATACTGTGAAATTATAATATTCTTTCATTGTTTCACTCACTCAAAGATTTTATTTGAATTTCATAAAGGCTTTCTTCCATGTAACAACATTTATTTATAAAACTATTTGTAACATCTTCATGGGTTGAATTTTAGAAGTTAATCAGAGTCGTTTAAACTATTAATGTCATTTGCTAATTATTATTTTTTTTTTTTATGAAGTGTCATAGCATCGGCCGGACGTGAACCCGCAATCCGGGCAACTGCCTGAAAGTGCAAGGCAGTCGCGCTGACCTCTCGACCACCAAGGCAAGACAATTATTTATTAGCTATGTAAATAAATTTGGATGATTTTTCATTTCACAAGTTCATATTAGTTATTTTATTTATTCACTCATATCACATTAATTTACAATCATATTATTATTATTTTAAACCCTGAAATCATTAATCATTTATTATTTATTATTTTATTATATTATTTAAGAGAGTCTCAGCATATAAATCCATCCTATTGAAAATTGGCATCTGAACCCAAAGAACTTCCCTTTTGCCCATAAGTACCATTATCATAAATATATATTTTTTTTAAATGCACACAGATAATTCTTTTTTTAAAAAAAAAACTTGTTTTAATACATTGTACAGGCTTAAACCTGCATTTATATATGTAATATATGCGGGGATTCTAACTCAGACTTTCCCACAACCCACTACTCTCAGTGCCATCTCATATTGCTGACCCACCTGATCACACACATGTTGAAAAGATAAATAATCACCAATATACATATTTCATACTAAACCAGCAATCATCAGTTGGTCTAGATTACTATCCTCACACATATACACAATCAGTGCTCAGCTTTATATTAAGATAGCCAATCTTCATACTTTAATAGACAGGCTCCAAACTATTCCAACTCATAACTCTTCAGCCTTCCATTTCATTGAAAATCTGATGATGGAACGTGAAAGGCTGAAGAGTTGTGAGTTGGAGTAGTTTGAAGCCTGTCCATTAAAGTATGAAAATTGGCTATCTTAATATAAAGCTGAGCACTGATTGTATATATGTGTGAGGATAGTAATCTAGATCAACTGATGATTTCTGGTTTAGCATGAAATACTTATATTAGTGATTATTTATCTTTTCAACATGTGTGTGATCAGGTGGGTCAGCAATATGAGATGGCACTGAGAGTAGTGGGTCGTATGAAAGATTGAGTTCGAAAACTTGTTTTATATTATTAAACCATTAATAAAATAATTTCTCGTTTCCTGATATTTAAAACATTTTCTATAGCTTTTGTCAAAGCACTACAAATAATACATAAAATTATTTGTCTCATATGTGTGTGTGCATGTGTGTGTCTCTTTTTTTGTATGTGTAATAATAAAAATAATTATAACTTTAACTATCTGTAATTGAAATGATAAAGCCCTAATAAAGTCTTTTAATTCTGATACATTCAAGAGATTTCTAAAAGATTCTTAATGAGGTTTCATGTATGCTCAATTATAAAAATCAAGTTAGTCGATTGAATCTATTACTTGGTAACAACATGCACTAACATGTATAAGGAGCTTATTGAATGATATAACTAATAGAAAACTGTATAAGAATGTCTGGTGAAAAAATAGTGTTTTGCTTACAAGTAATAAAATCTTGTCGTAAGTAGATCTAAGTCAGGCGTTGGTGGTTGAGTGGTCAGCACAGCTGCCTTACAAGCAGTTGTCCCGGGTTTGCGGGTTCGCTTTCCTGCCAATGCTTTGACACATGAAAAAATAAATAAGTAGATCTAACAATAGCCAATAATTAAACAAGATGATGCTCCTTTATTGAAGACAGCATGGGTTCATTTTTATCATTATTTAACTCGATTATTCTAAAAATTTGATGTGTGTGGACGATTTAGAGGCAATGCAAAACTCAGATCTGACTTTGCCATTCTTTTGTCATTAGTAATGTAATCGAAATATCTTTTGTAACCATCAGAATCCACTCTTTGTTCTTGACAAATAAATGTTTAATAAGCTGTCTGACTACATGAATTATTTTTGGAATGATTTTAGAGTTCCTATAAAACACCTACAATAATATGCAGCCAAATATTTCTGTGACCTCGATGCAAAAGCAATTGTATTAATATGTTATGCATTGAATCAAAGCTTAAAAGAGCTTTTATTTAATACATGAACCAATCAGCTAACAGGGCATATCTCTTAAATACATAAACCTGACAGATAGAATGAGTAATATACAACCAAAATCACACCTTTCTTTATTTTTGCAGTAATATCCTATAAAATACAATTTATCCAAACTGCTTCAAACACTTTTTAGCAAAACTCTTTATTTGTACATATATATACACCTACGTTTTGACTGACCTGCAGTCTTCTTCAGAGAAGATCAAAATAAACTTGCTCTGAAGAAGACTGCAGGTCAGTCGAAACATAGGTATGTACAAATAAAGAGTTTTACTAAAAAGTGTTTGAAGCGGTTTGGATAAATTGTATTTATGAGTAATAAGAACTTATAGAATTCCAGCTTTTATATATTCTGGAACATCCTGAACGCTCTTTTCATTACTTCATTTAATATGAACTTATTAGATGAACTCTGAATACCATTTGCCTTATGTGTGATTAACTAACAAAATTGATGATTGTATATCTTTAAAAATTTATTTTTCGATTGCTATATTCTTTTTGGAGATGATGGATTCTTTATATAATGAAGAATATTTTTGTTATAACTACCCATTCTAGGTACTCACATATATGACATCAATTAGTGATCATTGTAATCTGGCCTCAACTCAGGTAAAAACCAAAAATAATATATATTTTATTGCTTTCATTTTAATTCTATTATATATAGTACTAAAAATTCCCAATAATAGTGTTTTCCGTTATCCAGATATGTAGTCTTGATAGATTTTTTTCCATTTATTCTGTTTTAGAATAATAAAAGCAGTATTATATAAATTTTAATATTTATATTCAATTGTATAAGTTTATGATGATTTTAATATTATCTATATATCCCTACTGTGTTTATTTCTACATTTATTTTCAAATGTCGCACTCAACGTTGTAAAGATGCTTTTCACCGTCGCTGGCCTTTTTTAATATCAAAATCACCTTCAAAACTCCACTTGATCTAATCTCGACATGAATTTGTTACGTATTAAAAATGCTTTTCATAAGTTTTATTTAATGTTTTATTTATTTATTAAAAAAATAATCTGTCGTCGAAGACGCTTTAAACTTTTCTTCTCCACTTGAAATCATCAAACTTGTCATTTTGATTATATTTTGATGAAAGTCACTTGATAGTAATTTATGTCAGGATAAAAAATAAACTTGGTTCAAGTTTAAGTTGATTTTATTAAAGTGAAGTCACCACCACACTAGAAGAAGTACTAGTTTATCTACAATATATATAAAAAAATAACACACACATATAAAATTGTGGTTAATTTATAACATCTTATATCTTAATTAAACAATGAGCTAATAGAGGGCGCTTTAAATACGCTCATTCAAAGTAATATTATCAGTATGCCTTTAAAAATGTACTAATCACATATTTGGATGCACAAGTAAATATTATTTAACCATAAACACGTAATTATATATACATGTGTGCAAAAAAATGTACACAAATGCTTTACAGAATTACAAAAACTGTATAGTATATGTTTAATGGAGTAGAAAGGTTGTACAATGAATCATAATGTAATGACTAGGGTTTATGCACATGACTTAAGTCTTGAAGGAAGCCTCAATTTTTTTAAGATACTCAAGTTATCAAGTGAACTCTGAATATTTTTTAGATAGCTATTCCAGCTATTCAACTAAGTATTTAGCTATGTTCATTACAAGGTGCAATGACAAGAGTTATTATAAAGTCTGATCAAATGGCAATTTAACATCATGGGAAGTAATGATGACTCTTACAGTATTTATCAAAACTTGAAGAGAAGTTTTAATTATGCAATAGATAATTAATACTTCTTTTATATAGTCAAGCTCAATGATGTTATGCATTAACTTGACTATGATTTGCCTATGATAAAGTGAAATTATATTACAACTGGAAATAGAGTTGGATATAAAGAAAAAAGAAACAGAATTAAGATTTGAGAATATAAGTATAAGATCTGAAGAAGATTGCTGTGGTAATCAAAACTGTCAATATTAGATTGTAAAAGCATTGTAAAAAGTAATAACGAACATAAATGATATTAATATTATAGGGAAATTATATTATGAAAACAAGTGATGTAAAAGTCTAGGGCGGTTGTTTTATCTTTTATTTTGTCTTCCAAATTTATAGATTCTTTTGCTAAGCTAAAATTTTATCATATATATTGTAACAAAATTAAAGATGGTTCAAATAACTTTTACCATATCTGAGTTGTCTACAATATATATAAGATCATAATATTTAAAATAACGTTGGATTTCTCAAGATATCCCACTATCAATAATTATAAGCAAATTATTAATAACAAGTATTATAACTCAGGTATATGAAATCACGTGAGGTGAGTACACTAGTAATTCAATAAAATATAACTCAGGTATACAGACAGTAGATCTTATCCACTTTCATTTCTTGGTTTGATGTTAAGTGCATGTTTAAACAAATACTAAGTGAATATGGTCTAGCAGGGCACCACTAGATTATTTGAATCTAGACACAGTTATATCTAATAACCTTTTCACATGTACCGGGTTTGAATCCCCTTTTGGTACTTTATTTCAATAAAAATGGGAGATTTTGCTTTTTGAGCCATATCACTATACGCACTAATATTTAGGTAAAAGTAAAACATCTTTAAACCAAAGTGGAGTATATTAGACATAAATCATTTCTTAGATCTTAGCATAACAAATGTGTTTCAATATTTTTATAAGTTTACTAGCTCAGATTATATATAACTAATTTAGGATGGCAATTCACTCATCCTTGCATGAAATAGATGACGGGATGTGGTTATAATAATACTAAGAAATCACTAAATATTATAAAATCAATATTTATTTATGGCCTTTAAACAGTTAAACAGCTCATTAATTAAAACGTTGATGACGATGATGATGATGATAATAATAACGATAATGACAAGGGTTTCAACTACAGCTCTAGGACTAAGCCTAAACATAAAACTAATTTTTATAAAGAAATTCATAATTATTGCTTAATTTTAGCATATTTACTTATATCTTAAATAACTGATTTTCAACCACTGATGACGATGAATGATCACACTTAACAAAGAACACTTAATGAAATATATATGCCTCATTTAATAAAACAAACTAATATTTATTACTGCATTTCTAACATATACATAAAATTTTCTAGACATACATGAAAGTTGATATGAATAAGAATACTAATAATAATTGATTATATAACAATCCTCAGATTAATTTCAAGTTCTTCCCCCTTTCCCTTCAAATGTATATTGTATTAAGTTGGATGTCACATATGGAGAAAAGTATTTCAAGAAAAAAAAACATATCCGCTCATTAACACACATACTTTATAAATCTAACATGTAAATAGAATGTTAAAAAAAAAATGTTAGTAGAATTGAAAGAGCAAGTTTTAGAAACAAGTTTTAAATTATTTTCTCCCCCTCTCTTCTACCTCTGAAAAGCTATACTTAACTTGAAACAAAATAATCTAATATTTCAATACTACTTATTATTTCACATTCACTCGCAATTATACACATATAAAATATTACTATGTATGTGCGTGTTTTATCCCAAAATAATAATAATATATTAGTTAAAACTAAAATCATAATACCATAAAAAAAATTGTTTTATACATTAATATTTCATAACTGTAAAATTAATAAACAAATAAATTTTGATACATTCACAATCATTTATGTAGTTCAAAGCTATTATTATTAAGACATTCTTGGTTTCCATCGATCTGAATTGTCTTTAAAAGTTCTTTAAATAAAATATGTCACTTTATTACTAAATTTTTATTAATACTCTGATTGCATAAAGAAAATAGATATAAAAGTCATATTACCGATCCAAGTGTTCACTTGTCTTGTATACTGTCTATACTTGGCAGCAACAATTTCCATGTTCTTTGGAACAATCACTTTCTTGAAGTATATAATTATTTGATGATGAGGATTCTATTGAGGTTATTTACTTTAATGGATAATTTGGAAATCATTATATCAATTTTTCTTCTCTTCCTGTCAAGCATGATTCTTTTAGTGGATGAAATACAGCAGTTGTTTTCACGTTTATAAAATTTCTTGAGTTTAAAATCAGTTGCTGGAACAATTAATTGGACTTGATGATTAATATTTATCGGTAGACTAATTCATCTTTCATCAAATGCAGGTGAGTGCTTTCTTCCTTCTATTAAGAACATCTTATTTATCTGGTCAGTTGAAAGGTGTAGAATATTATTTTAGACAGAACATCTTTTCTTTCCTATATGATGTGCAGCTTTCCAGATGGTCAGGCCAAGATGGGACATACATATAATTTTTCTAGCCAGTCATTTCTTATATTTTCAACATTCAATTTAATAGTCTAATAATCTGAATCATAATCACAATAATAATAATTCAACTGATTTTTCCAGACACCTTTTTATATCCAATTTTTTAGCTAACTTAACCAATCAGAGATAGCGTCACTTGCTATTTTTGGACAAATTCGTTTTAATTAGATCTCTAATTTATTTTCAACTAAATTATTTTTCAACTGAAAAGTTTAATCCTTTTTCCAGACACTTTTGTTAAAAAAATAGACTTAATCCTTTTTTTTTTTACACGTAGGTAACATTTCAAATTTTTGAGCTTCTTTCTTTAGATCTTAAAATAAGACAATTTCAAAATTAGAGTTCCCACGCAGATTAAGCTCCCAAAGTGACAAACAATCATTTACAAAAACAAAATTGCTACAAAAATAGATATCTGATTCAACAGATTTCCTCTTTTAACATAAAATTGTACAAAAAAAATAATTTGACAGATTTAACCCTTCCTTTTCTTTCAATATTTAATAAATGTAAATTTCTGTATGTAATGTACACACATACTTCATTATTTCAAATCATTCATAAACTAACATTAAATAATATAATTGCTAGCTTAGTAATTATAACCCTATTATTTAATTAAATCTGTAACTTTTAAATCCCAATTACAATTATAGAAAAGCAAAATAGAAGTATGAATAAGATATTAGAATTGATCAAGCATAGGTTAGTTTTAAAGAAAGTTAAAATGTTGACTAGTTGAAATATAAAACAATTAAATAACTTACACATACACTGCCTATATGTATGCATTATAACTTTGCTTTTTAACAGAAAATTTAAATATTAAATGTGTGTGCTGCTCTTTTTGAGATTTATTAACACACAAACAAGTAAAGCATATAATTGCTGACCCACTCTCTTTCTATCTAAAGCTTTTAGAACTGTACCTTGTAGGGTTTGAACTTGGACACCCTACAGCTTCTTTTATGGTTATATAAAAATGTGATGATGATTTTGTTTTACATTTTCTTACATGCACATTACTATAAATTTAGCTAATGCCTAAATTGTAATGGCACAACTTTCCCCCCTTCAGATAAAATCATCAGCACCTAAATCCTAACTAATAAAATACACTAATAATAATAAACACACTAATAATTAAAAAAAAAATTTCTAACTACTGGTAAATATCATACTTTTCATTAGAAAATCTAGCATCCTGATTTATTTGGAGATCTTTTCCTTTGTACAAAGCATATTGTGATCTGCATAAAATTGCAAACATACATTCAGTCCTTTTTAATATGGCCATTTTCATCTCCAGTTCCTTTTTAATATGGCCATTGTCATCTTGTCTGGATATTTATAAAACATATCTGGAGGATTTATTTTATATAACCTCCTATTACAAACTCCATTTAGAAATATGGACTCTTGGTACCATGTGTAATATGCCTTGAAGTTTTTCAGAGAGATTGACTCTCTATACCATACATACTTTATTTTTAAACTTTCCAGAAAGATTGACTCCCTGTACCATATATAAGGCACTTTGAAGTTTTCTAGAGAGATTGACTTTCTATACCAGATATCATTCACATTTAAATTTTCCAGAGACATAGATTCTTTGTACCATATATAATGGACATTTAAACTCTTCAGAGAGATTGACTCTCTGTACCAGATATAATCTGCTTTTAACTCTTTCATAGCATTTAAATTTTTCAGAGAGATAGATTCTCTATACCATATATAAGGTATCTCCAATCTATTTAAGAAGACAGATTTTTGAAACCACACATGCTGGTTTGTTACTAGATTGAGAACTACAGACTGTTGAAACTTTTGTTCTCTTTCTAAAATATCTGGTTTCATCTCCCCTGTTGCCTCTCTTAACTCAATCACCTTATCTGGTGTATGGACTTTTTCCTCCCACTCTCTTTTCCTTCTTTTCACTTTATGATCTACCCCAATCGGCTCTCTGGCCATCTCCTCATGTACTTTCTTTACTGGGAGATTTGGTATTATGGCTACTATCGGCCTTTCTACTTCTTTTTCACCTTGTGGATTTTTAACTAAAGTAGGCATCCTTTTCTCTGACTGACTCTGTTCTGAGCTATCCCTACAGTCATCTGGACTGATGCTACCATTGTTTCACCCTGAATTTAGGTTCGACTGATCCTGCAGCCCTACATTAATACGATCTTTTAATTCCCCTATTTTCTGGTAGAGATAATCCATCTTGGGGTTCATGTATTCCACAACATAGGCCTTCTGGTTCTCCTCAACCTTTTCCAACATAACACCCAATTCATGTTGATTCATTCTGGGTCCCTCTTCTAAAGAACTTGACTTGTCCCTTTTTACTATCTCCTCCCTAAAGCTATCCATGTGTTTCCCCAATTCTTTCCTAAGATTTTGGTTCATCTGTACACACTCATTGGCCATGCTTCCCTTAACTTCTCGTATTTCCTTTTCTAAGCCACTAAACTTATTTTTCATAGTGAGGGTTTGATCTACACAGCTCAAGGTGGCTTCCTTATATGAGTCCACTTTGGCTATCACCTCCTCTAATCTGATACTAATTCCTGCAGAAGTTATTTTGGCATTCTTTTCTATGCATTCTGATATGGATTGGGAGACCAACCCATGGACCTCATTCCTAACTAACTCAATCTCTTTCTTATTTTCTTCAATAGACTGCTCCACTTGAGCCTTTAATGACTGTAGTCCCTGACAGCCCTCCTGTTTGGTGACTTCCATAGACCTACACACTCCTTCTATCCTCTCCTCTAATGACACAAACCTATTTTTACACTCTATATTGGACCTTTCTATCCTAGTTTCCAAAGCTACGATCATTTGGTTGTTATTGTCAATAGAGTTCTCTAGATTTACCCTTAAACCTTCTATACTTTTCTCCACAGATTGACCTATCTTTTGTTCTAGACTTTCCATACTTTTATTATTTTTCTCTATATTTTGTTCTAGATTTACCATACTTTTATTATTTTTCTCTATCTTTTGTTCTAGATTTACCATCCCTTGCTTACTATCTTCTCTTAGACTCTCTATATTTTGCTTACTATCTTCTCTTAGATCTTCTCTTAAACTTATTATACTTTGCTTACTATCTTCTCTTAAACTTTTTATACTTTGGAACATCTGCATCATCATTAATTCCATGTCTAATGGTTCTTTATTTTCTATCTGAATCTGGCCAACTTCTGGCTCCTCATCTACTTCCACACTTGAGGCCGTATTATTGCTACTAACATTAAAGGCATCTTCCTCTACTTCCTCTCTTTCCTCTTGTGTTTGTTTTAAGAAAACCTCCTTTCATCCTCTTCTTCAGTATGAAAATGATCACTGATTCCTGGTATTGGGGCACCTTCCTCTTCCATAACCTCTTCCATACTATAATTTAGTTCACTCATGTTATAAAACTATATATATATCCCATCTGTGCTTCCCTGACCATCAAAAACCTACACATCCTTTCCTTGTCTGACACCTATCTTTGACTAACTGACTGATTTGCTTTTCACCTTATTATGCATTACAAATACAACAAAAAAAATTTTTAATATCCTTATTTAATGAACTACACAACAATAATCTATATAGTGCATGTCTGTCTGTAATAGCCCAAATTATACATTCATCCATTCTCCTAGAAATCCGACAGATATTGACAGTCCACAGAATGACTAGCAGTTCACAATCTTGAGATAAATAAAAAAATTCAGTCACAGCACTATAATCACACAATGTATCATGAGCACTCAGAAGATCATCCCAATTCGGTCACTATTAACTACCACAACCCTTGATTGAATGATGCAAACTCTGTTGCAATAAAAGATGTATTAAGTCTTAGGGGCTAAAGTAGATAAACTATGCCTTGCTCTCTCTCTTGGAGTCTTATGTGGCTAGTATCAAAGAATGACCTGCTTATTAAGGACTACAGAAAACTAAGCCTTGCTCTCTGTCTTGGAGATTTATAGGCTGATATCATGGCAGGACTGCTGTTAACTGCTTCATGATAAAATAAGAATAACATATAACTGGATTGGAAAACTATGCTGTGCTCTCTCTCTTGGAGACTTATAGGCTGGTATCATGGCAGGTCTGCTGTTAACTGCTTCATGATAGCATAAAGATAACTTATAAATTGGGTTGGAGCAGTGAATGGGTTTGATCATTCATAAGTTACATGAAATACACAGCATTCTCAAGGCAATGACAAAACTCTCCACTCATCATCAAAACTGCAATCTAACCAACCAAACTCCAATGATCAACCATCCAATCAAACCTCTAAAATCATAGACTTTTTACAAAATGAACTCCCCAAACACACATGAGACTACTATTCCATAATTCATCACTATTACTATGCCTATCCTATCTGGCAATAAATCATTTTAATGTTCCACAAAAAAAAATTCTATTATTTATTTCACCTTTGTCTTAAGTTATGATCTTCATCTCTATTTTCAAAATTGATAATAAAAAAACAAGCTGTTTTATGGCTGTACCCATTTTATCATCATCAATGAAAAATTAAATCATATTAAACATCATCATATACAAATCTAAAATAAGACTGTTTGGCCAAGAAAATTTTGTAAGACAAAAAAAAATTTTTTACTGAAAAAAAAATTTTACTAAAAAAAATTCTCTTTTTTTTTTAACCACACATCTATCATTCTATAGTCTCCCTTTTTCAAGTATATGGTAAAATATCAAGCCCCAGTTGGGCATCCATTGTAACATAATTAAAGATGGTTCAAATAACTATTACCATATCTGAGTTGTCTACAATATATATAAGATCATAATATTTAAAATAATGTTGGATTTCTCAAGATATCCCACTATCAATAATTATAAGCAAATTATTAATAACAAGTATTATAACTCAGGTATATGAAATCACGTGAGGTGAGTACACTAGTAATTCAATAAAATATAACTCAGGTATACAGACAGTAGATCTTATCCACTTTCATTTCTTGGTTTGATGTTAAGTGCATGTTTAAACAAATACTAAGTGAATATGGTCTAGCAGGGCGCCACTAGATTATTTGAATCTAGACACAGTTATATCTAATAACCTTTTCACATGTACTGGGTTTGAATCCCCTTTTGGTACTTTATTTCTAATAAAAATGGGAGATTTTGCTTTTTGAGCCATATCACTATACGCACTAATATTTAGGTAAAAGTAAAACATCTTACACCAAAGTGGAGTATATTAGACATAAATCATTTCTTAGATCTTAGCATAACAAATGTGTTTCAATATTTTTGTTTACTAGCTCAGATTATATATAACTAATTTAGGATGGCAATTCACTCATCCTTGCATGAAATAGATGACGGGATGTGGTTATAATAATACTAAGAAATCACTAAATATTATAAAATCAATATTTATTTATGGCCTTTAAACAGTTAAACAGCTCATTAATTAAAACGTTGATGATGATGATGATGATGATAATAATAATGATAATGACAAGGGTTTCAACTACAGCTCTAGGACTAAGCCTAAACATAAAACTAATTTTTATAAAGAAATTCATAATTATTGCTTAATTTTAGCATATTTACTTATATCTTAAATAACTGATATTCAACCACTGATGACGATGAATGATCACACTTAACAAAGACTACACTTAATGAAATATATACGCCTCATTTAATAAAACAAACTAATGTTTATTACTGCATTTCTAACATATACATAAAATTTTCTAGACATACATGAAAGTTGATATGAATAAGAATACTAATAATAATTGATTATATAACAATCCTCAGATTAATTTCAAGTTCTTCCCCCTTTCCCTTCAAATGTATATTGTATTAAGTTGGATGTCACATTGACTATGATTTTCACTCCATGAGAAAAGTATTTAAAAAAAAAAAAATATTATCCGCTCATTAACAGACATACTTTATAAATCTAACATGTAAATAGAATGTTAAAAAAAAATGTTAGTAGAATTAAAAGAGCAAGTTTTAGAAACAAGTTTTAAATTATTTTCTCCCCCTCTCTTCTACCTCTGAAATGCTATACTTAACTTGAAACAAAATAATCTAATATTTCAATACTACTTATTATTTCACATTCACTCGCAATTATACACATATAAAATATTACTATGTATGTGCGTGTTTTATCCCAAAATAATAATAATATATTAGTTAAAACTAAAATCATAATACCATAAAAAAAATTGTTTTATACATTAATATTTCATAACTGTAAAATTAATAAACAAATAAATTTTGATACATTCACAATCATTTATGTAGTTCAAAGCTATTATTATTAAGACATTCTTGGTTTCCATCGATCTGAATTGTCTTTAAAAGTTCTTTAAATAAAATATGTCACTTTATTACTAAATTTTTATTAATACTCTGATTGCATAAAGAAAATAGATATAAAAGTCATATTACCGATCCAAGGGTTCACTTGTCTTGTATACTGTCTATACTTGGCAGCAACAATTTCTGTGTTCTTTGGAACAATCACTTTCTTGAAGTATATAATTATTTGATGATGAGGATTCTATTGAGATTATTTACTTTAGTGGATAATTTAGAAATCATTATATCAATTTTTCTTCTCTTCCTGTCAAGCATGATTCTTTTAGTGGATGAAATATAGCAGTTGTTTTCACGTTTATAAATTTTCTTGAGTTTAAAATCAGTTGCTGGAACAATTAATTGGACTTGATGATTAATATTTATCGGTAGATTAATTCATCATTCATCGAATGCAGGTGAATGCTTTCTTCCTTCTATTAAGAACATCTTATTTATCTGGTCAGTTGAAAGGTGTAGAATATTATTTTAGACAGAACATCTTTTCTTTCCTATATGATGTGCAGCTTTCCAGATGGTCAGGCCAAGATGGGACATACATATAATTTTTCTAGCCAGTCATTTCTTATATTTTCAACATTCAATTTAATAGTCTAATAATCTGAATCATAATCACAATAATAATAATTCAACTGATTTTTCCAGACACCTTTTTATATCCAATTTTTTAACTAACTTAACCAATCAGAGATAGCGTCACTTGCTATTTTTGGACAAATTCGTTTTAATTAGATCTCTAATTTATTTTCAACTAAATTATTTTTCAACTGAAAAGTTTAATCCTTTTTCCAGACACTTTTGTTAAAAAAATAGACTTAATCCTTTTTTTTTACACCTAGGTAACCTTTCAAATTTTTGAGCTTCCTTCTTTAGATCTTAAGATAAGACAATTTCAAAATTAGAGTTCCACCCAGATTAAGCTCCCAAAGTGACAAACAATCATTTACAAAAACAAAATTGCTACAAAAATAGATATCTGATTCAACAGATTTCCTCTTTTAACATAAAATTGTACAAAAAAAATAATTTGACAGATTTAACCCTTCCTTTTCTTTCAATATTTAATAAATGTAAATTTCTGTATGTAATGTACACACATACTTCATTATTTCAAATCATTCATAAATTAACATTAAATAATATAATTGCTAGCTTAGTAATTATAACCCTATTACTTAATTAAATCTGTAACTTTTAAATCCCAATTACAATTATAGAAAAGCAAAATAGAAGTATAGAATAAGATATTAGAATTGATCAAGCATAGGTTAGTTTTAAAGAAAGTTAAAATGTTGAATAGTTGAAATATAAAACAATTAAATAGCTTACACATACACTGCCTATACGTATGCGTTATAACTTTGCTTTTTAACAGAAAATTTAAATATTAAATGTGTGTGCTGCTCTTTTTGAGATTTATTAACACACAAACAAGTATAGCATATAATTGCTCACCCACTCTCTATCTAAAACTTTTAGAACTGGACTTTGTAGGGTTTGAACTTGGACGCCCTACAGCTTCTTTTATGGTTATATAAAAATGTGATGATTTTGTTTTACATTTTCTTACATGCACATTACTATAAATTTAGCTAATGACTAAATTGTAATGGCACAATATATAGTGTTATTTATTTAATGTGATATTAAATAACGTTATCAAAATATCACAAAGATAAATTAAATAAACAGAAAATCAATTTACAAAGTTTTTAGCATTGTATCTGAGTTTTTATACTGTTAAAAGTGAGTCTTTTAATAGAATTCAGTATTTTAGATTACAGTGTGTAGCCTTCACTTAGAGTGGGGCTACCCTACATCATTTGTCATAGTTAATAGTGTCCAACTTGGGATCAGGAGATCCCAGGATCAATTCTGGTAGCTGCAGGTCTACTTCTTATAAACTCTGAATAATAGACCTATATACCTTCTTTTTTTTTTTGGAGTGGGGCTTTAATATGGAGATATTTTTTGTAACTAATATTGATTTTAAACTGTGATTAATATTTTTGAAGAACAATTGGCAATCAAATTTAACTTCATCTATATGTCTTACATAAACCCATCTTCAGTATTGCTGTGAGTTGTTTCAATCTCATGAAGCCAATTGGGTATTTGTATCTTCAGCAATGCCAAATAATTGCTGATTATCATCTGACAGTAGTTTCTTTAAGGCAGATTTTGTTGCTCATTTGCTTAAATCTCTTCCTCTTATGTAAAAGCAAGGTACGACTTTGTCATTTTAATGAATCTTTTAAATAGCATCTTCTTTCTTTAAATGTACTCAAAAGCAAATAACTCTTCCCTCAATGATTTTACCACTACTTATAATTTGATCAATGGTCTTAAAACCAGATCTCTGTCAAGCTTCATCTTTAACATTATCACAATATGAGTTAAAATACAATCTTCTGCATGCACTAATATGAACAGAAATCTTCATAGTATTAGCATTGAGAAATAATGCTAAAAATATTTTTTTAAATTGAGAACCTGTGTTTGATAAAACCTTCACCATCTAATGTCTAAATAATAGAACACTAACACCTCCTTTGTGTCATTGTTCTAGTACAATGTGCATTCTGATCTTAATACTTGACCTCCCTCCTCTGAAATAAATCTGAATGTTAGGGATTACTTCAAGCTGTGTAAATGATTGCAAACTCAAATAAATGTACACAAGTTGTTATTTACAGCACTATAGTGTTTAAAACTTAAGTTTATGTGCTAAAAGACTTTTTAAATTATTACTGATATTCAGTCAGTAACCGAAACAAGATAAAATGTGTATTGAGTCTGTCCAAGGACAACATTTTTAAATAAGTTAATTCATCATCTACTTATAACATAAAACCTATATGCTTACATATAATTAAGCTTGAATTAGACACTCTGACAATCTATAAATAGTACTCATTAATTATGAAGAGATTGCTAAGAGCAAAGTAGTTATAGTTTAGTATGAATTCAAGATGAACCAGTGTTCTAACAATTTAGCAATTAAATATTAATTAAATGCTATAACTAAAGAGCAAAGTAGTTATAGTTATGTATGAATTCAAGATGAACTAGTATTCTAACAATTTAGCAATTAAATATTAATTAAATGCTATAACTAAAATTTGATTATTAGGACCTTGAATGGAACAAAAATGTCAAATGAACTCTCAACTTAATATTCAGCAACTTGCACTATATTAGTAAAGTAAGTTTGTATTTTTCTGGAGTTATAATTTATTTATCTCTGTTCACAAACCTTCTTGATCCACATTCCAAAAGTAAATACAATACTGAGTTTAAAATTTATTGCACTCATTGTGATAGGATTTAGGTATATTTCAATAGGTTTCATGTATCAGATAGTTTTAGTTCATATTTATATCCAGAGAATTCATGTTTTGATTATGATAGAAATGCAACATTCTTACAAATTCCCTCCACTATGTAGACAATCTAATGTTTCAAGATGTTTTCACTTATTGAATTAGTTTATCAATGATAGGGTGATTTTTCAGGATGTTCCTATTTTTGCTTAGATATCCCAGTTTCCCGCAAAATATCTTTTAGAGACCATTGTATGTCCCAATTTTCAAATATTTACAATTACTACTACTTGTCTTATATAAATAATTCATAGAAAAATAAGTTTTTGGCTCTCTCTGCCCATTTCAGTCTCTACAGAAATATTATAAGAACTTCAGGCAAATTCACAAAGATTGCTATTACATCATATGACAGATTTCTCAAGCTAGATGCGTTCTCGCATCCAACCTCACCGTTGAGCATGCGCAGTTAGATTTTTGTAGGCTAAAATTTGAACTGCACTTTCATTTGCTTTGATTGTGTAGTTTTACTAGTTCTTTGTTGATGTTAATTTTCTATAGTGATAAAATTAATAGGAATATTAATAATCCTAGACATGGAGTTTTATAAAAATAAAAATAAAAGATGCAATGTCATAAAAATGATTGGTCATTATGTCCCGATTTTTGATCGAATGAGGTAGGTCACCTTAATCAATAATATAGTATATTTTATCAATTAAGTTATTATTCCTGGATGATTTCATTCATAAACAATTTCATGAAAAGTGTAAATGGAAATAAAACATTAACTTGAATTCTATATTTCAGTAAGTCAATAAATTATATTCTTTATGATCATGTATAATATGGTTTAATCTTAATATTGTAATGAAAATCAACAATTAAAAAAAATATGTAAAAAGATTTTTTTTTAATAATACTTTTACTTAAATAACAGAATAAAAAGTACAAAATAACAAAGTAATCCACCTCTATCTTAATTTGCCATTCATGCAAAATATGAGATCTTAAGAATCTAAACTTATTATAAAACAATTGGAAATTGCAGAAATATTGTTTCATAAAAGCATTTGAGGCTCAGATAAATCATAAAAATTAAAATGGCCTCAAATGCTTTTATTTAAATGACAATATTCCTGAAATCTCCAATTGTTTTATAACAAGTCTAGATTCTTAAAATCTGATATTTTGCAAGAACAGCAAATTAACCAAGATATGGATTACTTTATTTTATACTTTTTAGTCAGCTATTTACATAAAGGCATTATTTTTTTAAAAAAAATATTTTTTTTTCCAATTATATATTATTTTAAAAACTAAATGAAAAAAAATCTGATAAAAATTATAATTTATAAGATGTGAAAATAAAAAATACACCCTCTAACAAATTCAAAATTTAAATATCATGTGTCCATCTACTATATCAATTTATATTTATGTACTGGCTTTTTAGCTAGCATGGTGAGTTTATTGGCTTTTTACCTCTGAGTTTAAGATCAAGAAACACCATGGTCTTTCTTCTCAGTGCCTGATAAGGCAGAATGAATGTTTGTATAAATGATATTATTTTCCCAATACATATATACAATTATGACAGACAAAAATAAAGCATGGCCCTTATTCCCAGGAGGCTGTAAAGTTACCAACCAAGGCAGCGGTTGGTGGCCGAAGGCGGAGGGTGCTAAGAATCCCCTGATTGCGGACCCAGGCTGCCATTTGATGATGACTTTTTATTTAGGTACTTACAACTGCAGATCACTTTCAAGTGAAGGAAGATTGCAAGAATTAGAAGAAGAACTGTCTTATATTAAATGGGACATTATTGGACTTTGTGAAGTTAGAATAAAAAGAGAAGAATCAATTGATTTAAAAAGTGAACATATACTCTATTATAAAGGCACACATATTGGAAATACAAGTGGAGTAGGATTCATTATAAATAAAAAGTGGAAGAACAATATTGTGGAGATTGATGGTGTATCAGACAGAGTGGCAAGATTAGTTATACAACTTAATAGCAGATACCAAATGCAGATAATTCAGGTTTATGCCCCAACAAGTTCTCATAGTGATGAAGTAGTAGATTTTTATATGGATGTACAAAAGGCTTTTGATCAGAGTAAACACCATTTTAAATTTGTTATGGGAGACTTTAATGCTAGAATTGGTAAAAAAAAATTAAAGATGAAAGTGCTGTGGGTAATTTTGGTTATGGTAATAGAAATGAGAGAGGACATAAACTTGTGGAGTTTGCAGAAAAAGAAAAACTTTATATTATGAATTCTTTTTTTTTTGAGAAAAATGTTAAAAGGAAATGGACATGGAAGCATCCAAACGAAGGTACAGCAGAATTGGATTATATTTTGACTAACAGGAAATACATATTTCAAGATTGTAATGTTCTTAATAAATTTAACACAGGAAATGATCATCGATTAGTAAGGTGTAAGATACGTGTTAATGTAAAACTAGAGAGACAAAAATTATTAAGAAAAACAATATTTACAGTCGATATTCCTAATCTTCAGAAACATTCTAATGAATTTAAATTAGAACTTACAAATCGGTTTCAAGTATTAGTAGATTTTGAACATGATTCAGATTTGAATGAAATTAATATGAAAATAACTGATACACTTTTGAAAACTGCAACAAAGATAGCTGGTAGAAAGAAACAACAATTGACCAATAAAATTTCTACTGAGGCTAGAGAATTTATGAAGAAAAAAAGGAATATGAAGATATACAAAAATGATGCATTAAAAAGAATTGAATATCTCGAATTTTATAAAATGGTGTGGAAAAGAGTTGAAAATGATATAAGAAAGTATAATTGTGAACTAGCAAGGAAAGCTGTAGAAAAAAATAAAAGTCTTAAGAATGTAAAACAACATTTTGGTATTGGTAGAAAATTTATATCTGCAATAAGAAAAAAAGATGGAATTATTACTAAAAGGAGAGATGACATCATGAAATTGGTAGAAGATTTTTATCAAGAATTATATAGTAATAAAGAACAAGTACCTCCTATATCTATTACATCTTCCAAATTGCCCAGAATTTTAAATGAAGAAGTGAGACGTGCAATTAAATGTATGAAGAAAGGAAAGGCTCCAGATAATGATGGAATTATAATTGATATATTAAAAGAAGCAGGTGAAGAAACAGAAAAAAATTTAGCAAAGTTATATACTAAATGTCTAAATGATAAAGATGTACCGGATGATTGGAAGAATGCAGTAATAATATTAATATTTAAAAAAGGTGATAAAGAAGATATTAGAAATTACAGACCTATCAGCCTTTTATCAGTTTTATATAAAATTTTTACCAAGATAATTACTACTCGTCTACAGAGACCATTGGATTTCCACCAACCAAGAGAACAAGCTGGATTTAAAAGTGGTTTTAGTACAGTAGATCATATCCAGGTATTGAGAGAAGTTATAGAAAGGACAAATGAATATGAGTTGCCATTATGCTTAGGATTTGTAGATTATGAAAAGGCATTTGATTCTATAAACATTTCTTCAGTGATTAAAGCATTAGATCATCAAGGTATAGATCCAGGATATTGTCATATTTTAAAGAATATTTATAAAAATGCAACAGCAACAATTAGATTACATAATGACACTGGGAAAGTCAACATTGAGAAAGGTGTAAGACAAGGTGACTCCATATCTCCAAAACTTTTTACAGCAGTGCTGCATGAAGTATTTTGTGGATTAAAATGGGAAACTAAAGGAGTGAAAGTAAATGGTGATTATTTAAGTCATTTAGATTTCGCAGATGATGTAGTTGTTTTTGCAAATAATGCTTCAGATCTGCAGGAAATGTTGCAGGAATGATCAGATGAAACTGGGAAAGTAGGACTAAAGATAAATGTTAAAAAGACTAAAGTAATGTTTAATCGATTTGCTCAAAATATGAAAATAAAGATTGATTATGATGAATTAGAAGAAGTTAACAGTTACAAATACCTTGGTCAGATTATTAATACAGATGGAAACATAATGGAGGAAATTAATCATAGAATTAAACTTGGTTGGAGTGCTTTTGGTAGAAATAACTTGATACTAACAGGAAATATGCCTATGTGTTTGAAAAGGAAGGTTTTTAACAAATGTGTTTTACCAGTTCTTACTTATGGATCTGAGACTTGGACACTTAATAGAAGAGCAATTCAGAGACTTCAGACCACTCAAAGAAGTATGGAGAGATGTATGTTGGGAGTAACAAGAAGAGATCGTAAACGCAATGTATGGGTAAGAGAACAAACAGGTGTTACTGACCTCGTTGAAAAAATTAAAAGATTGAAGTGGAGTTGGGCTGGACATATTGTTAGAAGAGATAATAGATGGACAATTGAAATTTTAAACTGGATTCCAAGAGATTGTAAAAGACCCAGAAAGAGACTACATGTGAGATGGATGGATGAAATAAGAAAGTGTGCAGGGGTGATGTGGAGAAGAGAAGCTAAAGATCAGAGAAGATGGATTAAACTTGGAGAGACCTTCATCCTGCAGTGGATTGATAATGGTTGATAATGATGATGATGACTGGCTTTTTAATTAATTTTTTAATCTTTTTTTTTATGCATTCATTTTTTTTCACAAAATATTTGTGAAATATTAATTAGTATTTCAGAAGAATAATTCAAATTTTAATAGAAATATTTAGTTTTATTTAGTTGAGTTAAATGAAAATAATAAAATTTTATTCTCCAAATATAATATTTCCATTGGCTGTTAAGGATTTTTTCTGTGAAACCTATTTGTGAATTCAAGTTTTTGAAGGGAACAGATTTTTTTTTTCATTATGAAAAATTCAAAAACCTGGACATCCTAATTAAATGACAGACAGTGCAAGTTAATATAAAAGCATTTAAAATTCTATTGTTCTAAAAAAATATTTGATTTGAAAATGTTTAAAGTAATTGATTAATGTTCCAGCATTTGCAATTGAATGATAAAATTTTATTTCAGGCTTTAAGTTGTGATTTTATAGAAAAAAATGTTACCAGTGCATAAATTCACCCATAATGATGTACAAAGTGAATGATGCTAAATAAAAATGAGTGATGAGTAGATCATTGTACAAATAAGTACTAAATAACGTGAAAGATAAACTTTTTTAAAATGTTAGAATACATATTTTTTCTGCAATCAAAAATAAAATTGCAGCAGAAATTAGTCTATTTAAGCAAAAATCCATAAAACAAGTAACATTAAAAGACCATTTCATGCATGTTCTCCTTTGATGCTCCTTTAATATTGTTCTTTTCTCCTGAAGATTGTGGAAAAACTTTTGGAAGGGGCACGGGATTCAGAATTTTAGTAGATAATTGGCATGAATTTATTTGCAAATTATACCCCTGATATTCATAATTTGTAGAAAATCAATCCCTTTTTCAATATCAATTTCATACTTCTGGCATTATCTAAAATTTTTGGCTAGCATATAGATCACAATCTATCAAAACCTACCATATGGTTCAAATCTACAATAATCAGATTTGCCTCTCTGATGTATAAAACACAAGGAATGGTTAAAGGTTATTCCAATATCAACGTCCTAGTTTTACCTTGATCTATCTTGACTTTAAAATCAAGGCTATGTTCTCATTAAAGAAGTTCTTTCGTAATAACTATTTATTTAAGGCCCAAATTAAATAATTCAAAATACAGGCAGATTATAGGATTGGAATTTTAACATAATATAACTTTGGGTGTTGTAATTTTATTTTCAACTAGGATACAATCTATCAAAAGAACGTCTTTTTTGTTGTTGTCTTATAAAAAGCCAATTATACTTTAGTCTATGAAGATCTCTCAAGCAGAAATTCTCCTTTGCAGTCCAAATCATGTTTAATTGAAAATAAGTTATTTCTGCAACCCCAGAAAAATTTAGTGCTTACACTAATGATTTAACTGGGTAAATGTGTATGACATAATTAACTGTTATCATGAAGAATAAAAATTTTGTGGGTCATTTTTTTAACTAATATTTTATTAGACTTTACTGCTATCAGGTGCCTCCCCCCCCAGGTATTGGAGGGCAAAAGCATCTGTTTATTGGTGATAATTTAAATTTTATTTCCTTTTTTTTTTTCATTTTATACATCATGTTGGCTAATTACGCTCGGTATGTCAGGCCAGCCGCTTGGTGGCATTGTTTCTCTGCTAAAAACACAATTATATTGATCTAAGTCCAACTATTTTTAGTTAATTTTTATATTTTCTGACTTTTATTAAAATATTTTTTCCCAATTTGTCTGACTTTTATTAAAATATTTTTACATTTCCTCCGCCTTTTTAAAAAATATTAGGACACTTGATACAACTTTCTTACTCATCATGTGATATTTGATACAATCTTTTTTTTACCAATATTTTGACATTCTTGTAAATAATTTATGATACAAGATTTGATTCAAATATTTGTACGTTTTCTTTTCAAAAATGGCAAAATTAAAAACATCACTTAATACAAATAAAGCCAAAACAAAAATCGTATAGTCTACCACATTTTAAGAACAAAAAAGAAAACCAAAGTTGAAAAAGTCATGTTTTGATCTTAGTTTTAACTTGGGGGGGGGGGGATAATTTGTTGCCACTGGAACAAGTTATCTTTGGTTTGTTTTTATTTTTTAAAAAAGGTCAATAAAAATTGGTTTTAAAAAGAGGTTTTAGTATATACGTGGTACACAAATAAAACTGAAACGTATAGTCAAATTAAAAAAAACACCAAAGTTGAAAAAGTCGAGTTTTGATCTTATTTGGGGTGGGGGGGGGGGGGGTAACAAATAATTTGTCATCACTGATGAAACCAAGTTTATGATTTCCAAAACTACATGCAACCTCAGACATTGTTTTATAATTTACGTGGCTATTCAGTTGAGTTCTGGGAAAAGATGCATGGCCATGACCTTTTGCAATTTTTTTCCCCTTCCAAAATTTGTAAAGCACGGTGACAGTCTTACAATTATTAGTATCAAATACACTGAGTAGGGGGCAAGATCTTTAATTCGAATGCATATTACAAGTTATGGCCACTTGAATTCCCTATCTCACATCATAAGAGTGATGTTAAGTGCGTATTTGCAGTCATGAAGCACATTAGCAGGCCATGTGTGCAATGCCATATATGCCTGCAGCCACTAATATGAACAGTAGTTCTATAGGTCACAAGTTTCTCTGCAAAAGCACAGAAATATCGGGTGTGAAAACAGCATATTTGTGTTTTTAGCAAACACCACCAGACGGCTGCCCTGGCAGACCGATCAGTACCTTATGCTCAAATCAAGACAGACTCTGCTCAGGACACATCATTCCTAAATTTATCATTATGGAAGATGTAATTTATTTTGTGGAAAACTTGTAGCATTGCTATGATCTGAAAAAAAAGTTTCATTTATGGTCTTCACTAATAGATTCAATTGGTTTTTTGATCTTATTTGCAGAACCTAGAAATGAAATTCAAAGCCAAATGAATTATTTTCTTCTAGCAATCAAATAAAATACAGAACTTCCTAACATATTTAAATATGGAAAAAGAAAAATTAACAATACTGAATTTTTTTAAAAAAATTCTATGACATGCAATCTCTTAAGAACAATATTAAACTATATCTAATTTTCTGTATGTGATTAATAATAAAACAAAAAACTTACTAATTCCAAATCGATTAACTAATTTTATTAATTATTTCCAATTTAAACGATGTTGCTATTGTTTTAACAAAATAAAAAAACGTGACGAAATCTTCCCTCATAAAACAATTCTCACTTTCAAATTATTCTGCTAGACGTCAAGTTTTTATTCACAAATAAAATCAAGTACTGAAATATTAATTAATTTAATATTTATATAGTAAATGATTTTTTTAGACATTTTAAATAAAATAATGAATTCAACTCAAGAATAAAATCATAAATATATGGGGGAAAAAATGAAAAAAGGTTATTGACATGTCACAAGGTGGCGCTTCATTATAATCAAACAAGCTTTTACAAACTGGAATATCTGCCATAAGAATAACATGATGTACAATCACTATTTAAACCAAAATGTTTATTCTATTAAAAATTTGAGTGATACACAAAGGAATATTAAGCTTTTCTTACTTTAGAAAAGGTCCTCCTTAAGTTTCGAGATGTTAGAACATTTTATCACTCAAAAGTAACCCAGGTTCAAAACAAATGGACTGGAAAAACGTATCATTGTATTAATGAAACCAATATTTGACTAACAATTTATAAGATGATAATGTTGCTTTAGATTTTAGAACAAGTTTCCCAAATATTCAGATAATTTGAACAACAATGAGATCATGCAAAGTAATATAGCACCCCCCCTCCCTCAAATTCAATCACGCAAAGAAAAAGATAAATTAACATTTTTTTTTTGGTAAAGCAAAATTAAACCAACATTGAAAAACTAAGTTATAATTTATCAATTGGAGCTATGAAGAAATTACTCTCTGCTACTATGAATTATAAAATGAGTTGTTAGTTTCCAACGCTTAATTCAGTCACTGTCCCCTCTCCCAATTCACATTTACTTCTAGATCTTCTCATGAATACTTAAAACCGTGGACAACAGCAAACTCTGTTAATATACATCTATAAAAAACATATACAACTATCAACAAAATAAAAATGTTAGGAAAAAAACCATGCTATAATAAATCTAAAGCAACTATAGCTGAGAAAATGCTAGAAGTGATTTCCGCTCTGCAGGCATGTTTTTTTTTTTTCATTTAATATTTTTCCAAACTATAGTGTACAGAATGTGATTGGAACAAGAAAATAAATTGCTACATTTTGATTTACAAGTGTCACGCTTTCTCCACCCACAACTTTGAAACATCCTCTAGATAAATAGTTATTATCAGTAATCATTTATTAAACTATACGTTCTTTAATTACACATATAAATCAATTTATAATGCATATGAACTGATTTTTCAAGCTCCCTACAGCTATCCGCTCTATCTTATATAACCAATGACGTGAAGATACATGATCTCCAATATATGTATTTTGCACTGAACTAGCATTCATCAGTTGGTCCAGATCACCATCTCCCATACACATATAATCAGCGTTTTAAGATAGCGAATCTTCATACTTTAATGGACCCAATGACCTCATACATGATCTCTAATATATGTATTTTGCACTGAACTAGCATTCATCAATTGGTCCAGATCACCATCTCCCATACACATATAATCAGCGTTTTGAGATAGTGAATCTTCATACTTTAATGGACATGCTTTAATCTTCACCTTCCAACTCTTCAGTCCTCCATAACATTGAAAATCTGATGATGAATCACTCGCAACCCTTGTTGGTGCCAATATTATTGTCATACCCATGTTGACTTTGTGAGATAGATGATCAGGACCAACTGATGAGTGCTGGTTTTGCACAAAATACATATATAAATTATTAAAAAATGGAGTGGGTAGCTATAGGGAGCTTGAAAATCAATTCAAATCCTTCTTCATTACATTTAAGCTTCATTTCTCTTTTTCCATATGTGTAATATCTATTACAGATGTATTTGAGGTTATTAAGTACATCTATAACAAGAAAATACTGATATGGTTACCCAAACTATTACAACTTTGCAGAGAAAGTCTGGCTAAAAGGCTTCTTTTTCAACAACCATGACGTTTTTAGATAATAATTTTTTAGATCTTATCTTGTGGCATCAGTGTCAGAAACTCTCGACATAAATGTTTAGTGAAAGTTATGAATTACTTTGATAAACATTAGATATTCAGGTGTGCTTTGATTTTGTACAATATTTATTTTAACAATTTTTTACATCCCTCAAATTTTCAGAAAGCATTATCTCAAAACTATTCTAGATTTCAATCACCTTTTTAAAAAATAGATGGTTGTCTGACCATCTTGAAATATTAATAATTTAGAAGCTTTTGACACTAATGCTCCAACTGATAGAATATTAAGCTTCAATAGATTCAACATTTCTTAAACAAAAGGAATGGTTCTATCAACAAAAAACTTATTTATATTTTTGTTACCAAATATATTGTCAGCAGGATAGGTATAACCATTATTTTGTCAAAACCATGGTTTTATAAATTCAGCAAATTAAACTATTAAAATGGATCTAGTTTGATCACATATCAGTGTTCAGGCTAACAACATAAAGTATCAAAAAGTGGTAAGGTAGAATTACCATTCAATTTCACACACATTTTAATTTTCCTCAGAAATTAATCCATCAGCTTTTGCACAAAGTCACATGAAAAGACCAATCTCAATTTTGCATGTATTTCTGAAGAAATCCATTACTCGTAAAAGACTTTACTTCATGAGAAGAGGAAAGAATAAATTTAGAAATAATGGTTACACATTTGTAGTAACCAACTGCCATTACAAAAAGTGTGAAGACTTTTTTACTCAAACATTTTTAAAATAAGCAAAAAGATTACATGGTTTGTATTCAAATTTTTTTGAGAAAAGTTTCAAATTAAGTTTACTTTATGATAATTTGTGACAAAATCATTAGAAATTATTACAAAGAGAAAGAATAAAAAAATTAGTGCAAAAAAAAAATTTTCAAGTGTGAATAAGTGGATAATTTTTAATCTAATGAGTAACTAATAACAATTGTTAAAAGTAGTGTTTTGGTTTGCTTTTGTTAGAAATTATGGCAATCGGAGGTGCCAAATTTAATTTAAACATAGACCACTGACATCAATAAATGAGTTAGTAAAAATAAATTGCACGATTCATTGTTTGAGAGTTCACAAGATCTTTGACAATATAAAGTCCAATCCATTAGCCTTGAACTAGTTTGCCAGTCTATCATAGAAAATGTTTTCCATAATTTCATTGTAGTAGAGAAAATATTTAATAGAAAAAAAAAAAGTGGTTAGATTGTAAACTTGTATTTCAAGTTTTGAACCAACTTCACTGAAAATGGAAAAACGATTACAACTTCTCTACAAATGAAACTATTATTTAAAGATAACATAAATAAAAAATTACAATTTTAAATGCAATAAAATGTTACTACTTCGGATAGCTAGCAATATTTAAATTAATAGAGCATTATTTCCTTATAAGTAAATTTTTTAATTTATAAATTTAGCATAGGTCTAGAGATTTTTAAAAAAACACAAGACTGTGAAACTGTAAGAGTTTGAATAAAAAAAAAAATTGAACAGCGTTAAAGTTAAGACAAGAAATAGAATGTTTCAGATCCAATTTCAACTGCAGAAATGAATTTAAAAAAAATAGAAAACTTTATTTTTGGATTAGAGCCTAAAATGATATATTTTAAGGGGAAGTGGATGTAGGTGAACAATGATTATAAGAGAACAATGTATACAAATTAAAATTTATTGATAAACTTGACTACGTTAAAAATTAATACTTTTTTTTTTTTTACTCAAGAGCTTAAGTAGAATGCAACTAGATTTCTTAGCAACATCAGAGCTCAAAAACTGTATTAAAAATATAATTGTAATCTTAAAAATTTCCAATCTGAAATAATACATATTAAAGAGAAATGTCTCAGTTTAACTAATGTCCCTACTGGAAAAAAAAAAAGTTTAATGGAATATAACATTAAAATGTCAAGAAAACTAGTATTTACTATTAAAATTTCAGTGTATTTTTTCTTTCACGTCTATATCACTTCTTGTAAGTTTTACTGACCAATAGATGTGATGAAAGAAAGAAAAATGCTGCTGAAACAGCATGAAGCTGTAGTCACAAATTTCTAGCCACAGGACAGAGATGCCCATAGTTTTAAAAATCTACGGACATCAGAATATATAGAAACTTAACTGGTTCAGATCTATATGATTATATAAGTAAGTAAGTTAGCTCAAATTGGGTTGATAACTTGACAGAGAAAGAAGTAAATAATGGAAGTCGGAGGGAAAGTGCATAAGATCTTAAAAGTACGGACACTAATACTGCATCGTTAATTTTTAAAAAATAATTCTTTGGTAGATATATAGAAAAAAAAAATATCCTTAAAAATATATAATATACAGAAATAGTCTGGAACTCATTCCGCCATATCTGTACACTTAATGCTTTGCTCGCATTCTTTTTATTGAAATTTGTAATCAGCATCACTTTAAATACCATAAACGGTAGCATTACTAAATCTTGGGTCTTAAAAGTGATACGACTACCCGAGTAACAAACCAATTGATTATTTATATTTAATTCATCTTTACAATTAATTTACCATATCTAGCACTTGTGGTGTTTCAAAAATTAAAGGAAAATATTTGTTTTTAAAATTTATTTAAAATTTTTTAATGAGATGTACAGGAGATTTTTTTTGTTGTTGTTTTCTTTAGTTTCTATTTAATCATCATCAGATTTTAGTTTCTTCTTCTTCTTTTTCTTTTTCTTCTCTGAAGTTGGCTCTATTTCCTATGTAAAAAAAAAAAAAATTATAATAAATTATATAATCATTGCATAAAAAGAATAAGCATAAATTTATCAAAATTCAAATATTAATTTTAAGGAGTGTTAATAACAGACAAAAAGGTAATATTTTAAACTTTTCGATTACATCATCAGGGATGACCTTTAGATAAGTAATGATAGCATGAAGCTTGTAGTTGTACAATGGACCAACTCAATTTTTTAAATAAATTATTAAATATCATTAGAAAAATTCAAATTTTATGTATAATTTTCCAAACAAATTCAACTGTTAGTAATGGCAATATTACATGATTACTGTTTCTTATGCTTGCTTATAACTGTTATTAAAACAGGCAAAACTCTCTATACATACTGTCACTCGGTGCAAGCCAGAGCAATCAATGGATGCCAGAAGGCTTGTGCATAAAATCCCAATCTAGTACCTATTCATCCAATATCACCAGACTAGTTTCTGGCTTGTGGCCTTCATCAGTGAGGAGTCTTGGATCTGAGAGCACTGCACATAGATCTTGGGAATTAATGCAAACCTCCAGCAGTTACTACAAAACTGTATCTTAAATTGAAAACACTATAATATTTTCAATTCAAGCTTATTAGCTTATACAGTCATATAGGTCTAAACTTAGTTCAGTACCTATACATTTTGGTGACTTTGGTTCCTTAATAACCATAGCCACCACTATCCTATTAGGCAGGATTGGTTTTAAGCCAATAAACATCTCATGATCACCATTTCTTATGCTTGCTTATAACTGTTATTAAACAGGCAAAACTCTCTATACTACATATTGCCACTCAGTGCAAGCAAGAACAATCAATGGATGCCAGAAGGCTTGTGCATAAAATCCCTATCTAGTACCTATTCATCCAATATCCCCAGACTAGTTTCTAGCTTGTGACCTTCGTCAGTGAGAAGCCTTGTATCTGAGAGCACTGCGCAGAGATCTTAGGATCTAATGCAACCCTTCTGACATCTATTGATTGCTCTAGCTTGCACTGAGTGGCAATATGCATAGAGTTTTGCCTGTTTTAATAACAGTTATAAGCAAGCATAAGAAATGGTGATCATGTGGTGTTCATTGGCTTAAAACCAATCCTGCCTAATAGGATAGTGGTGGCTATGATTATTAAAGAACCAAAGTCACCAAAATATATAGGTACTGAACGGAGTTCAGACCTATATGACTACATAAGCTAATGAGCTTGGATTAAAAATATTATAGTGTTTTCAATTTAAGACTGATAGTTTTGTAGCTAAGTAGAGATAAAAGGTGGCTGCTGGAGGGTTGCATTAGACACTAAGATCTAGGTGCAGTGCTCTCAGATCCAAGGCTCCTCACTGACGAAGGCCACAAGCCAGAAACTAGTTTGGAGATTTTGGATGGGTAGGCCCTAGATGGGAATTTTATGCACAAGCCTTCTGGCATCCATTGATCGCCCTGGCTTGCACTGAGTGGCAATACGTAAAGAGAGTTTTGCCTGTTTTAATAGCAATACTATAAATTAATTTATAACAAAATATTTTCACTATTATAATTTTTTTCAGATGTTGTTGTCCTGATCAGTGACATTTTAACAATACAATATGACTTTGAACATAGTATTCCATATTAATCTGTGTGTTGTATTTGGAAAAATATGAATAAAGTTTGAATCTCTCTAAAAACATTTACAATTGAACTAAATAATGGAAATAGTCCAACGTATAAATTTACTTCCCTGGTGGATAAGTTTTCAAATACTGTCACAAATCTTGGCAATAATGTAATGCTGACTAGTGTCTTTTTTTTACTAGTCAGTAAACACATTTTAACCTATTCATTTCAGAATCCTGCTGATACTAGGAAATTTATTAAAAACTATACTCTACAGGAAGTCAAGCTTTGATGGCATTAGTTATTACTGTCAATTGATTTCTAATTTATATATTGAATTTGAAAAACTTATACTATAGATACAACTTTCATCAAGAAATGGAGCATTTAGAAACAAAAAAATTTGAATATGTAGTTCAATTTTTTTCTTTTTAGCAAGAAATATTTTTTTTGTCAAATATCTTTGCTTTAATTTGTCCCCTTTTTTTTAAATGCAATTTGATAAAAATATATAAGTAAACATTTTGACTTCAATTATAGTTAGTATTTAGTTATAGTTCATTATTAGAGGGGATTTGAACACAGACTTTCAATCTCCCTTCAGCTATCCACTCCATCTTATATAACCGATACACATGACCACATGCATGAGAAAAAGATAATCTCCACTATATGTATTTCATGCTGCACCAGCACATGAATTGGTCCAAATCAACATCTACCACACATACGTGGTCATGTGTATTGATTATATAAGATAGTGTGTAGCTGAAGGGAGCTTGAAAATCTGTGTTCAAATCCCCTCTAATTACATCTAAAGTTCATTTATATACATTATACTTATATTCAAATAACAGTTCATTATAATTAAAGTATTAGTTGTTTTTTTTAAAGTTTATAATTTTTTTTTTTTCTCGTGTGTCATAGCATCAGCCGGATAGCGAACCCGCTAACCCGGTACACAACTGCTCGTAAAGCAGACAACTGCTTGTAAAGCAGCTGTCGCGGACCTCTCGACCACCAATGCTTGACAAAGTTTATAATATAGACATTCTTTATATTATAGCTATAAAAAAATGGCAAATATTTTTTAAAAAATTATGAAAATACTTTTTTATTTTTTTTTTTACTTTATACTTTCATTTTGTAAGATATAATTATAGGTGTATAAATACTTTTTTTAAAAACAATTTTATGCTTAAAAACTAGGTCTGAATGTTTGCTTTCAAATGCACTCTGTGTAAAAGGTTAATAGACCATTAAAAACTTTTTTACTTTATTAAAAAAATTG
The DNA here is from genome assembly GCA_028023455.1 of Epiperipatus broadwayi. Lineage (NCBI taxonomy): Eukaryota > Metazoa > Onychophora > Udeonychophora > Euonychophora > Peripatidae > Epiperipatus > Epiperipatus broadwayi. Next base: position 10,403,322 of record JAQFVV010000011.1, read on the forward strand.
TCTATCTTTAGCACTTCAATTTCCAATATGAATTTAACATAGTACCTATTTATTACATTTTAATCATCTAATCGAGATGACAAATGAAAAATCAAATATATATTTATATACACAGCTAATATAAAACTGCAGTACTACATAGTATTCTTTTTATTTTATTAATTATTTTTGTTCCTGTATTAATAAATGAATGTAATTTTAAAATTAAAACCTGCTATATATGTATGCACACAATGTTTTCATTATATATTGTGACAATCCTTCACATGTGTGCATTTAAAAGAAATTTTAAAGATTAAAAAAGATAATAAAATATATTTTATATTTATTTAAATAATATGCTTAAACAGTTTTAATTTGAAAGATTTTTTTAAATGTATTTTTTGGTAATCCCTTAATTTAAAAAAAAAAAAGAATATATAAAAGTCATTGTAAATTAAAATATGACAGATAATAGATAAATGAATCAAAATAAGAAATATGAACAGAAAAGCAATTATCAAGGAAAACTTTTTTTTTAAAAAAAAAAATATTTCCAAAATATGAATTTATAAAAGGGCACAAGAAAAAAAAATCAGTTTTCAGTTCAAATTTAGTTATCACAGCAAGATCTGTGGCAGTTTAAAATAAAAATCTGCAGAATCAAATGTCCTTCCAGTTGCTAGGCTGAGTTCTCCTACATTTTTAAATGGACTATTAGTGACTTTGGACCAACTGACCATGGGATTTCTGAAAAGATAGCTATCCCTATCATTATGCTTCTGCCAAAAATTAACAGAATTACACCAGAAATAATGCACTGAAACGTCATTAAAAGCCCTGAATTAGCTTGAAAATTATCCATGTCAATGCATAACTCTATAAAATATACAAAATGTTCACTAATAGACTGGTAAATTTAGCATCCTAGTGATAATTATAATTTTTAAAGATCATTTCTATCTGCCAATTTAATTATTTAAAAACAAATATGTAACTTCCTCTTATTTAGACAACAGTTTTAACATTTTCTTGTGATAAATCCATATATGTCCAAATATGTTTGTGAAATTTTTATATATATTTGAGAAATTTATATATATAAAAGCTTTATGCTTTTAATCTTTATATATATATATTTACAGATTATGATATTTATTTGTTTCAAAATAAAGTGAGTTTATTAATTTTTATTTTTAAAAAAACTTTTTTTATTTCCATTCTATATATGTGTATAGATAAAATCTTACCCAAGCATATTCTCAAAAGAATTATTTCAAGAAAATGTTTTCATTCTTGACAAAAAAATTAAGAAAAGGAAACTTACAAAGTCTATAAATGAAAAATCGATAATTTTTTATAATTATTTTTTGAATGATTGAATTATTTAAATGCAATAATTAAATTTTTGGGAACTGTTAATTCTATCTCTAATAATAAAATATGCGATGTTAACGGATGAATTTTGTTTTATTATTAATTTAACTGTAACATTTACATATGGGTATATAAAATCTATACATAGCCCATGGTAGATTTAATCAAAATGGAAAAAAAATAAAACAATACTAAAGGAAGTGTTGTTGTTTTCCTTCAGATTAATCAAGAAAAGATATTTATTTCATATTTCCAAAAAAATGACTGGACACCATATAATCTGGCCAAGAATGTTATAGGTAATAGGTAAATAATGCAAAACAAATTTGCATATCATATAATTGTGATAATCTAGTTAGATAACAAATTCATCTTCCTCTTTGCCCTCAGTCCAACTATTGCAATTGTTGTGATTTGTGCTTTTAATGTTTGTCTTTACATAGTCATCATCATCATCATCATCATTGGCACCAACTCCAGTTAATGATATTTCTGATTTTCTTATTATTGCATATATTTAAGTGCATGTATCAACTTGACTATATTATCTGCTATGTTTAACCATTATCAACAGTATTCCATTACAATATATATATATATATACAGTATTTGATGCTATCCATGAATCAATATTATTCATTAAAGGTGGTACTTAGGTATTAGTCCTGCAACATAGGGGAGATGGCAAGCCTTTTCACATCTGCAATGCCGGCCGCAAAGCGCCGTAGTTTGCAGGGAGGAGAGGGCAGATGGTTTTGCCAGCATTGGCATACACGGGAAATTATACTATAATATATTTGCGATAACATGTTAATTTATAATTTTTAATTATTGCAGATGTGAAAAGGTATACCATTTCCCCTACATTGCAAGACTAATACCTAAACAAAATATCACATATGCCAGTAACACTGTGTTAGGTTATAAATATTTAAATAGCTCAGGCTTTACATCAAATACAAAAAAGTTTGTTTATTAATAAAATGCTTATTTTTTTAAAATTCCTGGTAATGACTATGTTCAACTTTATATTTTCCTAATTTATATGTGCTTTTAAAACAAAAATGTGAAAAATATTTTCTTATCAAAATCAATTAAAATTTACTTATTTCTTTTAATAATTAAATATTCTCTTACATATCTTTATATATTAACAATTCTTTAATAAATTAAATATTTTTGGTTGGAAGAAAGATTTTTTTTAAAAAAAAAAAACAAAAACATAAATACATGTATAATAATAGCTAACTTAAACAATGTCAGGAGACATTTCGTAAGCCAAATACTTAATGATTAAAATTGAATGATTTAAAGCCTTGTTACATATTAAGTACATAGTAAAAAAACAATACATATATTTAAAAGATGTCAACTATGAGAAAATAAATTACCATTTTAATAATGAAAATTGGATGGCTGTTTAGTGCTTTAAGGAATGTTTTAGTAAAAGCTATTTTTTTTTAGATATATTTTTTTTAAAAAAAACAAAAAAGGAAAATCCCTAAAACTGGATAATTTATAAGTAAACTAAGATATTGACAATTATAATTTTTAATGACTTATACTGAAATATCTTGAAAACATATTTCAGATTTGTTCACTAGAAAATAAAATGAGAATTATATGAAAACCAAAATATTTGGCTACACAGCGTATCCACAACAAACTTCCACTATCCAAAAAAAAATAAAAAAAAAAAACCCATAAATTTAATAAATTTTACCATGAAGTAATTTCTCACATCATATTCATCATCATCATCAACCATTATCAAGGGACTGCAGGATGAAGGTCTCTCCAAGTTCAATCCATCTTTTCCTATCTTTAGCTTCTCTTCTCCACATCACCCCTACACATTTTCTTATTTCATCCATCCATCTTACATGTGGTCTCCTTCTGGGTCTTTTACAATCTCTTGGAATCCAGTTTAAAATTTCAATTGTCCATCTATAATCATCTCTTCTAGCAATGTGTCCAGCCCAACTCCACTTCAGTCTTTTAATTTTTTCAATGAGGTCAGTAACACCTGTTTGTTCTCTTACCCATACATTGCGTTTTCGATCCCTTCTTGTTACTCCCAACATGCATCTCTCCATACTTCTTTGAGTAGTCTGAAGTCTCTGTATTGCTTTTCTATTAAGTGTCCAAGTCTCAGATCCATAAGTAAAAATTGGCAAAACACATAGGCATATTTCCTTTTAGTATCAAGTTATTTCTACCAAAAGCACTCCAACCAAGTTTAATTCTATGATTAATTTCATCCATTATATTTCCATCTGTATTAATAATCTGACCAAGGTATTTGTAACTGTTAACTTCTTCTAACTCATCATAATCAATCTTTATTTTCATATTTTGAGAAAATCGATTAAACATTACTTTAGTCTTTTTAACATTTATCTTTAGTCCTACTTTCATCTGATAACTCCTGCAACATTTCCTGTAGCTCTAAAGTATTATTTGCAAAAACAACTACATCATCTGCAAAATCTAAATGACTTAAATAATCTCCATTTACTTTCACTCCTTTAGCTTCCCATTTTAATCCACAAAATACTTCTTGCAGCACTGCTGTAAAAAGTTTTGGAGATATGGAGTCATCCTGTCTTACACCTTTTTCAATGTTGATTTTCCTACTATCATTATGTAATCTAATTGTTGCTGTTGCATTTTTATAAATATTCTTTAAAATATGACAATATCTTGGATCTACACCTTGATGATCCAATGCTTTAATCACTGAAGAAATGTTTATAGAATCAAATGCCTTTTCATAGTCTACAAATCCTAAGCATAATGGCAACTCATATTCATTTGTCCTTTCTACAATTTCTCTCAATACAACCACATTTATTGGTATTTCTTCCGATTATATTAAAAACACATAATTTTATTCTTCACCTTTTTTTTTTTTTTGTCAAAAGTTTTAACTATAGTAAACATTTTGCGAAATTTTTTCTAGAAATTTTACAAAATTTAAGAAATTTCATAATATATCTTAAGCAATAAAGCAAAGTTACTGGTTTAGTGATGGCAAAAAAAAAAAAAGACTGGTATAATGTTCTCGTATTGCATCAAAAACGTTTAGAGTGTAATAATAATTTTTATTAGTTATTTATTATATTAGACATTATCCATTTAATGAATATTTCTGTAGTATAATTCTCACTACACAACTCTCACGCAAAGTAGGGACTGATATCTATATGCTTTTAACACCTTGTAAAGAGGTATAATCATAAACATGAGACCAAAGACAATTGATATATGATCCCCAAGATGCAGTTGGCCCAGTTTATATTCTCTTTCGCATATCTTTATTATTGTTCAATATATATAGATAGCCAATTACTATTACTGCAGTTTAATTGATAAGTGCATCTTAGGGGTCATAGATCTTTTTCACCCTATAGAAATATTATTTGTTAAGTGGATAATCTCTGGTCTAATGAATGGCTAATAAAAGTTTTTAATTAAATTAAGCATGATCCAGCTGCTCAATCTCACTTCATGCAACTATTTTTTATTCTTTCGAATGAAAAAAATGCCTTGATTTTTTTTTTTTTGTGGACTTAAGTGCTGAAGAAAAAAATGACAATGGCGTTAAAAGGCATCCCTTTGCAAAAATTTCCAGACTACTTGGAAAAGTAAAAACATGTTTAGACTGTTGCATTGCATTAACTGAACAATACTTTTGAAAGGAATTTAATTTGTAATACCCTAAAAATAAATACACAATTTTTTATTACAATATTCTGTTATTTTTGGGTACTCTCTTGTATAAAAACAGTGTAATAATGTATACTTTTGACTTTTAATTATTATTACACAAATATTTTGTAATAACATGAATCCTAAACTTCGCAAAAATTTTTTTATAGTTATTCCAAGATGTTCTCTAAATAACTTTGTTATAAGTGTTGACACTGATTACAAAAGAATAGATCAATCAAAAAAACGAAGGGAGTGCTTAAAACTTTTGCTTACCTCTATTCGATTTTACTGACCTCCCCTTTTCTTTTTTTAATTAAGAAATGAATATTTTAAAACAAAACACAGTTACAAATTAAAAAAAAACATTAGTAAAATATCTCGATAGATATAGATGACTTTTCAAATGAAATGGAAAAAAAATACAATTAAGAATGGGTTTTTTTTTTAGATTTCTCTGAATGCCTCCAGGATGATGTTCTGCATAGTTAATAAACATTTGGTAAATTAAAAAAAAGATAAATAGATGGAATATGCTTTAATGTAAAATGACTTTCACAGCAATAAACTATATGATGAATTTAATAGGGTCCTATATTCCTGAAATTTAGAATATATTTAGAGAAATCTTTCCTTTTTAAAAAGATACTTAATAATTTGTTTTCAAATATTTATTTAATAATATAATTTGAAAGTTTTTACATTCATTTGGGCAATTTATATACATACGCATATCATTTTCAAGCATTATCAATCCACTGCAGAATGAATATATATATCTAAGTTTAATCCAGCTCCTCCAATCTCTAGTCTCTCCACAATACAACCGCAGATTTCCACATTTCATTCATTTGTTTCACATCTAAGTCTTTATTAGATCTTTTACAATCTCTCGAGATCTATTTAAAATTTCAATTGTTCATCTATTATCATTTCTTCTAGCAATTTGTCTCACCTAGGTCCATTTCATTCTTAATTTTTTCAATTATGTTAATGACACCTATTTATTCTCATTCATGTATTGCATTTTCAATATTTTCTTATTTGTTCTCTCCATACTTTGTTGATTAAAATCTGTATTGCTCTTCCACTAAATGTTCACTTCTCACATCTATAAACATAATATTACAAACCTTTTCAAACATATAGGCATCCATTCAAATTTAAGTCCAAGATTAATTTCATCCATTATGTTTCCATCTGTATTAATAATTTGAACAAGATATTTGTAGTTGGCAATTTCTAATCTATGATTATTAATCTTTATTTTTTTGAGAAAATCCGTTGAAAAATCCTTTGGTCTTTTTAGCTTTTATCTTCAGTTCTGTTTTCTTACTTTTATCTGATAACTTGCAATATTTTCTGAAAATTCTGAAGCATTATTTACAAAAACAACATCATTTACAAAATCTAGATGACATAAGTAATCTTCATTTTTATTTTCTTAGATTCATATTTTCATCTACACACTACTTCTTGTAAGACTATTATCAAAAGTTTTGTGAATAGAGAATAGGGCTGTTGTATATCCTTCTCAACGTTGAATCACTGCTATTGCATTTTGATAAGTATTCTTGAGAATATGACAATGTAATCGAATGCCTTTTCATAATCTACAAATCCAAAACATCATGGCAAGTCATATTCATTGTTTGTTTGTTTTTTTATAACTTCTAATATTTGGATGAGATCTGCTGTTCTAAAACTACTTTTGATTCCAGCTTGTTCTTTTGTTTGATTATAATCCAAACTTTGCTGTCGACTAGTTATAATTATCTTGGTAAAAATAATGTTTAATATCTTTTTGATCAGCTTTCTTAAATATCAATATTATCACTGCATTTTTCCAATTATCTGGTGCAATTTTATCATTTAGATATTTGGTATTTTGCTAACAATTTTTCTATTTTTTGACTATTTTTTTTTAAGTCATCAACTGTAATTCCATTCTTCTTAGATTTATTGCATGTCTCACTTCTTTATTTAAAATGCTGGGCAATTCAGAAGATATGATTGTAGGGGGTATTTTATTTTCTTATTCTTTGACTCATTTTATGATAACATCTCTTTCTAATAATAGTTTCATCCTCTTGCTGCAGGAATGTTTCCTAACAATACCAAGATGTTTTACATTTTTGAAACTTTTATAAAATCTAGGTTTTCCTTACCAATTCACATATTTCATATTTTATTTTCTTACATTGTTATTAACTCTTTTTTTATGCCATTTTACAAAACTAAAAATTAAATTATTTTTGAAAGAATCATTTTTAAAACTTTTCATATCTCTTCTTTACACACTGTGTTGACTTAATAGAAAATTTATTGGTAAATTGTTGCTATTTTTTAACAGTTATCTTTCTTGCAGTTCTTAATAGTATATCAATAATCTTGCTGATTTTAGATGAGTCTGAACCATCTTTTAAATATTAATATTTTAGAATGATTTTCAAGTTCTAATTTAAATTCACCGAAATGTTTCTAAAGGTTGGGGATGTTCACTATTAATACTGTTTTTCTTAGTAGTTTTTATCTCTATTTTTGCATTAACAGATATTTTACATTTCAGTAATCAGTGGCCACTTTTTGTGTTGAATCTATTAAGAATATTATAATCTTGAAATATGTATTTTCACTTAGTCGAAGTTAATTTAATTCAGCTATACCTTCATTTGGTTGCTTCTGTGTTCAATCCCATTAACATTTTTCTCAAAGAAAAAATTCATTCTATACAGTTTCTGAAACTCCCACAAATCTTCGTCTTCTTTAATTTCTATTACCATAATCAAATTTATCTACAGCACTTTTGTCTTTCAGTCATTTACCAATCCTAGATTTAAAATTTCCCATGGCTTTTACATTTTTATCATATTTTTAACTTAAGATGGAGCATAAACCTGAATTATCTGTATCTGCATTTGATATCTTCCATTAATTTGAATAACTGATCTTGCTATTCTGTCTGATATACCATCAATCTCCACAATATTGTTGTTCCACCTTTTATTTAGAATGAATACCATTCCATTTGTGTATTCAATATTTGGGCCTTTGTAATAAAGTACATCTACTCTTTTTAGATCATTTCTTCACATTTTCTTCTAACTTCATCAAGTCCAACAATATTCCGTCTAATGTTAGACAATTCATCAGTTTATAGACAATTCATTTCATGCATTCTTCCTTCTCTTAAAAGTGATCTGCACTTGAAATATATAAATAAAAGATCTTTATTGAATGATAGCCTGGGTCTGCAATTGTGATTTCTTTTAACATCTGTCTTTTTTCACCAATCAGTGCTTTGGTTGTTGATTTTACAGCTTCCTAGGAATAAGAACTGTAATTTAGTTTTGTTTGCCAAGATCATTTACACACACTTTCTGCCTTCGAAAAAAGCTTAATTAATATTTCAATTGAAAGTTATAAAGCAATTGAGAAAAAAGACCATGGTGTTTCTTCATCTTAAACTCATATGTAAAAAGCCATTAAATTCATTATGCTGGCTGACAAATAATGGTGAGCACCCTTTCCTTATTACATGAATAATTATATAGTAAATTGCTGCAATAATAATATATACAGTGGACATTAGGAATTTTCCCTTCTCTATACCTTTGCGACCTCAAAGAAGAATTAAAGGGTTTCTTTTCTGCAGCCACACACATACATTAAGTACATGAGCATGCACAAACATAGAAATAAATAGAGGGACAATAATAATCGCTTTTACACACATTGTATATTGCATATAATAGTTGACATTTTGTTGATCAGCTTCGATTACAATGGAATACATATTGTTGCTAGTTTAGTGATGACAAAAAAAAAAATTATATACTGTTCTTGTATTGCATCAAAAATATTTAGTGTAATAATTTTTATTAGTCATTTATTAGATTAGAGATTATCCACTTAATGAATATTTCTGTAGCGTAATTTTCACTACACAATTCTCATGCAAGATAGGGACTGGTATCTATCTGCTTTTAATACTTTGGAAAGGTGTGTAATCATAAACATGTGACCAAAGACGTGAAAATGATGTACAATCCCCAAGATGCACATTTTATCTGAACCAGCACTCATCAGTTGGCTCAGATCATATTCTCTTACATATATCTGTATCATTGTTCAGTATATATAGATAGGAATTACTACAGTTTATTTGATAAGAGTCAAAAACTTACAGCTTTCACAACTTTGATACAAAACACGTAATGGAAGTATATTAATATTTTTTATTAAACATTTATTAGATTAAAGATTACCCAATAATAAATAATAATTCTATAGTGTTCATTTCATCTCTCTCACACAATGTAGGGACTGGTTAACACCTTGTTAAACATCTTTTTTACATGTCGATGGTCATATAATTATGACTACACCCCTTCACATGGTGTTAAAATCAGACAGAAACCAGTCCCTACCTTGCGTGAGAGTTGTGCAATAAAAATTACATTACAAAGTTATTATTCATTAAATGTTTAGAGTATGTATGAAAAGTTTTCCTGAAAATCTAAAATGGATAACTGCAACTAAGGATATTAGGAACTTAAAAATTTTCAAAACAATTGGAGATTTCAATTACATTTCCATGGGAAGAATGAAGTTATTGAAGGATAACATTAAGAGCATGTTAAATTGCTATGAAGTGTAATTATTATGATAAATCAAGAGCTAGAAAATAACAGTCTAACACTTCGCTATTCATTTTATTTTCTCAAAATATTAAAGATACTATACAATAAGCTATTTGGCAGATTGATGCAGCAAGATTTCTGCAAGAAATATCTAAAAGCAAAGCATGTATTACAACAGGCATGACTGCCAGAGAATGATTCGTATATGTATGATTTTATTTTTAAAAATAGAATGTAATAACTTCTAGCATGAATGTTAATAAAAACACCCAGCATTCCGATCACTTGAAAACTCGTAGCAGATCTAAAAATTTGATATATTCTAAAAATTAGAAAACAATAATTAATATTTTAAAACAGAATGTGGTAGATTTATCAGACATTAATATTTTTATTTCACATTTGAAAATAAATTTTAATTAAAAGGTTTTGTTCATTTTCTGAAATCATTCTGTTCTGACATTCATTCAATGATGAAGGCATCTTTTGTTGACATTATGATATCATTTTGTCAATATTGGCAAAGTTCAAATTTGAATTTTTTCCATTTGCAATCATATATTATCACCAAATCAAATTCAATTTATTGAATTTTGATATAAAATAATAGTTTGATACTAAAATCAAAAGTTAAAAACTTACAAAAAATCTCACCAGGTAGAATAATTAAATCTAGCGATGTGCAGAAGTTAATATTTATATGTTCAATTATTGTAGAGTGAATTTATTAGGACTTTCTTTTAAAATAAAAGATCAATTCTCACTGTCATTGTATTTAGTAGGATGATTATCAGGTTCGACAGTAATTACAAATGAATATTATTATCAATTTCTCTATTCACCGTATTGCTAGGAGTTAAATATAACTCATGCATTTAATACCATGTTTTGCACATATCCTTTGTTTATGCTACTGGTAGCTTAAAAAAAAATTGTAATATACATATATATGCAAAAAAATCATTTTCATCATTTCAATTTATCTTACCGGTGATCCATCGCTTAATACAATTTTTTTCTTTTTCTTCTTTTCTGTTGACGGTGTCCTAGAATCTGATGTTTCAAATGCCATAAAACTACTTTCATCAGCTTTTGTATCATTCTCTTCACTAGATACTCCACTCAATTTTCGCTAAAAAGATTTCAATGTACATTCAAATCAACAATATATATATATATAAATTCACAACCAATCATATAAATCCTGGAGCTACATCTTATAATCAAATTAAATATGAGAACATTTAAGCTTATTGTGAAATTAAGTAATATATGTAACAATAAATGGAAAGTCACAGAATCCATTTCTAGAAAATATCATCACATATCCAAGCACTAAATATTCCTAACCACAAATTAGAATAGGTTTGACCTTTATTTGTATTACTCACTTTATTTCAAAGTGTAAAAGATGAAAATACAAAGTATCTTTATGTCAGTGCATATTTGAAATAGGCAGGAATTAAAATCAATTTCATTTTTTAAAAACCATATCATTAGTATAGATATGTTTATAAAGGTGTTACTTATTTTATGAAATTTACAATATTTTTACACAATTAATAAGCATATATAAATATCATTTGAATTAAATATGCAGAGCGGATGAAAGGTATTGTCCTAAAACAGTTACCACAGATAAATTTATTTTCACAAAGAGTTAATATAATTTAAAAACAATCTCCTTAATACCTCAAACACAATTCCTATAGACACATTCCTTATGAGAAAATATATACTTCAATAATTAAGAGATAATTCATATTCTCTTTATGCTATTCTAGAGACATTTACTGAAATTTAAATTACTGGACACCAGATGGTATAATGCTATAACCTTATGACTAAACTGGTTTCTGTCTTTATGAGTGAAAAAAAACACTAAGATTCTGAATCCAATCTTACTTTATTTGCATAATTATATAAACTATATACTTTGGAAAATTGTCTAATGCTACCTGTAAAATCTTTTATGACTTGCATGCTTTTCCATACAATACTGTTGATACTGTATAACTTCGTAGCTAATGTGTAGAGGAAAGACTACCATTGGGATAAAACTGACCTTTAAAATATGAAGAATCTGATCTGTTATAAAGTCTATATAACAAACGAATTACGTGGCTCCAGACTTTTCACTTGAAAGTATGAAGAAGTTAAAAAAGGCTGTTAGATACTGTAACAGATATGCTGTTACTCATATAAATATTCAAAAGATCCCCCCCCATTCAAAAATGTCTAGCGTGATTCAGTCTAATTGAGAACGCAATAAAGCTGTGATTTGTTTTAAAAAATCATATTTTTAATTTTGTGATTGATGGATTTGAATAAAATGTTATGTCATCTTATTTTTTTTTTTTTTTTATCTGTCTCAATAAAAAAGGAAAGAAATTAATTATCCAATCATTAAAAAGAAAAAAAAAAGATACTTGAGTTAAACTGAGGCAGTATTCAAATTAGGAACGTCGTCGGAAGAAAAGAAACTTTTTTTTTTCTCTCGTCTTACACAGAGAGGCAGAACATATTAAATATTTTTTTTAAAAAAAAAAAGTGTATTACTTAATTCTTTTGACTCATTAAAATGGAAAAAGAAAGTTTTCCTAGAGGAATTATAATGTCAATGGGGTAATTTAGCGGGTTCAATCTCTCCACGCTGTGCCATGACTTTCCATAAATGAAATAACCCGCTTTCTTTTTGAGTAAATTGGACTGCAAAAACTGGAAGGTAATTTTTATAAAATATTAAAATATATTTATCATACGTTATAAAATGAAATTATGAAATAATTACATAGAATTTGTTTTATAAAATATTAAAACATCTTTATCATACGTTACAAAGTGGAATTATGAAATAGTTACATAGAATTTGTTTTATAAAATATTAAAACATCTTTATCATACGTTACTAAGTGAAGTAATGAAATAATTACATAGAATTTGTTTTGTAAAATATTAAAACATCTTTATCATACGTTATAAAGTGAAGTTATGAAATAATCGTACGCAAATTTGTTTATAAAAATATTTGAACGTATTTACTATATGGACTAGAAATGCTTTAATTACTAAATGATAAATGCTCCACAAGCCAAACAGAGTTTATGTATATGAATATAGTTTTATATTTGACTAAATTATAAATGCTCCACAAGCCAAACAGAGTTTATGTGTAAGAATATACTTCTATATTTGGCTAAATTATAAATGCCTCAATTATCAAATGATAAATGCTCTACAAACCAAGAATTGCTGAGTTCAAATGTCTACCAATCGGTAATAATTCATAAAATGATGAAATGCTGTATAAATCATAAATAATTGACTGCTTCTAAGCTTCTTATAATGTAACAGAGTTTATGTGTAAGAATATACTTCTATATTTGGCTAAATTATAAATGCCTCAATTATCAAATGATAAATGCTCTACAAATCAAGAATTGCTGAGTTCAAATGTCTACCAATCGGTAATAATTCATAAAATGATGAAATGCTCTATAAATCATAAATACTTGACTGCTTCTAAGCTGCTTATAATGTAACAGAGTTTATGTGTAAGAATATACTTCTATATTTGGTTAAATTATAAATGCCTCAATTATCAAATGATAAATGCTCTCCAAACCAAGAATTGCTGAGTTCAAATGTCTACCAATCGGTAATAATTCATAAAATGATGAAATGCTCTATAAATCATAAATGCTTGACTGCTTCTAAGCTTCTTATAATGTACCAGTTTATGTATAAGAATATACTTTTATATTTGACTAAATTATAAATGCTTTAATTACCAAATGATGAATGCTCCACAAACCAAGAATTGCTGAATTTAAATATTTACCAATCAGTAATAATTCATAAAATAACAAAATGTTATATAAATCATAAATGCTTAACTGCTACCAAGCTTCTTCTCATAAAGGAATACAAAAATAAACTATTGTTGAATTGGAATATTTCCAAGCTTCTTCTCATAAAGGAATACAAAAATAAACTATTGTCAAATTAGACTGTTTCCAAACGTCTTCTCATAAATGAACTTGTAAATGAACTATTGTTGAATTAGAATATTCCCAAGCTTCTTCTCATCAATGAATTCAAAATGAACTATTGTTGAATTAGACTGTTTCCAAACGTCTTCTCATAAATGAACTTGTAAATGAACTATTGATAAAAAAAAAAGAACTGCTTCTAGCTCTTTCATAAGTAAAATGAAAATGAGTTATCATGTGGATAAAATGAACTTCGTTAGAAATTGCTAATTAATTGTTATTTAATAAATTTTTTTTGTTACTAAAAATTAAATTGGTTATCCAGTTGACCAGTTTTGTTTTGTTTTATCGCCTCACTCACCAATTATAGCACTGGTTCATGAGAATCTCATGCCTTCTGAGCTACGTCTGACATAACTAGACCCAGGCCAGTCAGGTTGTAGTGAGACGGAACTCTAATGGCGCTGTTTGGAAAACCAAACATATAAATGTTTAGATGTTCCCAGTCTTTATGGTACTACATCCTCTGATGAGCAGGAAATATTGTTGTAGGAGGCATTAACATCTGCATTAGGAATGTCAATTGATAGTTCCTTCCTACAGCATGCTCATCAGAAAATTGTTACAACTGATGTAATAAAAGGGTTGTATGCGGGTCCGGTTACATTTGTCGTCCAACTGTGAGGCTTTATCCAGCTAGCCTAACCATAGGCACCTATTACATTTGTCGTCCAACTGTGAGGCTTTATCCAGCTAGCCTAACCATAGGCACCTATTACATTTGTCGTCCAACTGTGAGGCTTTATCCAGCTAGCCTAACCATAGGCACCTATTACATTTGTCGTCCAACTGTGAGGCTATATCCAGCTAGCCTAACCATAGGCACCTATTACATTGTCATCTTACTGTGAGGCCTTATCTGGCTAGCATACTCATAGACCGGTTAATTTGCCACCTTACTGTGAGGCCTTATCTAGCTAGCCTATTCATAGGCATAAGCAGATCACGATTCTGTGATATGAACAGTGCATATGATGTAGTGATGTAATTTGTTCAGGAAGGATGGAAAAATAAAAGTTTAAAAGAAACAATACAAAAATGAATGGCACAAAGAATGAAACAGGCATTTCAAAGAAGATGGAGTGAAGTCATGGTGTGGATGGAGAGAGAAGCTTACTAAGTCAGAAAACAAAGGAAAAATGGTGAACATAGAAACTCAGAAAACAGAAAAGATAGCTATGATAGCTCAGATAATAGAAATTATAAAAGCAGACCAAAAGAAAAGAGACAAACAAAGAGAAGAAGATATCAAACAAAGAGAAGAATATAACCAAAAATGGGATAAACAAAGAGAAGAATATAACCAAAAATGGGATAAACAAAGAGAAGAAGATAACCAAAAATGGGATAAACAAAGAGAAGAAGATAACCAAAAATGGGATAAACAAAGAGAAGAAGATATCAAACAAAGAGAAGAATATAACCAAAAATGGGATAAACAAAGAGAAGAAGATATCAAACAAAGAGAAGAATATAACCAAAAATGGGATAAACAAAGAGAAGAAGATAACCAAAAATGGGATAAACAAAGAGAAGAAGATATCAAACAGAGAGAAGAAGCAAACCAAAGAATAGAAAAACAAATTATGGAAGCAGTGGAAAAACAGAATGAAAAGTTAAACCAGTTGTTAAAGGAAATAATTCAACCTAAAAAATTGGATGAGGAGGAAACTTTGGAATTCCCAACCAAAGATATTTTAAAGGAATCACAAATTGAATATCCTATTACTGATGAAGCAAAATTTGAGATTGTTAAAAAGGAAGAAATTGAAATTACAAAGAATGATCTTGAAATTGTCAGTCTACCTTCAGGAAAACTTCTGATTATGGAATATACCTCTAAAATTGAAAATAAAGAAACAGTATATACAGAAGCTGAGAATGAAATTGTATCAAATACAGTAAAAGAGTTTCAAATGGATGAAAATGAATCTAATAAAGCAAAATTAAAATCTTCTGATCTTCAAGAAGATGAAAAACGTGAAAATGAACATAATCAAAATATAACAAGGGGACTGTCCAATATAGAAGAAAATGTTTCAGAAAAATTGTCTGATATATGCTATGAAATAGTAAAGGAGATAGAGAAAGAAACCATAAAATGGAAAGAAAAGTGTGTTAGTCCTCAACCATATATAAAAATTATAAACAAAAGCTTAATAAACTCAAATCAAAAATTGAGTACAGAAAAAAAATATATAAAGACAGTTATTAAAAATATAGCTGCTTACGCAGGAGAAGACACCAAAAAGGAATCTGAAAACTCGGGATTTGTCAGTGTGAAAGAAATTAAACAACAAGAAACCTTTGCAAATACCAAAAAAATAATTACTATGGCAGAAGAACCATTTAAAAGGAAACTTTTATGTAAAAATGAAGTACCACCATGGAAGAGGAAAAGGAAAAAATTCACAGATGGTGTTCATGGTCCATATCGGACGCGTATAATTAGAAGATCAAACACTAACAAGGATCTCCAAAGAAAATACAGAAGTGAAGAAGCAAGACACCACAGTAATGTTGAACATGATAAATTTTCAAAAAAAAAACAATCCAGAAGTATGTCACCTCATAATACAAAAGAGGACTATTGGAGAACTGACCATGATCCTCAGTTTCCCAAACCAGGTTGCAGTTATGATTCAGAATAAAATAGAGATAGCTGATGGAAAAAGTTTATGAGTGTGGAGTAGTGATGCATGAACTTGTGTTTTTCATGTTGAGATGGTGGATGATTGAGCAGAGCTGCTTGGATGCATTGTGTTATGATGCTCCGAAGTATATGCTCGGCACTATCCAGACCTGGATGTTGTGCTTCAAGAGTAGTCCAGCAGTGCGTATATATAGGTCTCATGTATAGGCCTTGGTCTCATGGATAGGCCAAATGATAGCCCCTAAGACTCACCGAAGCTGAGCAGGGTTGGCTGAGTGCCAAATTGATTTTTTTTCTCTGGCTCCTATTCTTGGTTGGATGATACTTCTAGGTACAAGAGAGGTAGTGCTTAAAAATGAGATATTTTCTCGTGACGTCATGAGGCGGTGTGTACTGGTAGTTTGTGCTTGGCCATCTACTTATCCTGGCATTGGAGGCTATGGTTCATGTATTCACTTTTCCAGCTCATCTTACCTATTCATCAGCATATCTAAAACCAGGCAATACTGAGAAATAATGTGTATAGTATGTGGAATGAAATCGTATTTCCAGGCGATTTCATCCCAAAATTTGGTGAGGGGTAATGTAACAGATATGCTGTTACTCATATAAATATTCAAAAGATCCCCCCCCCATTCAAAAATGTCTAGCGTGATTCAGTCTAATTGAGAACGCAATAAAGCTGTGATTTGTTTAAAAAAATCATATTTTTAATTTTGTGATTGATGGATTTGAATAAAATGTTATGTCATCTTATTTTTTTTTTTTATCTGTCTCAATAAAAAAGGAAAGAAATTAATTATCCAATCATTAAAAAGGAAAAAAAAAGATACTTGAGTTAAACTGAGGCAGTATTCAAATTAGGAATGTCGTCGGAAGAAAAGAAACTTTTTTTTTTCTCTCGTCTTACACAGAGAGGCAGAACATATTAAATATTTTTTTAAAAAAAAAAAAGTGTATTACTTAATTCTTTTGAATCATTAAAATGGAAAAAGAAAGTTTTCCTAGAGGAATTATAATGTCAATGGGGTAATTTAGCGGCTTCAATCTCTCCACGCTGTGCCATGACTTTCCATAAATGAAATAACCCGCTTTCTTTTTGAGTAAATTGGACTGCAAAAACTGGAAGGTAATTTTTATAAAATATTAAAATATATTTATCATACGTTATAAAATGAAATTATGAAATAATTACATAGAATTTGTTTTATAAAATATTAAAACATCTTTAGCATACGTTACAAAGTGGAATTATGAAATAATTACATAGAATTTGTTTTATAAAATATTAAAACATCTTTATCATACGTTACTAAGTGAAGTAATGAAATAATTACATAGAATTTGTTTTGTAAAATATTAAAACATCTTTATCATACGTTATAAAGTGAAGTTATGAAATAATCGTACGCAAATTTGTTTATAAAAATATTTGAACGTATTTACTATATGGACTAGAAATGCTTTAATTACTAAATGATAAATGCTCCACAAGCCAAACAGAGTTTATGTATATGAATATAGTTTTATATTTGACTAAATTATAAATGCTCCACAAGCCAAACAGAGTTTATGTGTAAGAATATACTTCTATATTTGGCTAAATTATAAATGCCTCAATTATCAAATGATAAATGCTCTACAAACCAAGAATTGCTGAGTTCAAATGTCTACCAATCGGTAATAATTCATAAAATGATGAAATGCTGTATAAATCATAAATAATTGACTGCTTCTAAGCTTCTTATAAGGTAACAGAGTTTATGTGTAAGAATATACTTCTATATTTGGTTAAATTATAAATGCCTCAATTATCAAATGATAAATGCTCTACAAACCAAGAATTGCTGAGTTCAAATGTCTACCAATCGGTAATAATTCATAAAATGATGAAATGCTCTATAAATCATAAATGCTTGACTGCTTCTAAGCTTCTTATAATGTAACAGAGTTTATGTGTAAGAATATACTTTTATATTTGGCTAAATTATAAATGCCTCAATTATCAAATGATAAATGCTCTACAAACCAAGAATTGTTGAGTTCAAATGTCTACCAATCGGTAATAATTCATAAAATGATGAAATGCTGTATAAATCATAAATAATTGACTGCTTCTAAGCTTCTTATAATGTAACAGAGTTTATGTATAAGAATATACTTTTATATTTGACTAAATTATAAATGCTTTAATTACCAAATGATGAATGCTCCACAAACCAAGAATTGCTGAATTTAAATATTTACCAATCAGTAATAATTCATAAAATAACAAAATGTTATATAAATCATAAATGCTTAACTGCTACCAAGCTTCTTCTCATAAAGGAATACAAAAATAAACTATTGTTGAATTGGAATATTTCCAAGCTTCTTCTCATAAAGGAATACAAAAATAAACTATTGTTGAATTGGAATATTTCCAAGCTTCTTCTCATAAAGGAATACAAAAATAAACTATTGTTGAATTGGAATATTTCCAAGCTTCTTCTCATAAAGGAATACAAAAATGAACTATTGTTGAATTGGAATATTTCCAAGCTTCTTCTCATAAAGGAATACAAAAATGAACTATTGTTGAATTAGAATATTCCCAAGCTTCTTCTCACAAATGGATTCAAAATAAACTATTATTGAATTAGAATATTTCCAAGCTTCTTCTTGGATTCAAAATGAACTATTGTTGAATTAGAATATTCCCAAGCTTCTTCTCATCAATGGATTCAAAATGAACTATTGTTGAATTAGACTGTTTCCAAACGTCTTCTCATAAATGAACTTGTAAATGAACTATTGTTGAATTAGAATATTCCCAAGCTTCTTCTCATCAATGAATTCAAAATGAACTATTGTTGAATTAGACTGTTTCCAAACGTCTTCTCATAAATGAACTTGTAAATGAACTATTGATAAAAAAAAAAAAGAACTGCTTCTAGCTCTTTCATAAGTAAAATGAAAATGAGTTATCATGTGGATAAAATGAACTTCGTTAGAAATTGCTAATTAATTGTTATTTAATAAATTTTTTTTGTTACTAAAAATTAAATTGGTTATCCAGTTGTCCAGTTTTGTTTTGTTTTATCGCCTCACTCACCAATTATAGCACTGGTTCATGAGAATCTCATGCCTTCTGAGCTACGTCTGACATAACTAGACCCAGTCTTTATGGTACTACATCCTCTGATGAGCAGGAAATATTGTTGTAGGAGGCATTAACATCTGCATTAGGAATGTCAATTGATAGTTCCTTCCTACAGCATGCTCATCAGAAATTTGTTACAACTGATGTAATAAAAGGGTTGTATGCGGGTCCGGTTACAGATACATAAGTACATTAGTTCTACCTTTGAGTTCTAATCTTCCCTCATAAAATCAATTATCAGAAAGATGTCCGAGGATATTATAGGATTATATCATTTGATGTCCATTTATCACTCAGACTTATAGTGGATGGCTCCAAAATAGAATGAAGCAAGCATAAAAAAAAAATTACTAAGTCATAAAAAATTTTAGGTCTTTGATTCCTGATGATGAAATTATTGTAGCTTTTAATAATAGTTTAAGACAAGTTTCAAGATTATTTCCATTTGTTATAATGCTACTGATAATGTATAAGAATAAAGAATTAGTTTCATCTGCGAAATGTAGCTTCACATATACATATATGATTTTAGAGAAGTTTCTCAATATAGGTTGATTACTAAAAATCTGGAATTCTTGGTTCTTCAACTTTCAAGTTTTAAGTTTTGTTGGCATAAAAGATCACATAATAATAAGAACAATATCACTTATCCCTCATTACATATCTTCCATATCTTTGAACGCACTAAAGGCAACATATTTCCAATATATTCTGTATGTTAGAGAGTGGACAGAAAATAGATGGATATTATTGATCAGAACAGATTTCACAAACGTTGCAATGTTGTTGGAAACCATTTGAAACTTGACTCCAATAAGAATGTATAACTACTTTTGGCCAAACCTATACATTAAAATTTTATTTCAATGTAATAAATTTATAATCAATAAATATGCTGGCACTTATTTAAATATATTTAGCAATTAATACTTTTTTTGTTCTTTACTTTTTTTTGCAATAGAGGTTATGTATCAACTTTACATAAAAAATGCAAAAATGTATTTGCTTTCCTGTAAAATATGTATCATTTATATAATTAAAATTTCTTTCAAATTGGCACAAAAATGATACTAAGGCACATACATATTTA
Source organism: Epiperipatus broadwayi (assembly GCA_028023455.1). Taxonomy (NCBI): domain Eukaryota; kingdom Metazoa; phylum Onychophora; class Udeonychophora; order Euonychophora; family Peripatidae; genus Epiperipatus; species Epiperipatus broadwayi. Next base: position 10,423,969 of record JAQFVV010000011.1, read on the forward strand.
TTATGTCTATTTATTGTTTTAACTTTTAAATGGTGATACTTGCGTTTTTCTTGTATAGAATTTTTTTTTTTCTTTCTAAATTACATATTTTTCAAAGGTACCTACCTCCTCACCGATGTTTCATTTAATATTGGATCAACTGCATTTCCTAGTAAGCAAGCGAGCAATCATTATGGATTTCGGTATACATTTTAATTTTTGGATTTTTATTTACTAAGTATTTATAATAAGTAATATACAAAAAGTTAATTTGCACCAGTTTACATGCGTGGACATAATTGCTACATATAAATTTGCTCTTTCATATTATTAATTAACTATGTTATTTTTAATACTCATTCAAGGGCAATAAACTGGTCTAATATTACTTTTATTTTCATAGTTAAAAAAAAATAAATTTTCACATATCATTTACAACATGTGTGTAAAAGTACAAAACATAAAATAATTTTCATATAAAAGTGATATATCTTTTTGATCATAATTTTACAAAGAATACAGCTATTGTTAACATTTCAATTTTAAAACTATCCTTTAATGAAGCTGTTTCCTTACCCATACTAAATCAAAACAAAAAACTAACTTTGTATAATACTAATATAAACATACTGCAATTGAAATTTTCAAAGCATTTTGTAAATGAAAAGATTAATGTCTCCACAAAATATCTCTAACGATATTATTTCCATAACTATGATCTGAATCTTCCTCGAGTAATTTCTCTTTTTAAATTTATAACCAAATCACAATACATTTGCATTAACTATTTTAATATTAGTTCCACTCCTGTACAACTGTCCATTATTTTAAAAGAATCAATTTACTATTTCCTATTTTTGGATTGTGATTAGTTCCTTAAGACTCCAAATAAATACATATATAACACAATGCGTTTAATGAATCCTTTAAAAATAATTGTTTTGTTGCGTGGAAAGTATGGGGCACCTGAAGCAATAATCATGCTACAATTGCCTTTAGCTCTCAATTCCATCCTTGCCTTAAACCTAAGAGCCCAATGCAATTTTGAAATAAAATATTTTTTAATTTTTCAAAATTATTTTACACAACACTATTTTCTTAAAAAAATATTTTGAAGATGTTTTTATCAGAAACCAAATTCATATTCTTCATTTTTAAAACAATGAACAGTTTGTAAATCTTATCTAGATGAATACCACTACCAAGTCTTAAAGCATGACAGTGATCAAACCTGTCATTCTTTTCCTTAGCCTGCAGACGATCCCAATACAAATCTTTTTTTATATTTACTGTGATTTATCATGATACTTTGTCTGAATCTCCACTTAAGACCTTTCATTATTTCTAGGTTTCCCATACAACTGAAACACTTAAAAACTTACTACTGTGACAAGATGTCATTTTTATATGGCTGTATGTATGATTTGTATATAATACATACAATAACAAACATGACGTTAAAATTTCTTATTTACATTTGTATTTCTAACTATTTCCTTAAAAAAAAAATCCATAATTATACACTTATGTATCTGAAATATATGAAATGAATTTTTATTATAGATTTCATTACCTTCCTGCCAATTTTTTCTTCTGAATCTTCTTCTTTAGGTTCAACTTTTTGCCTTAAAAGATAAAAAAAAATTAATAATAATAATAATGTATTCACATGTATAACAGCATAATGTACCAGTCAAAACATGTTTATCCATCTAACATGAGCTGGAACTCACAAAATGTACTTCAAACCCAGTCAAGCCCGAGATTTAGATCAGGGACCAGCCTGAATTCGAACCCACTCTCTTAGCTCCAGATCTAACACCTAATGAATAACATAATAGTGATGGCACATGAGAATTAATTTTAAATCCGGCCAACTAGGAGAGCGGAGAAGACAATGAGACATCTATTACTATGACTATACTAAAATACATAAGTATGGCTGTAATATGTGGAAGTGGAGGAAAAAGAAATTCGAACTACTCAAATAAGTTAGACAATAAAATATAGTTTAATATAATGGAAAATTAGTGATATACATTTATAAATTAAGTACATTAGTATGTGTGTGAATGAGCAAGCAGTAGATGATTACATAGTGTCATTCACGCTATTATTTCTCATATGCTCTTTATTAGCTAAATGATATATTATAAATAAACACACATCTTTGGTGGGTCTAGTATTAAAATGCCAATCTATTAAAAAGAATTACATAATATTGTCATTAACACTTTGATTTATGGTTCTGAAACATGGTGACTAACATATATTAGGGGAGCGTTCTGAGATTCATTACAGATATAAATACAAACTATTTTCCTGCCATTATGGCCGTGAAAATACATAAAATACATTTGAAAACATTTGATTATATTTAAACCTATGATAAAATATTTAATGACAAATTATTTTAACAATAGTAAGACGAACGCTTTATTTTCCCCAAGGCATATAGATACTCTTAAATATAGATATATAAATCACGAAGGTAGGATTGTATATGATTGAAATAAACTTAATTAATCAAATAGAAGTAATTGGCATTTATATATATCTTTTAAGCAAAGCTTAATTTTAATATTAGAGCATTAAAACTGGATCATGAAGCAAAAGAAATAATAATAATAATAATAATAATACGAAGAAGTTTGCGGTGCTGACATAATAGCCTAAAAATAACTAAGAGGAAAAGGTCGTGCTTCTGGATGAAAAACGAAATGGATGGGCAGAGCGTGTGCCAAACTTAGGGGATCACCGCCAGTGGCACTTTTATACGAAGAAATGGATGGGCATAGCGTGTGCCAGACTTATGGGTCACCGCTAGTGGCCTTTTTATACGAAGACGAGAAGAAATCTATAGGTTCGAACCTGTCGTAACCCCCAGATTAAGAAGCACGTAATATATATATATGAAGATAGGCTAAATGAAGAAACGCAGTAATGATATATGTCTCTAACAACATTGAATAAATTTTACAGCTTTAAAATAAACGAGCCCAGTTTGAATACCATAATTTAGACAAATAATACACTATGCAGTTATATATAGAGAAAGAGAGATTTTACTAAGTAAGTAAAATATTAAAATTTCCCAAGTACGTTAAGATTTTATTTAATAAAGAAACATTAAGATTTCCCCCCATCCCTTTTCTGCTATTTAAAATAAAACAATCCCATCTTCGTTGATTTTACAATAACTGAAATATTTAAATACAAGATTTGAAATTTTAAGAGTATGAAAAATGAAGTAAGATTAGCAGTTATATAGAAAACAAATTAAAAGTCACTCTTTCAGAGTTTAATAAATAATTATAAAATAAATGTTTCAGAGCGTTAATTAGCTTGAGTTCTGGATTTTCAGAGTTAAACAAATCAATTTTTATATTAAAAACGAACCTAAAATGTTGATTCATAAAACAATCTGGCGAACGTATTAATTTACAATGCATTATATATGTATATTTAAAAGGGACGTTAATAACCTTTTCATGAAGGTTTAGTTAAAAATGACAGAAAAAAGATTTTATAAATTAATCTCACCAGTTTGTTTGAGATTAGCAAATTAATAAAAAAGCATATATATATAAAATCAAGTAATAAATATCTGACCGCACCAAAATTAAAGAAAGGTTAAAAGCATATGAGATAGGATTAGATATAAAGAAATCATTTGAGAGCAAAATTACATTCACAGATTTATATATAAAAAACAAAGTTAAAGAATATATTTAGGCTAGATTTAGTTTGAGGTGACGGCTTGAAAAATTACCTTGCAGTTTTAAGAGTTCAATTTAAAATATGGCACGTGCACGGCGATTGAAATGCAAAATGAATTCTTCTTGGTGACAGCAAGCTTCTCTATTGGCATTTTTAAAGTTTTCCATCGGGCCTTTACTTCACTTTAGGGTAGCAGAATATTATGGCCATGGAGGATGACCCACAGGGGTCCGGAAGAGTGGTGGATTTACTGCTACATCATTTTTAAGTTTCAAGCAAAACGAAATATGTTTATAATACCTCTCTCTAAAAGTAGCTAATCTCCTGTTTCAATAGTAGTTCAATCCCTCTGATTCAAAATTCAGTCATTTTATACCTTTTCTTTTATCAGTTGTTTTTGATGATGCAATTGTAAGATAACGTTCAAAAATAAATTCAAATCTATTTCCAGATTAGAAATAGATTTGACAATATGTTTTTAACACAAGTAAATCTTTAATCTACTTAATCCCATTTATTTTAAGTAAAACTTTAATTAAAAAATACCTCCCTTTAATTATTTTTGGACAATTACAACAGTCACATCTTCCATATTGGATTTTATAAAAATATATAGCTTAATAGAAAAACAAGCAATTTAAAAAGAAAAAGCTAAAAATGACATATAATAAATATTTAAAACATCAATATTTTGTTAGTAAGTTTTGCTCCTATGTATATATCTGAGCCGCATCTATAATACTTTAATAAAAAAGAACTAATAATTAATGAAAAGGATTAATAATAATTTTAAAACATGTTATTGAAATTAAATTTTATAATTTAGGCGCGCATCTCAATATATACATGAAATATATATACACGACAAAAGGAACGAGATGGGAAATAGGGATTTGAACACGGGTTAGTAGGTAGAAACATGAAGCACAATCTTAAGCTAAGATTGACTGCTTCAATAACAATAAATAAAAATTAGTCTTTGAGTTTAGCGGAAGTTTGTAATTGTCTTATATTAAAATAATTACAATACTGTTAAACTTCATAAAGATATTTTCTACCAGTACATAATCATTAACAATATCTCATTCTTAATCTCAACGCCCATTCAATACAACTGAACATTAATCCCAATTAATAAATTCCCTATTATGTTTACATTTCAAATTATGTTACTTTTACTAAGAGTTTATTTCTAAAAAAAAAAAAAGAGAGAGAAAATTTCTTTGGAAGTAGGAATTATAAATAAAAATAAGTGAATTACATTAATAAGACTCGGATAAAGTCAATTGCTAAAATAGTAAAGAATAACTCCGAAAGTATAGTATATAAATAAATTTATTACTTATTATTGCGTATGAATTTATTCTTTTTTTAAAGAAATCTGTAGAAATTCTAACCATTGTAGATTTGACAGTCATTAACTAGGTGATTAGAGGTTTCTGTTCATCCATATCTGCATAAATTAACAGCAGTTAAATTCTATTTACAAAACAGATGATCACAGTAACCTTCCTGAATCTTCACAAAAAAATATCTAAAATTAAATCCATTTGTTTTTTTTTTGTTGGATCTCAAAAAAAAAAATTTTGTTTGGAATTGCATAAGAATTCTGCTTTTTAAGCCATAATTCTTCAATTGTAGATTTTTCATTGAATATTCAAAAAGGGGGGTCTTCATTTAAAATAAATCTTAGGTGGTAAAATTGTTGGAGTTACTAGCATGCATAATTTTACTTAAAAAAAAAAATTCAACCAAGCACAATTTTTATACAATTCAGTTGGTTAAACTAATTAATTTAATATTAAATTAGTTTTCTTCAAAACCAATTTGTTGGAATATCTAAAATTTCACCTTTCATTCAAATGGCAAACCCCTCTCCTCCCCATGAGCAGGGAATGGCAGTCGAATACATCTTTTTATTTATCATTAGGCCACTCACGTTGTCCTCCCCCTAAGCAGGGAATGGTAGTTGAATACATCATTAAGCCATTCATGTTGTTAGCCACATTTTTCTAGCATGAAAATTTTAAATGAACTTTTTTCAATATTGTGTCTTTTTAAAAATCCCTCCACCTTCCAATTTTACAACTAATAGTGAAAAACAATATGAACCTACATAAGCAATTGATAAAATGGATTACAGAACACATTCAATTTTTTTTCTAATTTATTTTTCCATAGTAAAATTAATTACTTCATGAATTATTTTACACAAGATAAAATTATTATGTTCAAAATAAAAAATGTTAAGCTAAAGGCAGAATAACTAATAATGGCATGTTTACATTTATGTTATAATTTATTGATGTTATTTTAATAATTTGCTACCGTAACCAGGAAATCATCAAATAAAGACTGTTTTCTAAGTGGATATAATTAGTTTCACATACCTATACATGTGAATTGCAGGATGAGCTATGTGTAGAAAGACTGTAATCCATTTACCTGAGAATTACAATACAATAAATTCAATTCATATGAGATTCCAAATTTCTTTTTCTAGACCCCACAGTAAAATTAACCGGATTTTATTTTTTTAGATATAAATGAAGATTTATCAAGATTCATGACAATCCTTAATTGTTATACTCACTTGATTCATAAATAGAATTTAGCAATTACTGATCTATGTAAATATAGACAAACACAAACTATGAATATACAGTTAATGGCTTCTAATTCATGGCTATAGTTGTATATAGAATTGAAAGACTTAAAGCCATTAGTGAATTTATCTCCTGCCTGAAATTTCTTCTTCTCTGTTATCCTATTTTGCTAAGCTGTTTTAAAAAAAGCATTTAACAATGAATTACTGCAGTCTAATATGAAAAAAATGACATTCTTTACAGATTAAATATTATATTTTTTTTATGAGGCAGATTTTTTTAATCGTAATTTTTTAAAGAATGTAATAAATGTTAAATCTATTACTAAAAACTTCAATTTTAAAACTTAAATATCAAAATTCTGAATTTATGAACAATTAAATGTCTTTTCATTTTTATTTAATGGTAATGATCGTATTTTTCTTCAGATTTATTGCTTTCGTAGTATTTGAACTTTATAGCAATATATATTTTATTTTTGCATTTTATAAACTGAAGTTAAAATAAAAATTATAATATAAATATCAATATATAAAAGCAATAACAAAAAATATTTATATATACAAAAAAAAACCTTTTTCTGCTCTTATTCAATATTTAACATGATTTGTTTCAACTGGTAATATACACATTGACTATTTAACATATAAATATAAAATAGGTATAAATAATAATAAACCTTTAAAATACATTAAAGATCCAAAAAAGAAGACAAATACATGAAATAAATTAATTTAGGCATAACAAAAATAATTGTATGAATATATATAACTTATTACTAACTGACTGATTAAAAATGAATAGAAAATAATATAAGGTAGTATAAATTCCCTTTAATTATATATAAAGTTGTATAAAATATTTTTTTATCCATATTGCGTATTTGTTATGTTATATAATTAATTTAATTCAACTTTATTGAATTTCTAACAACTTGGATTGCTGTATCAGAATTTTAATTTTATTCATTTTTTTATTTTATTTATTATTATTATTTTTCTTTCTATTATAAAATAGATATTGCTTTGTATCCAATAATATATTACTAGTTAAAATAGATGCTTAACATGGGAAAAAAAAAAATTGTGTACTGAAAAAGGCTTTTCTGTATAATTATATATATATATGTGTATTTAAGTAATACTTTGGATGCAGTTTGAAATTTATAATTGCAGTTTATAATGTTATAATTGACTATTTATTAGTCTGCATTCAGAATAGGTGTATTTAAACTTCTTTGAATCAATAATTTCAATCTCTGTGGTCAAGTTGCAATCTTTAGTATCTATATAAATATATTGGACCAAAGGTAGAATTCGACCTTTATTGTTAAAAGGAAATTGCCTTGATAATAGTTTAACATTGGAATTGTCTAAGTGTTGACTGGTTTTTAATGACTAATTATATTATATCATTATTGCTGTTATATATATTGACATTTATGTTACTTTATTATAAATTTATATGAAAAAAAAAAACAGGATAATGGATTCCTTTATTTCCATTTTTGATAATAAAAATTGTTATCCTGAAGAAACTCATAAAAATTACTTATGGAAATCCAAATAATTAATGAACTAAAATCTTATCAAGATTGATATAACCGATCTTGTGACATAAAAATGCTGGATATTATTATTATTTGCTTTTATTGCTCCCAACATCTTTTTTGAAAAATCTTTGAAAATTTATACGTCTGAAATAAATAAAAACACCTAAGACTTTTTGATATACAGTCTTGCACAACTAACAAAGTGCACAAAATTATTCGTTATAGATGTTTGGTGTTTCATAAATAACTTACCGATATTCAACATATGATTTCTGCCAATCATCAGGAGTGCTTTCATTAGGACGACCGTATTTATCAAGAAGACCCTCTTTGATCATTTTTTTCTTAAGAGTTGCCTAATAGTAATATGGGGAAAAAAAAGTTACAATTTAATAAACAATTAGCGATTATTAAAAAAATTATTCAAATATTGTAGACAAACACATTTATTCTAAATAAATACCAGCCTTCAGGATAATGCATTTGATTGGGTGGGATAAAACGATTAAGTTGCCTGACAAAAAAACTAACTTTTTTTTTATGTTTAATATAAAATAATTTAGTTTCCAATTTATTAAAATACAAAACTACTAAAAATTGTTATAATATGTACTCACACTAATAATATATATATATATATAACAATTCAAAAATATACTAATCACAAAAAATTTATAATAAACAAATCTACACACACAAAAAAAAACATCTTTAGCCTTGACACCTATAAATCTGATTTGAATGTTGCTGCTATTTTGTCTACAAAAACTTTCAACTGTTTGTCTCATCTATTACACCAATCTGTGATCAATAATTTTGTCATCTTTTCCATGCCTCAATGCGGCACTCTAATTGGTCATTATCATCGAATAGTTATTGCTCACGAGTTCATATCGAGTCCAAAAACCAGAAGTGATGAAATTATAAACAACATTCACAGATCTGTCATTCCTCCATTGCATTAAACCACATAAAACTACATCATTATTTATATTCTTTTCAATGACCTTTTCAATTTCCACATTTGTTTTTATCCCATCATCATTATTGATTAGTGATTGGCATCTTAAAAATAACCAACTTCTTGGGAAAGGTTTTTATTGAACTATCATCAATTTATTTACTGAATACTTATAAAACTCTATTTTGTTCTTGTACCCCAAACAATACTTACATTAATCTATCTCAGAATACAAAAACTCCTACTATACTTGCATTCTTTCTTTCACAATTGATTCACTTTATCTCAGAAAATATTACAGTATCTTAATTCTTTAACTTCTGACAATAAATGTAATTACTACCTTACACAATTAAACAATCAAATAATTTGATTAATCAAAATAACAAAACAATACAATATCTTTACACAATTAATTAATAAAAAAATATTATAAAGTATCTAAAAAGCACAATCACATTTATAAATGATTCAACATGTAAAAAAAATAATGGATACATTAGCTAATATACACACCTTTGGTCCTAAACCCCATTTCCGTGGATATGTGTCCCTCTCCATAATGACCCTCTTAATTTTTGCAACAATTCCATGATCACATGTTGCTATTGTAGCAGTGGTCATTAAAGCAATTCCTAATGATAAGTAACAAAATTGAAAATTAATTAAAAGAAAATAATATTGGGAAAAATTTTTCAAAAAATTCTAAAAATATTTACCTAATGCTATTGCTTCTCCTTTTGTAGTGATTACAACTATTTCATCTTCCAATTCAATTCCATCATCAAATCTTAAAAGACCAGGTAACATAATTTTGGCACCATAGCATATAGCGTTAACCTAAAAGCAAACAAAAGATTTTATTTTTAGAAAAACTAAATATAGATGTAAGCATTCTCAACTTTTATAATATTAAAAGTATGTACAGATATTTATTTTAAATTCTAGCTATATCTGATGAATCACAGAAAGCATATAAAAATAACAATTTGAATGTTAACACTGAGATTTTTACACAAGTTCTTATGTACATTATATCAAATAATATGGAATTTAATATAATTATTTAAGAATGTAAGTTTTAATTTCGTAAACGAGTTAACAATACATTTTATTATGAAATCATAATTAACAGTTTAAAGTACTAAAAACATTTAGAGAAAATAAAACATAGTAGAAAGCTTGGATTTTAATGTATATATTTTTTCAGGTATCTTTATTCATGTTTAAAGTTTTAAGTGTAGCTAAAATATTACATGAGAAAAAAATGGAAGGAGTAAGATTAATGATACATGATTGTGTTCGATAAGAATAAATATATTAATCTATAATTAAAGTTCATGTTTAAATTAAAAACGATATAATTTCTAGCCTAATAATTAGTAATAACCATTAATGTTAATTGTGGTATCAAACTTATAAATGCAAAAAAAAAATGGCGCTTGCAGATTGAACTGTAGTAATTATTCCTACATTACATTGTTTTAAAGACATTGAATTAACAACAAGAAATAGCAAACTATTGCACATAATTAAATTATCAACTCTTTACAACTATTTGCAGTATTATAAATCCAATTCATCTTTAAAAATCGAAGACATTTTCTGGGAACAATGATTAGTTCCAAAAAACCCATAATGAATTCATAATTAATGTAACCAAATTTCTATAGGTTTAACAGTGTTTGATTAAAACCAGTACAATAAAACTGTATAGTACTTGCTTTTATATACTGATAATACATTCAACACTTAAGCAATAAAAATACCGTATTACTTCAAATTTAAGCTGCACTTTCTATTCAAATTTTAAAGACATAAAATCTGCGACTTAAATTCAAAGCGAATATTTTAACATCTTATTTCTGCCGATCTCTCCATTCCCAACAATAAGTGTCTTTGCTTTATGTACTATGTATGCACATAACATTAAGATTATTGATAGCAGTTTTCCCATTTGCACTAAATTAGGTAGCTTATTGTATTTATATTAGTTCCTATTTAAGTAAATAAAAATGTTATTATTTTTCAAAACCTATTATAAAATTATTTTTATATTATTTTCCAATTTTAAAATCCTACTGCAGTTTAAATTCATTGTAATATTATATGTTTGAACAATACATTGTTCAAGTACATTTATTATAATTTAAATAAGTATAAATACTTATTTTTTTCTCTATATTTTGCAATTAATAATGTTATCTTTAATTTGGAAGCATAATTAGAAGGTGGAAAAAAATTTTTAAGGTTGAATTAAGGTCAACTAATGCCTTACACTCAGTCTAATAAGTGACATTGAGATATAAAAATTCAGTTTTCTTCAAGGACATGATCCATATCAGAACATAAAACTATGCTGAACATATGTTGTCTTTTTTTTTTTAAAAAAAAAAATCAATATAAAACAATTATAATTGGAGCAACAAAAATTCAAATTTGTCACTTTTCTATCCATTTAAAAAAAAAATATTTTAATAAAAAGCATAAAATTTTATTCGACATGACTTTTAATTATCTAATATGAGTTTTTGATTTTGTGAATTCTCTTTTTTTTTTTATAAAAAAACAACTTCCTTCTAACCTTTTGTAACAGCAAATTTTTTGATCAATTTTCTCAAGTCTAATTTCATATAATATTTAAAATAAATAAGTTCTCAAAGTCAGATTGAATCTATTTGTAACAATTTTGTTGCACAGATCTTATGGTTGGTTTAAAAAAATTGCAGTTCAGCATATAATCTCCAAATCCGGATAAGCTCTAGTATCACAAACCAAAAAGGATTTTAGTATTGAATCTATAACATTTCCATCACTTAATATTTAAATCCAACTTAGATTAAACTATATTTTTAGTTCTGATTTCTATAATCACTAATAAGGGAGAAAAGAAAATAGTTCTAATGAAACAAATTACTGAGCTTGCATAAATGAAAGTATACTAAATGTAAGCATTTTTTTTTTCTCCATGTCAATATTGGCAGAGAAGTAGGGTTTTTTTTTTTTATTTATGTTAAATTATTAAATATTTATTTTTTTAATATATATGTGATTCATTTTAAAGTATATATTATGGTGCCAAAAACTTAATGTGACAATAGACATGAAATATTTTTCTTTTTCCAAAGTTGTTTTGTTTTTTACTTCTAATAATAATCTCATTTATTTAAAGATAAATTATTAAAATTTTGCTAAAAAATATTTTTTCCTCGTTACATTAATTAAATTACAAGTCTTTTTTACAGAAAATAAATAAAACAAGGACAATTGTGCTCTTACTAAAACTTCAAATGATTAACTTGTGAGAACAATGATAGTACTTTTTACTTTCACTAAATAAAGTTAAGATTAATTGATATATCATTTAAAAAAGAAAATCTGTATACTATATCTTTGCCCAAAGAGTATCAAAGTTTGACATACTAAAACAGATAGTAAGAGAGAATCAAGTTAACCTAGGGTTGATTTTCTTCAAAACAGATATCTTGTTTATCAGTAGTAGATTTCTACACAACTAATAATAAAACATTTGGCAATGTTTCAGGATTTTAAAAAAATAACTTTTTTTTTTACTGCTGACAATGCAGTTATCCAATCTTTTAATAATTTAATCATTAAAAAAGCACTTTTTTTTTTTAATTCATGCAACTGAAATTAAAAATTTATTTGGAATAAAAAAATTTTTAGTAATCAGAAGTTTGCTTTCCATGGATAAAATTTCATTAAATTTTTATTTCAATTATTCTTTTTTGCCTCTTTACAATATTAAATATAGCATTTAGTTGCAGTTCCCCATGGGCCATAATTTATAGGAAGTTTTAAATATAGCTTTTAATTGCATTTCATCACAGCTCATTTCTTATAGTAATTCACAATGGCAGCAACACAATATTTACATTAAAATATGTTTTTTGCTTCTTTTAATTTCACATTTAGACTATCAACATAGCTACTTTTTTTTTAAGTTTAAAAGTTATTAATTAGTGACATATTATAATTACAGAAAACCCTATGCATTTTTCAAATCTAATCATCAGCATATCCTACTATTAGATTATTTTATGTAACAATAACCTATGATGATATAAGAAATTATGATTAAACCACTAAACATCACATCATCACTATTTCTTATGCTTGCTCATAACTGAGGAGGGTTGCATTAGATCCTAAGATCTAGATGCAATGCTCTCAAATACAAGGCTCCTCACTGACGAAGGCCACAAAGCCAGAAACTAATCTGGGGATATTGGATGAGTAGGCACTAAATAGGGATTTTATGCACAAGCCTTCTGGCATCCATTGACTACTATGGCTTGCACAGAGTGGCATTATTGTATGGGGAGTTTTGCCTGTTTTAAATTATATGATTCTATATTGTCTTTGATTGGTTCGACAATCATGTGATGTATTGAGCCCTTCCTGATGAAATGCCAACAATGATCAGCACTCAAGAATAGTGAATAAGTGAAAGTATTAAAAAGCTATCCTTCACCAATAATCACTAATTTTATTGTATTTTTGTCAGACTGAATGAATGGGCATTGATAAATGAAAAGTAATTATTTGCGTTTATTAAAATATTTTGTTACGACTCTGCCTGCAAAAATAATTCTGAGTAACGTATTTGAAATGAGAATGTTCTACGATATATATATAAAAAAAAATACAATCACAAAAAAATAACAATTGACATGGTATCTTTAATTCACAACTGCAGAGCCCCCAACATGTACAACGGTCTTTCTTAAAATAAGCAATCGTCAGCTTCAACTTATAACATAAAAACTGTATACAGTAATTTTCATTTCTCTATAACAAAAAATAATGATTTTATGATAATTTTTCCAAATATGAATTTTTTTCCCATTTTTGTTATTCTTGCAACTTAAAGTGACAGTGATTTCTCCATGTGGTACTGAGAGACTAAGCTTTCTAGTAATTTTCTACTAGTAATTTTTTCTTAGTAATAATAGTTATAAGCCATCGTTTCCCATAATGCAGCGATTATCTTTATTGCATGGTCTTTCTTCCCTGATAGATCGAAATGAGTTTTTATTATTGAATGTTATTACCAAGGTTTTCAATCACTTAAAATATTTATTTATTTTTTTCAATTATTATTTTATAAAAAAATAGATGAAAAAAAATTATTTCTGATATTAATAAGTACAAAAAAAATTCCAGGCTGGAAATTATTATGATAATAGGAATATCTAAATTTTGACCAGAAATAATGTCATTTTTATTTTTCAGAAGTTATGATTCTTTTCATATATTTTCTTATTTAAATTTTAACGATTAAAAAAACCTTACCAAATATTAGTAAATAAAAATTCCGATAAAATTTAAACCAATTATATATATATGTGTGACCACCATTATATATACACATTAATATATGACCATTGTGATGTAAACTTTAGGGCTGTATATCAGATGCACAGAGGTGATAGTTGATAAAACAATTAAGAAATTTACCGATTACAGTAATACGAAAAAATATATCACTCAAAAACAGTAAAGTGAGATGTCAAATGATGGCTCTGCGGCAGATAGCCATTATAAACTGGGATCAAATGATGGATCTATGCAGATAGCCATAATTATCATGTGTAGTATATTGAATTTTTCATAGATAAAAATACAACTTCTGATATCTGATTACTCGAGTTACACTCTTAATAGTTTCATAATATTCAAAAAAGGAAATACCAAAAAAAAAAAACCAAAGTTATTTTTTTATATAGAATGATGATTGGAAGTACAATAAAAGCATTGCTTATCAACTGAAACTGAAATAGGCAATGTGCCTCTTCAAACTTTCTGTTTTATTCAAGAAAGCTAACCAATATGCTAGTTCCTGCAACATCTTCCATTGTTGATGCTTTGATTTTGTGATCAGATGAGGAGTCATGAATAGTTCTAATGGGTAAGTTACATCAACATTTTTATTTATATGTTTATTCTTTGGCTGCACGATTACAATAACATTTAATTATTTGTGAGCAATCATTTTACAATAATCAACTTCATTTTATATCGGAGATGGATTTTACCTAACAGTAAAATCTTTTTCACTAGGTAAAAAACGAAGACAATAAAAAACAGCATTATTATTTTTCTACATTGCACTAAATCTAAATATCTGAGCCATTTACAATTTAAAGACTTTTAGACTTATTCTTCTCTATCACTTTCTTTTCACCGATTATATAGACATCTACAAGGAAGGAATAACTACAGGATTTCTAGGAAAAATGAAAGATATCAATGTCTGTTTTTTGATGATTGATGATTTGGAATAATTGATTGTCTTATACACGTCATTTTAAGTACATTTTATTGGAAATTTTGTAAAAAATGTAAAAAACCTATTAATAAAAATATATTTTAAAATTTATCTGATAAAATTTAGTATTTATAAAGAAACATTGCTATTTTGAATATATAGTTTATATTTTTTCAGCTTCATTAATTACTTTTCTGATAACATACACAACTTGATTTTTGCGTAATGCAAAGTAAAGTTATCAAAAAATATATATTAAACCCAACATTTCCAAAAATTCAATATTGCTTCTGCTAACACAGTTATTAGTTCTTTATCATAATCACTATACATCCATAATGATTTATTCACACATATATTCGTTTTTTCACCTAAGTAATGTCCACAAGCCATCAATTCATGTGTTTAAAGCTACAACTTTAAACATCTCAATGTGAAATAGTTTGCAAATAAAGTTTGCATAAATCTGGCATTAACATTTAAAGAGAATGATAGGCCAGTATTATGTAACAGTATACTTGGTGACCCCTAGACAGTCATTCTCTCCGTTTTACTATCTAGGACGAGTTTCTCTGGACTTAATATCTCCAATGCTGAAGGTGATTGTAACAACACTAATTAAAGGACTATATATTTAGATTTGCTAATGTGTATTAGTTTATCCCTGCACTAAGCTTGCAATTATCAAAAAAAAAAAATGTAGTTTTCTGGGAAAAAAAAATTTTTTTCTAAAATACTTTCAATATGTTTAGCATTTAGTTATATTAATAACTCAAAAAAATAACTTACCATCACAATACAGTTTTTGTCATGTTTCATTTATTTACAATGCATAAAAAACTCATCCCTAAGGTAACACTGAATGTGGAGCATTAATAAACTCTTTTAAGTATAATAGAAGTAGGAAATTTTATTTTCTGATCATGCTTAGTTAATACAAAAAAAATACATTATTGTTAAAAATTCAAGTCATTTTGGTTCATTCAAGCATACTTACAGCACTATCTTTCATTATAAGCCTTTTATGGGAAGTTAAAAGTGATTCAAGCGGTTTAATAGCACGCCGTAAATAAGATTCATCTTTCTGGTAATCATATAACCACTGAGCATCTAAAATGTCATGCATAGTCACTAGTCCATTCTTTAAAAAAAAAAAAAAAAATTAAGTACAAAAATTTTAAAATGAAAAAAAAGCATATATTTGGGAAATCATTTGTCTAAACCTTTTCTGAATGTATCCCTGAACGATTTCTTCGGAGTTCTTGCATTTGAGCCCCAGTACCGAGCAATAATCCCATATGTACACACAACGTTCTGACATATGTTCCAGCTTCACAACTCACCCAAAAAATTGCTAAAATTAAACAAATTAATATAAATAGTTTCACCAAGTAAAATGATTATTAATCAATAACATTTAAAATACAATCTTATGTAATTTAAACAGTAAACAAAGTTCCATTACAACAAAAGAAATCATCACGATCCCAGCTTATATGTTTTTCAAGAGCAAATTCTTTTTATTCTACCCCACTTCTCCACCCATTGTAATTAATATACATTTTTATTAAATCCCTATCCAGTGTCTGCTGGGTGAAAGATGCATTAAATCCTAAAAATCCAGATACACAACTTTTTATTGATGAAGGCCATAAGCCAGAAAATAGTCTGGGGATATTGGACAGCATAACATCGAAAAAGAATTTAATGAGAACTATTGTCAAACATCTCTTGATTACTCAAGCTTACAATAGGTGGTACACTGAAATAGAATAAATAGAATACTTAGTATGTTTTAATAGTAAAATCAAGTTCGTTCATCATTTCGATAACAAGACTAATATATTTAAAACAATAATCTTAGCACAATCTCAAATTTGACTATATAATACTTTTTTTGTTTGCTTTAAAAAATGCTAATTTATTTATTCTAAATACATGCTTTGTGCCCCAGTATAAAGATGAACGATGCAAAATAAAACAAGACGTTACTTGCATGTCTCCTTGTGACTCAGTACATCAATGAAAACAATTGTACAACTGCTTCAAACAATCTTTAAAATGATCTACTAAAACCATCAAACTTAATTGCAGGTTTTTAGATATCTTTCAAAGCAAACTTTGTGAGTCGGCACACTGAACATACAGCTATGATTAAGACCATTGCTCTTGACATTTTTTGCAAAATTTGGGTCAAAAATAATTCAGAACATCCCAAATAGTAGTCAGTGTTTACCATCTGATCTTCAGAAATGCAATCATGGTAACTAATGCCTTTAGAATTAAAAAAAAAAATTCAGGCAATCTTCCTTCTGAATTAAGGTGCTTGGTCAATGGTTCATACTTCAAAACACCACCTGTCTGTCATTACTAGTTAAAATGCAATGGATGTTTTTGGAAATGCCAATAAAGTTCTTCAATGAGTCTGAAAGATACACAGCTATCACTTCAAAGAATTTCAATAACTTTTTCTATATTTTCCTTGTTTCCAGTTGTTAATGATGCGCCTGGCTGTGAATTGTCTTCGGTACTCTGCCTGTCATAACAAAATCCTGTAAACCACTTGAAAATGTTCCTGTAACTCTGGCTTCATTTCCATAAACAATTTAAATTATTCAAACATTTTAGTAACAGTTTTTCTCAATTTAAAACAAAATTAAATATTAGCATGTTATTCCATCATGGGTTTTTAACAAAGGTAAAAAACTCAATCACATTCCTTCATGTTATAACTTGTCACCCAGACACATTAGTGCCTTAAAATTTTTATTATAAACAGCTAAACAAAGTTGCTATGTAACACATGCAATGACTCAGAAATAACTCTTCAGGCAGTTTGGAGAGATTGTGTAAACAATTAAATGTATGTTAAAATAAATAAAATAATAAACCTGTAAAGAATAGCAAAATGAAAAACAAGAAAATAAAAGCATAGCATTTTAATTACGTATTTATAGTGGAGCCAGAAACTACACTGTATCTAACTATGCGACTTCAATTATACGCTATCTAAAGAAAAATGTAAACAAACAAAAGAGTACCAAAAAACATAAAAATTAGCAAATTTTATATTTGACCAGCCTTTTTTTTTCTGATCAATGTACACAATTATATATATTAATAAAATTTCTTCAGTTTAATTTGAAAGCACATATATTTTATTCTTCCTTTATTATCCTTTCCAAATTTGATGTGCAGTATTTCACAAATTATTTTCCAGGAATAATTGCTAGAAGTTTTACAAAAGCTTAAAACATGTTTAAAGATAATACTGACTTAAAAAAAAAAAAGATATCAGTAATTTCTTGTTAGATTAATCTATTTCTATCAAGAGAAAAAAGTTATTGAAAAAAAAAGAAAACTGCTCAGTTTATTTTACTTTAAAAACAAAAATATGATAATTTTTTTTCTCTTATTCTTCTTGCTTCAGTAAATGTACGAGAACACGCACTTAATAAAATATATACATATAAAAGTGTTTGTGTTATATATACATGTTGAACAGCACTATACATTTCCAGTTCAATAAACAATACGTATTTTCTGTTCTAATCAATGTTAATCAACAAAAGATTTACTATTATATGCTACAAACATTGAACGTCAGGGAGTTTGGAACACAATATAGCATAGTTTGAGGCTTTACTACACAATCTCAGAAAAACATTTGGTGATGCTATCCCGCACACCAAAAATGAATTTTACTAGAGGGCCCCTGTGCAGTATTTATAATTGTATTACAAATACTGTACCTTTGTTTAATTGTTTAAAATTTGAGGAAAAAATGATTTAATTTTAAATTATAAAAATTTAACAATGTGGAATTCTTAGAAAAAATACGATAGTGCATGATGTCTGTGACAGTTTCCTCATTATTTAGTTTTCCACATCCAATTTTTTAAAAATATGAATCAACAATTCTGCAATGTCCTGTGTAAAACTGACCATGTGAAAAGCAGGGATACATATGTAAATGTCCGGACTATGACTTTTTATTAATTAAATCAACTTTTTGAATTAACACACAATACAAAAATGTTTTTCCACTTTCACCTGGACTATCTATGTAAAAGCAATTTTAGAATTTAAATTTAGTACTGATTTTAAAATAGCATAAACAGATAAAAGTTTATCACTAATAAGATTATCCCATATTACTAATATAGTTAAGAGGAAAATTATTGAAATTATCTTCAAGATCTATCTACATCTTGAAAATTAGGAAACTGTAGTAACTAATAGAAGTCAAAGCCTACTAATACTTCTTTAATTTTAACCAACCTCATAATTATTTCCGAGCACATGCCTAGAATTGATAGAGAAAAAATTTACAAAATCGAATATAGATGTTTGAATTCTGGATAAAACATAATGAAATGCATTCAAATTTTGCAATTAAGTTCAATAACTTTAATATATTACTACTCATAAAAGATAGTACAAATGTTTGAATAAATCAATCCTTCATCAATCAAATTTCCTTAATCATAATAAGGATTAAAGTACACCAACAACCATAGATTGTCAATATAATTCAAAAATTTTCTTCTCATAAAGCTAGGACCTTAGTTACAGTGGAATTTCACTAAAGAACAATGAACCACAATTTTTAAAACACTAGAACAGATTCTCAATCTTCTAAAAAATATTTATGATGAGTGCATGTGGAAGTAATTCGGTAACCAAGTACATCGACAAGACAGTAACAATGACTTTCCAATAATGGTAGTAATTTATAATTTCTTGCCAGCCACTATATCATAAATTTTTATATGCCTACATTAAGGTGATTTAAGATGTACTGCAATCAATATCTGCATAAATTATATTAGTTTCCAGTTACATAATTATTATTACTCAAAGCCAATTTATTAATTACACTAAAAAAATAGGTAAATAGAGATGCTGTAGCTCTATGAGAAATGATATTAATACAGTTAAATAAATATTAAGATTTTAAAGATATTTTAACTTTCAGCCAGAATAAAATACTAAGTTTTCAAACCATAGTTTAATGGAATATTTTTTAGATGTCATTAATTTGAATTTAAGTTTTTCACCATTATTACAATTCTAAATATAAATTAGTTGCAAAAATAACATCACTACAAATGCCAAACAAAAAGCTAATATTTGTGATTATGAAAGGCTTTAATTATGAAGGCATACTATTTTGATCTCTAATAAGAAACAATTGGCGAGAAAAAAATTTATCTTGACATCAAAAATATCTTGATTGCTTATTCTATACTTAAGAATCTTGGTATGCTCTTTTGCAATCTCCAATACAGCCACACTTGAGATTACACTTGGAAAATTATGATATGCAGGCCTATATCTATCCCAAGCTTTAAAAAAAAAGCTGGCAACTTCTTTAAGTATTTTCAGCATAAGAATCCAATAAATGACCTATTCTAAAAAAACATGGATTCTTTATATATTGTAACGGGATATATATATGCGTTACATTTAAATTTTACTACTTAACTTATACGTAACTTTTTTTGTAAATATCTAATACAGAATTAAAAACACAAACTTTCAAAATGCACAAATATTTATTAAAATGTTTGATTTAAATATTAAAATAAGCTTTAAAAAAATTATAGAATCGAAACAAAGATTCTAATCTTTAAATAAAGTATAAAATAAAAACCTTTTTAATAATAGCGAAGAGTTTTAATCTTAAAAAGAAAAATTACAAACAGATCCTTAGGGCAAAATGACCATGGAAAAGAAAATGATTATGAAATAGAAACAAAAGACTTGCTTTTCCCACCCAAAGATGTGGGCACAGACCTCAGTGGAAAAATTTACTTAGCCATAAACCCAAAATCTACTTGGCCACAAACTGAATTAGCCAATAAAATAAAGATATTGAATATGTTTGATGAATCCTGCATTCCAGAGATAAGGTGACTGAGGACTATAAAAAGAAAATCCAAAACAATAACTAAAGAGAGAGAATTAGAATTTTTGAATTCGTTTCGTTGCTGCTGAAAAATTAAAATAAATATTGTCACAAAAATGTAATCCGTTTCATTGTGCTTCCTTCGGTTCGGCCGGCCGAAGGCAATTTTCATCACGGATCCAGGTTCGAACCACTGGTACCGTCTTCAGAAAACATCGTAAATGCGTCTTCATAAATCGTCATCACCCACAAGAAATGGATCCCGTGTAAATTCAGATCTTCATCGCGAAGGAACGATCCCGGAGAAAGAAAGGAAAGTATACATTATTAAAAAAAAAACATTATGAACTCTTAATTTAAAATCTCTGAACTTTATTTTCCTTTAAAGATGAATTATAGACTTTCTCTCTTGATCAAATCTGAACTCTATTTTTATAAACTTTAAAATTTTAAGTCTTATCTAAAATTGAAACGTAATCTTTTTAAAATGTGTTATATGTTTTCATTTATGCTAAGTGTAAGATCTGTTTGTAATAGGGTAGGGCTTTGCGATTACAAACTTAAATTAAAAAATAGAAACGTATATTTGTGCATTATTAAATTTTAAAAATAGTATTTGTGAAAAAAAAGTAAGTTAAATATAATGTGTCCTTTTAAAATGATTTAAAACAGTAAACTAAAGATTGTTTTTTTAGACATGAATTAAAAAAATGATTTAAATGTTAGTTTGAGTGTAGATGGCTGCTAGACTTGTTTAAATATGTTAGTTTTAAAGGGGTTTTGATTTCGAACTATTTGTTTCGTAGTTGTGTCAATGCTGGTGGAGAGATATATGGACGTTTATATCAATGTAATGTGAAATGTGTTAGCACCTAGGGCGTTGAGCCCAACCGAATGCATGACCCCAAAGAGGTAATCATATTGGTGAAATGGACATAGACGTATTTCCTGCGCCATTGACCCATTCTAGCTCTATGGATTGAGAAGATAAATCGGCAAGATAGGATTGAGAAGATAAATCGCAAGATAGGATTGAGAAGATAAATCGGCAAGATAGGATTGAGAAGATAAATCTCCCCTCCATACGTAGCGTTTTCTCTTTATATTACATGCATGATTCCTTCGCCAGATAGAAGAACATTCCTATATTGGTTGAAGCTCATGTTTTCTCCAATAATATCACACTGTTCAGATGCACATTCCTGTCGGCGTGATTCCATGCTAACATGTTCACATCGCATTGGTTGCCGATATATATCTGGAAGCGAGCGTTGGTGTGGCTGCGGACTTTTAGCCTGGAATCAAATGTTTGAAGATCTTTTAAATGCATCGTCTGAGTAGCTCATCTATACTCAACATTTCTAAGATTAAAATTAAAGTTAAAACAAATAAAAATAATGATGAAACAAAGCAATTTTTTTATATATAATTTTTTTTAAGTTTGTGTGTTTATATACGTAAATAAAATCTTGTGTGTTATTAACACTGACAGTGATTGCTTTTATTATTATTTATTAAAAGAAATATAGTTTAATAAATGTTTTAAACCTCAGCTACTTCATGAGCTAGTGATTAGGGCTGGCGGTCGCGATCTTAACAGCGCGTATCTGTCTATTTTATAAATTTTCTAGGTTCAAAGTAGCCTAGTGGAGCTCTGTCGGCAGATGCGGTAAGACTGGATAATGATCACCCATTTCCCGACTGTTATAATATAAACATTGCAGCACTTTACTTTCAGAATATTTATTATTACTTATCAAAAATAGGATCAAGCCCAATAAAAGACATCAAAGGATTTTGTAAGGATAATGGTAACAAAGATTTTTTTTCTGTCAATGAAAACATATGGCTATTCAATACTAATGATTAGGTATTTCAGATCTTGAATAAAGTATCGTTTAAACTTTAAAGCATCCATCTAGTTAAATTGATAAATGTTTTTAGAAATATTCGAACTTTATTTAAATGCTTCCAAATACATTAGAACAGTTGATAACAACAAACACATGAGTATAGAACAAAGTTTTGAATATTTTTTGTTTCTTTAGACATTTCTGGACTGATTAGTAACTCCACTTAGCATTGGTAATTAATCAGTTATTTTTATATTTGTTATACTGAATTTAAAGTAACTCTCTAACCAGCTAAATTATTGGAGTTCTTTAAACTTTCCACTTTACTGAACTAAAACTTAGTTAAAATCTGCACATTATAAGAATCCTACTTAAACTCTGCTTCAAATAGATAAAACAAAAACATTCTTTTTTTTTTTACAAGAATTTTCAAATTTTATAAAATTTGAAAATTAATCAATATTTTACTAAAACTTCGCTGTTCTTTTTGTTAAAAATGAGAATGAGTAAGGTTTATCTACACATAATTAATGCAATGACTAATCCTAAAAATCAATGGGTGGATTGTTGACAATACACAATTTCATGGTCCTGAGTTAAGTTTTTGGCTTGCAGTTAGTCTTCATCAACTTGCATGTCCTTATGAATGTCCTCCTGATATTCTATTTATTCTTATGTGCATGTAAATAATTTTAAATTTTCAATTATATTACATAGCTTGACACAGTTAACTATTCCAATTGTTATAAAAAATCCTTTTTCTTTTTTTAAACATAAAAACTTTTAAATTTAAAAGTCTGAATAAAACTTTTCAAGTTTCTAAACGCAAAATCTATAATAAAAAAGAATAAGTAATTTAGCGCATAACTATTTTTTTTTTAAAAAAAAATTATGATTTTTCTATATTTGTAAAGATTAAGTTGTAGTAAATAATCTTTCAAAAAAATTAAATGATGAATAAAAAGAAGTGAAAGTTAATGGTTTCATAGAGAAAAATTCACCAATCTAAAATCTGTTTTTCATTAATTCCATTATATTTTTTTATTTTTAGCTTTATTTTTTTTTTTTCAGTGTTTCAGTCCAAACACGCATAATGAATCAAAAGCTTGGTTCATAGAAAGTTTACAGTGAAAAATACAATTCTATTTAGATAAGAGTTAATTATGAAATATTAATTTAATTAATCTGAAACTACAACATATGTTCAAATTGTCCATTTTCTTCCAAAAATCTGGCTGATATAAGATTTTAGCAAATTTCTAAGCATAGTAGGATTTGTTGTTTCAAATTCTGATGTTTTGTTACTTTTAATGTTTTTATTGCTTTACCTTTGGTCTATTATCATAAATAATTGTTTTAAGGAATCTGGTTGAACATTGAATGAGCCATATCATTTAATCAATTTTCCTAGAAATATTTAGTTTAAAAATTCATAGACAGCCTTATGAAACAAGATGGAGTTTCATCATCCTGAAACTGCATACTTCTATGAAGTCCTAAATGCAAGTCATCTTGTGGGAATGGAATTTCAATCCATTAGAGTTAAATCTTATAGCCAATCATATTGTATATTACTAATAGATATGTTAAAAGTAATCTCTACAGGACATTTCTGAGTCAGAACACACTAGTCAATCAACAACCTCAATTAATTTTACAAAAATCGAAGACATATTAGATGATAAACTGTGAAAGAAATTATGACAAAATCTTAAAATATTAAGTCTTTCTATACTGTGATAAAAATGCCCAAGGTAGGATCATATTATTTCAAATTTATTAATATTTTTTAAAAAAATCCCTATATATTTTAATCAATAAATACAAAATGTGATCTAGCCAATAATACTGCAGATTACAACAAATGTTAGAATTAACTATATAACATTAAAATTATGAATATATATTGTAACGCTAGCAAGATATATGTTCTAAAACACATGTATATATCTGTGTTACATATTTTATAATAAACAAATTATTAAAAAAAACGAGAATAGTAAAAAAATAAACATATATTTAAAACGTTGATTTGAAAATATTCTGTAAAAATAAGATTGCGTAATTTTTTCCTTTTAGAAAAGAATAAAACTATTTCTGAAGAATGGGGTGAGAAAAAAGAATCACAAGAAATAAGGATTTAACACCTGCTCTGTCTTCTTTTAATTTATTAAAAAGAAAAAGGAATAAATGTAAAATGTTAAAATAAAATTAGTTTGTAAAAGAAACTTTTGTAAAATTTCTCATTGGCAGGAATGCAATTAATTTTGAAAGATTCCTGGACGATAAGATATTAGATGAATCTAATAGATTAGATAAAATAAAATGTAAAAAGTAATTAAAACTAGATTTAAGTTATGATAAAAATTAAAACTATGACAAGGAAATAAGCAATGGGAGAGCTAGATATAAAAGTTGCAGCTTAGCTATTGTTTGATTATTCATTCATTCATCTTCCAATAGTCAGCCTTTGAAAAGTTGTCCAGAATTTTCAAAGGTTTTTTTTTCTAATTGAGAGTTACGAGGTCATTAGTTCATCGATCCATTTAACACGGAGGGCATAGTTAATGAGACCCTCAGTGAGCCGATCATTACTGCTGCGGACAGTATCAATGCAGAAGCTGCAGAATTAACCACATACATTGGTGTTTGTCTGGGTTTGATGCCCTGAATCATCACAGCTCCATCAACTGTCCTCACCTGGAACAAACGCCTAAACTGTGAAATAGCCACTGCCGCATACTCTCTCTATCATTGTCACCTTGAAGAATGGAAGGCATGCCATGAAGCCATCAATCAATACCAAAAGACCAACCAGTTGAAAATTAACACTAATGAAAACCTAGGTATATATATTTTCAATAAACTGTCTGAACATGCTGCTACTTATTATTTTTAAGTAACGAGAACTTTAATGAAGGACAATCATAAAATTTAGCCTGAACGTAATCATTTATATTTTCTTTATGTAAAAGTTTGATTATGTTATATTAAATATGTGTGTATTTGAATAAATAATAATGTTTGCTTAATTGTTATTTGGTTTATGCTCTCTCTTTTCATTGTGACATCATTAATTTAAGGGTATAAATATTTGTATGTGTTAAGTAAAATGCACTGGACACACTGATAAAGAGTAAGAGTTAGCTTGGAATATGTCAACTGCTGGATTCGTGTGCCTGTCACCCAAGCATGTGCTATATGTAACATATATGGCCGGATGGCGCCTGAAACTTTGCTCTCAAAACAAATGAAATGCTTTGGATGTAGGGTGTTCTTCCAGCAGTCGAGGGGTGCTATAGCCAGAAAATATGGTCGAGCTGTGCAATCTCGATCTGGCCATAGGTATCGTTGATGGTTAATTTATCAATGCTATTCTACCCCTCCACTTGAATGCATGATCTGCTGCCGAAAATAGTAAAGATAAAATTAATTAATCGCATCAAGCAAAAATAATGATCAAATAATATTAAATATTAAAATATATTAGTATATAGTTTTCATAATGGATGCTTATAAATGGCAGTGTCCATTCATCCATTACTGCATTAAGCTAGTAAAGATAAGGTGGTGGTGAGTGGATCCGTTACAATATATGTAAGTTTCTGGGTTCATTGATTAATTATTAATAAAAATTGACTAAATGTTATTAGGAAAACTTTAAATTTTTCACAAGACAAATAAGACTAAATTTTTAAAAAAAGATTTTATTGTCAATACTACTGGGTGTAATAGGCCATCGATATGCTTTTACTAATGTACACTGATAATGGAATGGAGGAAATGTGGGGTTTATTAATTTTTGGAGGATCTTAAAATTTGGGAGATGAAAACTTCTCTCTTAAAAGAATTTTATTTATTTCATTATCAATCAAAGAATTTTAAGAACCATGGCAGTTTTTTAAAAGATAAAGTGTATGATCTCATTCAATCTTAACATAATCTATACTTTTGGGTAGTCAAGATTTTAATTGTTATAATTTAATAAGCAACACTCTCTTCATCAAAGTATAACAAAGGACTTATGTGTTTTGATATCAGCGAAAGATGATTGTCCACATTCCATCCCTTACTCAGGTCTGGTTTTAATTGTTTGCCACCCTGAGTACTAGGATTATAAGTAGCCTTAGAAATTAGACATTCTTAATAGTCAACCATCATTAAATTCTACATACTACCTCAAAAACTGCCTATAATTTTTCTATAAAAAAATATTTCTACAGTAGCACTTTCTATATTACATAAAGATTTTAATTTTGCTATTACTCCACTATAATATCTCTTTTGAGAAATTGTAGTAAAGGTGCTTTTAGCATTATAGAATCATTCATAGTTGACCTTGGCAGAGCTAAGATCAACAATATTTTTTATAAAATTTTGCCTCACAAAAATAACAATTTAAAAAAAAAACTTGTATATATTGTGATGATCGCACATACTGCGGTCACACATATAAATATTAAAAGGATATTAAATATTATGTTTGGAAGAAAAAAAAAAAAAAAAAAAGCGAGCTTGGAAAAAATTTACAGAACAAAGAAATGTTTCAACTAATTAAAAAAAGAGAGGGAATTAGAATCAAAAGATTCTTATCTTTTACCCTCCAAAGTTCGGGTTTTGGTGAAATTAAAATATAAAATTAGAGATATTGGAAATGTATGTTAAAAAATAATGCGATAAAGAAATATAAATAAAATGCAAGTTAAAATCCGATTTTGAAAGAAAGTAAAGTTTAAAAAAAAAAAAACCTTAAATAGCACGCAACAGAGAAAGTTAGACATGATCAAAAGATAAGGATCTGGGTTTTAAAGTACACATTTGACGATAAACGAAATGCGTGTATGGAGTGTATTTGAAGTAGGATATAGACAGAAATAATAAATGCTTGTCCAAATTTAAAAAAAAAAAGAAAAACATGTATTAAAATCTGTTTAATTAAAATCAAGAATATTGAAATAAATAAAGGTACATAGTGCTACGAGAGTGGGTAAAACCAATTTACATATGGCCGAAGGCATAGTAAGAAAGAAGGTGTGAATAAAAGTGAAACAAAGGATCGGAAGGACAAAGGCTGGTGGAATTTTTTAATTAAAAAAAAAGTTTTCAGGGGATTAGAGCTAGAGACTTCGTGTTGAGAGGGTGGTAAAACACAGCTCTGATAATCAACCGATATAGTTAACAAATATGACTTTTAACATTGTTGCTTCATCTAGAATGGCTGGCTAAGGCCATCGTGATCGCTGGTCGATCCGGACTTACTGTACTAATGGTTCTTGTCAAGATGTAATAACCGCTGTCGTAGCGCCTGCCGGTGGATTCATTTAGTTGCCTTGTCCTCGATGCCTTGTCCTTGATGCCTCGTCCGTGATGCCTTAACACTGAGAAGCTATACACAACCAAATCTAACCTACGAGCGACCGTCCCTCCTAAAGAAGTGGAGAAATCCACGTGGCGGTCGGCAGGACGTCGGATAAATTCAGAGACTAAAACCTAGGTAAAGATACATACTATTTTTTTATATATTTCAATGTGCACATCGTTTACTTAGACAATGGCCACCTGCTTTTTGTGAATGATAAAGACATTCTTGAATTTTTTTTGATAAATACCCAGACTGACGATTTATAAATGTACCATCATTTATAAGAGTTTTTTTTTATGTGTTCTTTTTCTTGTAGCACTATAGATCATAATCTGTTTTATTTAATGTTAATGTGTTTTATAGATCTTTTTTATGATTGATTTATTCTATTAAATATATTTTTTCTATTTAAATCTGTCTTGTCTCGTTCTTCGCCACGTCCAAAAAGGGATAGTCTAGTCTTAGGGTGGGAAAACTATTATTCTTTTTTTTTTTTGATTATTGAATTAACACGTGAAAATTGGTGGTGCAGTGTTTGATTCCGTTAAATTTATAAATCATCCAAGCGCTGTAACTCTGTCAGATCTTACAGCAGTCGGGAGAAAGTTGATCGGGAAATATAACCTGGGCTATATCCGTATAGCATACAGGTTCGGTCAAATACGGAGATAGACTCGTCTATTTCCGTATTTCTCTCTGCTTGCGGTAACGGAAAGTGGATGATTTTGAATTATAGAATTCCCCATTATGTACACATAAAAGGGAAGTTTAGCCTTCGATCGTCGTGTGCCCGTTACAATATATATAAATCAGATGATTCAAATGGTAAGCTTCCAGGAAACAAAGATAATGTTATTGATGTACAATGATAAAATAATTGCTTTACTCTATAATAAAGCTTATAAGACTAAACAAGATTTAGCAATTTAATTTACTTTGAAAAAAAACCTACCATGGTCTATATTAAAAATTCTTAGATTGCAATTTTTTTTTCTATTTTTAAAAGAAATGTATTTTTCCATAACTATAAAAAGTCAAAAAATAAATACATGGCTTTATATACATACATACAATATATTAACAGGGAATCCTAAGTTTTATACTAAATGTAACAAACGTAATTTTTTTTTTTATAGTAATAATAATTATTTAAATCATACCCTACACACCTGGGTCTCGTTTTATGCGGTAGATAGGTTCCTCAGAAAACGCGCACAAAAGAAATCGCACAAAAATAGACTTAATTTACCTTGAAAAATGAGGAGAGGGGTTGCAATTTCCAGAAATCGCATAAAAGCAAAGCAAGAAGGAAAAATTACTTTAAAATTCGCATTAAAAAAATAAGGAAATAAAGTACGACTAATAAAAAATTTCAAATATTTGGAAAAAAATAATACAAGACGAACTTTTTTTACTAACTACAGTATTTAATTTTATATTTTTTCATACATATTTGAATCATTAGCAGTTATTTGGCTATTTGACAATATGCATTCGTTTGTGAAATGTTAAGAAATCAGATTCGTCATGTGACATACAACTAGCGCCACTTTCAATCTTGAGCTGTGTTAATTGTTTTTTGTTTCTATATTAAAAAAATGAAATCGTAATCAAAACAAAAAGATTATAGATTATCCTTAGAAAGATTATTTTCAGTTTATAAAATCAATAAAATCTTCATTATTATTTATTTTAAAAATCTAAAAAATTATTTATTTCTGTTATAATTAACAAAATATGTTTTAAAAGTTTAAAATTTTTGAATAATTATTGCGATATTTTTTATATGTAAATATAAATCTATTATTATTATTTACTCATTAATATAAGTAGGTTATTTACATAAAGCTAATATTCTAGTTACAGCTTCAGGCCATATTCACGTTAGCTGCTAATATAACATTATATTTTTGAAAAAAAAAAAAAAATATTTCAAGTCAAAATAAGTTATTAATAATTTAAATGTCTTGATATCTAATAAATATAGTGAAATATGAAAGATATTAAGAAGAAACATGAATCGCATAACTTCAAAATTGCACTAAAATAATCTGCATAAAACGAGACCCTGTGTATATATATATTTGCTTAGCATTACTAAGGAAATCCAATATGGTGAACATATTTTCAAACAAGCTAAAAACTTACATCAAAATTTAGAAATTGCAGTCAAATCCAAAATTTAGTGAATATTCACTTCTAGTCATACAATACACTAAAAAAAACATTTTTGCCATTAAATGTCCACAAATAAGTTAAATAAATCAATTGTAATAGAACAGATTTTAAATCTACTTAAAAATAAAACAGAGCTCACATTTAATATTTAAATGTTGTGCAAGTGTACTTGTGAATGTTTATGTTTAGAATAAATAGTGAATAAAAATAAATAAATAGTATTTAAAATGTTTAAAGGGAATAGCACAAAACATGGGAATATAATGGTAAATTTATAACATGGGAATATTAAATTAATGGGTTAAAAATCATTTATTTTGATACAGATAATATAAATATTTTATTTAGTGTCAAAATAAAAACTAATAATTATATTTTAATAATTATTTCCTATTGGTAAAATATAAATTAAAATGGCTGATTTTACTACAAACTAAAGGTATAAAAGAAAAAATTATTATCATCTGAAAAAATGATCACTATGCCAACTGCATCCAGATTTCGCATACAAATTGCACTTGAATGGAATAGGAGTTTAGATTAATGTCATTTATTAAAACATGCTAAAACTGTATAAAAAGTGCACGAAAAAATTAGAGGTTCTCTTCTGTTAACACTTGGTCTGAAAACTTCTAAGCCGTAGATTTTAAAGTTTACCATCATGTATATCTTATCGGCCATAATGACTGGCTAGAGGACCCATTAAGCATTTTACTTCAGGGCAGAGGTCTCTGTTATCATCATCATTATTATTAGGGAATATTATATTTAAATGCTTACTTCGTCATCATATAATCTGGAAATTATAAATACGCAGCCAAGATATTCCAAACCTTCAAATATTTTTAAACTACTGAAATGCTTATCTTTATTTGCGATTTCTCTGGATATTTACTTGGAACACCCTTGCAATGTTTGGATTCAGGTCAACAATTTTGTTAAATTTTACAAAAATAACTTTTTGAAATTGACAAAATAGTGGAATAAAACAGCATGAAATCTAATTGCCTTGGGATACCATTACCTAATTATCATAGAGATTTACCCAAAGATTAGTGTAAACAATTTTGTTATTGCTATTTTAAAGGAAATACTGTACCATTAATGGATTTACATCAGTTAAATGAATATTATTTAACCTATTAATAACTTCAGAACTAGAATTACACATTGAAATGGATTGTATGTTGTTGTTTTTAAAAAATTGAAATAAAAAAATAATTTGTATGATAATAAAATGGATAAATCTAATTACTGGACTTCACAATTAATAGTGTACATAATTCTTGGAGTTTATATTATACATGAACCTTTAGTGAATAATAAGTTATTTTATTAATGTATTTATTGCCATGTTCATTATAAATGTATTAGAGTTTATTGCATATGTAATGTTTTTTTACCATTCTCATCATTTTGAAGATCAGGTATTATGTTTTAGATATTTTAATTACTATTACAATTTTAACGTGTATACTTATTGATAAAGATAGGTTACTGAATATTCATATTGATTTAGAGATGCTTGTTTCTTCTGAGTTGATATTATTATAATATATCTTATCACACAGATGTACTTCGTAGTTATAAATGTTTAAAGTTTATTCTAAGAATAATAATGTAATAAAGTAGTTATTAAAAAGTTAAGTCCATGGCTAAAGATCACATATGGAATTTAATGTTTACGACCTTCACGTTATATAAAACATTGTGGCTATATTGACATATTAAGTGTTCTATAAAGAGATAAATGTTGTATCCAGAAATAAAGAGCTAAAATCTAAATAAATAGCAATGGAGATAGAGTGATCCTATAAAGGAAATACTTAAGATATTATAAAACTTAGATGAATCTTCTAATTTTATTATATTTAGGATTTATTCATATCTAGTGTATTGGCAACCTTCTTTAATAAATTTGTTTATGTCTAGGAATACATATAGTCTAACATCATTTTTAGTCTGATATTTTAGGAACAGCACTTATATTTAAATGTATTTAAGAGAATGTGCTTTAAGCTATTACTCCTATTTTATTTATATGTATTTATATTTCATTTAATAATTTTTATATTTAATACTTTGTTAATAAAATTATTTGTATATTTATAAATAATGACTTGCGTTTCTATTATTATTTATATTATCATCCACAATTGTTAAACAGCTATAGTTATATGCTCTGAGATGTGAGCTGGATGCAATTATAAAATGCCCCTTTGTATTCAGCCATATCATCGGGAAACTTTATTTAAAGATATGAGTACAGTTACTAATATCATAGTTAAACGAGATTAAATCCTTGAGAAGTAAGAATATATAATATTTACTAGTTTTAATATTATGCTAGCCACATAAATCGATACATAGCTGGTAGCATATAAATTGCCCTAAATGCTGGCCACCCTCCCTCCCCCGGAGATATTTTATAAATGCCAATGATTACATATGACAGTGTTATGGACATTATTAATGTGTAACTTGATTTACATGTTAGATTCTATTAAATATTTGTAGAAAAATTCAACTAAGATTTATGTTGTCATCTTTTGGTAAGCGACCGACCATGTTTACTACTTATCATGTCATGCTCTTCCTTTCTTATTTACCATTACAGTATATATAAATATAAGTTAATGAATTATTGTCTTGCAAAATATGGTACTAGAAATTTAAAAGGTTTAATTCAAGGCTTGGGATATCAGTACTAGTATTAAAAATTTTTAATGATAAAAAACCCACTATTATGACGAGTGAAAAAAAAAATAGTTAATATAGAA
The DNA here is from genome assembly GCA_028023455.1 of Epiperipatus broadwayi. Classification (NCBI taxonomy): domain Eukaryota; kingdom Metazoa; phylum Onychophora; class Udeonychophora; order Euonychophora; family Peripatidae; genus Epiperipatus; species Epiperipatus broadwayi. The sequence continues at coordinate 10,457,163 of JAQFVV010000011.1, forward strand.
TTTAAGATATACAATGCTTACAATTTGACAAATTGTTGTATTATATTTTTTTGTGATATATTGCCTACATACTTTTATATAGATTTCCTTATTCTAATATCTATTGGTTCAAGCAGAGCAATGATATAGTTCAACAAAATACTCAAACATTCGAGATTCAATTAGCATGATTTATTATTAAAGAAACTTTTGTCCTAAATTAATCCTTAAGTTTGCAAATAAATTCAAAACCAATTTCCATTATCTTAGATATTGAGTATTATTACCAATGCTAAATCATCTTCAAAGTATATACTTTACTGTAGGTTGGATTTAAACGCAAAATACATTTTCATTTATTCTTTTTTTGTTTTTACAACTATTATTTTTGACCAATTATTCTTGGGGTATTTTTGATTTATGATTTTCTACCAAAAAAATACTGTTTAATATTTATTCTTGTGTGACAGTGAATTATATATATATGATTGGAATAAATGCATAAAAACGATTGTACAGAATAAACAATCTATTATATATATGGTTAACATTTTAACCTATAAGTAAAAAAAAAACAATTGAAATTATCCTGAAACATTGATCTATTTTGTCATACCTCAGAACAATTTCCAAGATATTTATAAGAATATGAGTTTTGCATTAATAATTTATATATATATAATAGATCTTACCTAAGTCATGTTCTTTGTTAAATTCTAATAATTTGCTTTCATATATTGTGCGAACCCTAAGTTGGCGTTTAACAGCTGCAATAAGAGGTGGCCTTTGAAATAATGCTCCGGTGAGTGTTTCTAATGCCTGCAATTTAGACACAAGAAATGTAAATTTATTATTCAGTCGAAAAGAGAAGAAAAATATAAAAGTATCCATACTCACACACACATAAAAACAAAAATACTATTACAACATAAGCACCCACCATAATACAATCTAATCTCTAGATATTGCTAATTTTTACAATTTCTGAAAACTATTTTTTATTGCTCATCCTATGGCTTAAAAAAAAAATCTTAAAAATATTGGCAATATGTATACAAATTTTTAAAAACCAAGTTTATTATTCAAAAAAATAACTAACACTGTTCAAATTAAAAACAAAATTTAATAGTGTGAATCAAGTTTATATTCAGTGCTATTCTATATCTGTCCTCGGATTAGTTTTAGACTTATAATCTTTGTCAGTGAAGGATTTGGACCTGGTTCTAGTACATCTGCATTTTTTGGACTCCATCTTTTGAACCAATGGTACTAGATTCAGATTTCTCTGATAAAAGCTATAAACTGAAAATTAGCAGAAATATGAATACAATAACAGTGGGTATGGATTTATTAAGAATTGCCCTGTGCATTTTGACTTAGTTGGTAGAGCGTCTGGCTTGTGATCAGAAGGTTCCAGGATTGATTTTGGAGTTCGCAGTTCTGGCCCTCAAATTTCTTATGAACTCCCGTGCAATAAAGCCTTTTTTTTTTGTTAAGAACTATCAATGATTACTCAAGCTTACAGTAAACAGAGGCAATGAAATAGACTAAATAGTTTGTTTCTTGTTATAATACAATTGTTCATGAATGAATTTGGGTCAAAGCAGTATTTGAAGGCAAAACAGTATTTGAACATATTTAAGCAATTAAGGGATATTTATAAACTAGGGGAAACATATCTAAACAGATTACTACTACTGTTAGGATAGACTGCTGTCATATTAGCAGTTTATTCAAAGGTCTGCAAATACTAGCATTATGTCATGGCAAAAAAATAACAGTAAATTATTGTATTTTCACTTATAACATCATAAAACATGTAGGCAATGGAAGTGACAAATCCAAATGTAATCTTATGACCCACTATTCTATCACACTGCACTCGATCATGAAAATAAAGTAGCATTATTAGCTATTATATGAACAAAGTTGACTGATGAGATCTCTTTGTTATGATAGGAATCATTAGTTCAAATTTATATTCAACTTTTTAATTACATTATAATCTTTAACATTTGCAATGCAAGCAGCAAAAATATTTAGATTGCACATAAAACTTGAATGCATTAGTACAAAAACAAAATATATATTTTTTAGATCAATTCCAATCAGAAGAGTTCATCCTGCCAATCATCATTCTACTAAAAATTAACAGTTTCAATCTATTAGTGAGGGATCGAATTAGCCATAAAATTAATTAAGAGCTCGACATAAAATTTATGTCGACATTTGGGGTATATTATTCTTTTGACCCTTCTGCTACATTGTATTAATTGGAAATAATTTTTGATCATAGTCATCATAGAAAAGAAAAAGAACATTGTCTAGTTTGTACAAACTTTTCTTGATGACATTTAAACCTTGTGTCTATATGTAACCAAAAGATGAATTATAGGTGTTAGTCTGTTTTGAAGAACTGATGTTGGAAATTTATAATTTAAAAAAAACAAAACCATTTCTTAAACAAACTACAATATATAAATAAAGAAGAAATAAAAGATCATAACAAATGGTATCTTTTATTATAATTTATCTAAATGCTAAAAGTTACAAAAAAAAAAAATTATTTCAAAATTTAAAACAATTTTCTTTTTACTAAAACTTTAATACATATACAATTCATTTTTTATACAGTATTGTTATTATAAATTAAATTTATTGAAAAAAATAATCTAAATTTTAATATAGTTTTTGAATTGTGTTATTCTGAATGGTTAAAAATAAGATGAATATATTCCAAAGTAAAACTACACCTTTTTCCAAAAGATTTAAACATACACAGAAATAAATGCATATATGACTTACCTGGGCTATTTTTTTCTCAGATTCAACAGGACTATGAAAGCGTACTACTCCTACATATTCTTTACCCGCACCTTGCTGAGATTTTACAAGTCGTGTAGCTCTTTCAATGCACACAATCAAGCAACCTGTAACCTTTGGATCTAATGTTCCACTATGGCCTGTTTTTTCTACACGAAGTATTCGCTTTATCCATGCCACAACTTCATGTGAAGATGGATTAGAAGGTTTATCCAAATGGATAACACCAGTTCTATAAAAAAAAAAAAAGTATTACTATAGAAATATGTACACATGTACTATATAGTTATATATATAATCAGATGACCAAATGTCAACGCTGTTTTGCAGACATCATTTGAACTTGATAAATATTGTTCAACATAAAAAAAAACATCTCCTATACTATATAATAATTATGGTTTTTATGATTGTCAGATGGATTGGAGATTTGAACATTTGTAAGAACTCTAGAAAAACAATATAATAGATTTAATCACCTTTTAAACAACAGTAATGATAATTTACCACCTTCTAAATAAATGTTATTAATACCTATTTATTAGACAAGAGATTATTATTTATTATTATCAAACATATAGATTGAATTCGCTTAAAGATCAATATACCTATTAGTGTAAATGCTGACCACACATAATGCTATTTTAACTTCACTTGCTCCCTTTCTCATAAGCATATTTAAATATATTTGAAACTCTTCAATCAAACATTACATGTCTTCAAATAAATAAACAAAGATCATAATAAATGATACCTAAAACACATTTCTGTTGAACTAGTTTATTAAATTACATTTTTTTATTTAAAAGATTTTTAAAATTTCATTTATTGATTCAAGGAACAAATATCAGTTATTCTTGATTGTCATAAAGCTCCATTAACATTAACCCTATTGCCAAAATAAGATGACATATTATTAATAAATATATTTAAAATGTTTAAATTTTGATTAAATGAATTTTTTTAAAACATATCAGTCAAATGTTTTTTGTCATCATTTATTATTCACCCGTCTTATTTTCTTATTACTTAATCTAGAAGCATACAGCTCATGTGCAACATTATCAACAATTTATCAGAATAGAAATTATTTTATTATGAACTTGGATATAGTTTTCATAAATTCTAGTCATGTCTTTATTCATTTGTTGAAGTGATGTAATGTTATAACTTTATTGATATACTATTTTTGTACAACAATAATGATAATTTATCATCTTTTAAGTAATTATATCAATGTTAATAATTATTTTATTTCTAACGTGGTATGAGGGCAATGTATCAGTTGCAAAGCAAGATACATAAATGATTACTAGAGGAGTTAATTGCTGGTTATTTTTGGATAACAATTTTAATAAAAACAATATTAAAAAAGAAAAGAGTAACAAATAATTTTTTTTTAAGAAATTTATTTTTGTTTACAAATTTAAAGTTGCTTGAATCATTTCTGAGATTAAAGTTCAGAATTCAAAAGTCAGTTATTCAAAGTTTAAATAATTGAAATCTTGATATTTTTTTTTCTTTTTAAAAAAAATGAGTACTTTATCCGGCCGTGTAATGCATCGGCCTGATGGCGCTGTTGCTTGCAAAAGCACAGAAATATGTCGTTTACGCAGCCCAACTTACAGCCTCTAGAACAGATCTGTTCACATTAGCCGTTATTAGGCGTCCACACTGTGCTTCGTGTCACTATGTAAATAGCGCGCACCTCATATATCGCTATCGTAGGATGTGAGGGTGTATGGAATTCAACAGGCCAGAAGTGTTTTTATGTGTGGAATTAAGTATTTTGCACATTCCCTGACATCCTATTACATATTAATAATTGTAAGTCCGTCACCCCATTTCCCTTAACATCTTTGAATGTGAAAATAATTGCAAAAGCATACATCGTTGAAGGATTTCACATAAGTCACGCGAAAAGGCACGTTTGTGGGAGAGCAGCTACGAGAGTAATACAATGTCTGGGGTTGTCCGTCGTTTTGAAAATCATAATATAGGTCCGCTCAGACTAGAGCATGTATTGGCCGGTCTTCGGCCTGGCAAAACCATCGGAGGCCCCCACCCACCCATTCCAGCGCGTGACTTTTCTAATTTTCAGTCAAAAAATGAGAAACATTTTCAAACTGTTGCAAATGAAAATTGAGTTAAATACCATCAGAAATGTAAACATAATTTCCCATCGTAAATTTTTAAAAAATAATTTGAAAAATTGGCGGAGAGCAGAAAGCAAAAAATTATCAGCCCGGTAACGTTACATTTGATTATTTTTGCAAGCAACAGCACCATCAGACGGATGCATTACAGTCGGAAAGAGAACCAAAAAAGGGAAAGGGGATTTAAATTTTATTTTATGAAATAACAATTTATAAAAGATTCATGTTGTACAATTTTTTCCTTTTGTTATTCTGAGTAATAAAACTAATAAAAAAAAATATGATTAGAAAAATAATAGAATGATTGATTTTTTTTTTTTTTTTTTAATCGATGATAGTTTAATAAATTGTGATTTTAAATTTTTAATGGAAGCTAGCATTCTTCTGCCAGTGTCTCTAGTCTGTCTTTTATTTTACAATTGTCATTAGCAGCTTTTAAAAACATTTATTTTATTAGTAGACAAGTTATGAATAAAGGTAAATATTACAAAATGGATATATTATGGCTCACGGTAGCTAATTCCTGTGTATCGTTTATCCCGAATCAATGTAGCCTGGATTAATTATTTATCTTCAGCCTGATATGTGATCAAACTTCAACTGCCATTTCTGAGTTCTTCTAAACCTAAGGCAAAAATTTATGCTTACAAATAATTGTTAACAGAAAGTCCTCTCTTACAAAATATTTGTTTTTGGAGTGGCGAAAGAATAGAATATGATCTAAATAAATTAAAATTAAAGCTGCTAAAGAAGTTAAAAAGATTATTGTTTCTACATCTTCAAGAATGATGTAAAGCAAAAAATATGACTTAAGGAAATATATCTGAATAAATTAAAACTTGAAGTAGCTAAAGGAATTAATAAGTATTGTTTCTACATTTTCAAAAATGATGTACTATGTTTTCAATGCTAAAATAGACTCCATAATGAAAAGCAATGTAAAGTTTAATACAAATGGATTTTAAACTGAAGACAGATGGTAATATTTAAATACTTATAATTTAATGTAATGATGTTTTAAATATTTTATGTCTTATTGTATATTTTGTTAGTTATTAATCTGACCTTCTGTTTCTCTTCTCATAAGTTCTACAATTTAAATTTGTAATAGCTAGGGAGATAAAGAGTTCATATTCTACTGAATTAGTCATGATAGTGTTTTTAATAAGACTGATGGTGTGGTATATCTTTCTGTGGATTTCCAGCTTTGGGATGGAGCTCTGGTTTTAATCTAATAAAAATTTGTAATCCATAGAAGATATAATTTCCCTTCAGTCATTTAGGATTGATTAACGGTCTGGAAAGGTGACAAAAATTGTAATATTTTTATTATTGTAGCTATGTCTGACCATTAGTATTTATTATTGAATTAAATTATATTTTACTCCTCTCGTTTCTTTTTCTGTTATTTGGAGTCTAGTATGAAATCTCAAAGCTATTGTAATTATTAAGCACTAACTTTTCATATATAATTATAACTTGTGTTAAATTAACTTTGATGATTACATTTGACAAATGGCAGGACCATTACAATTATATTATTGGTTACACAATCGTTAAAAATTTTCTTTATATCTACCTAATGCTGTTTGAGCCACCTATTATTACGCAAAGATTTTTTTTTTGCCATCTGTTAATATTTCTTTATCTATTTCTTTTCAATATACAAAGTTCTTTTATTGCCAACAAAATAAGTTTGGATTTGGTTTCTCTAAATTTTCCTGTTTTATCACAATTTGATATCAAAACAGTTGCTGAAGGGTCTCCATATATCATGATCATAATCTTTAAATGATCAATGTTTATAATGGTGTTTTGGATTATAGATCGTTTATTTGTAAATGGCTATTAAGTATTCTCACTAATTGAGTGATAGCAATTTTCTTCCTAAAGTTAATATTCAGAAATAATTCTTTAGCATCCTACTGAGTATTAACACCATACATTCTCAAAAGTATATATACAAGGAAGGATACACTTTCTCTGAAGGTGCTACAGTTTTTAAATGAGTCACATATTTTTGTTTTCTTCTGTGAAAACTTTTATAAATCATCTGGAACAAACTAGGGAAACTATGCTAATCCTGAATGAAGAGAAGATGCATGACTAATTTGCAAACATGTTGCCAATTGATCAATAAGTCTCCAATTTTTGCAAATCATAGAATTGTTAAATAGATGTTTGTTCAATTACTACATGCTGCTGCTACTTTTGTAAAATAAAAAAACTAATAAAACAAAAAATTAAAAATATGATTCAAGGTTTACTTGCAAAGTTATAAATTTAAAACAAAAAAAAAAGTTATTCAGTAACATTTTAATTATATATTAATTCAATATTTTTATAGATCAAAGATTACTGTTTATGATTATTTTAAAGAAAATCTGTGTATATGGTTTAAAAGTACCTTGATTAGTCTTATCTAAAGTGCCTAAAAAAAATATTGGGCTATTGTTCAATTTTTCAACTAAGCTATGTGTGACTGAAAACTTTTTCATTTAACTTCATATTAGCAGACGAACTACTTTTAATTTAATTTTATCTATAAGTTTGTCTTATTTGCTTGCCAATACACTCTAATGGAAAAGTTTGTGGTTGATTGCATATACAACATAGCAGGGGAAAAAAAACAATCTTTCAGGTATTTCATATACAAAAGTTTCCTATCATATAATAAAAAACATATATATGATCTTACATCTAGGAATTATCAATATACATTTCCTTATTGTAAATATTAGCTTTAAAATTTGGCCATCTTTGCAACATTCCTGAAATGACTTCTACTATCCAAACACTAATGCAGTATAATGCTAATTTACAAGTATACATATAGATAAATTCGAATGATTATATTCACATTTTTTATCTATTAAAAGTTTAGTCTTAATATATATAAATAATTATAATTCTAAAACTATTTAAACTATTTTACACATTGATATCCACAGCGAACAGGTTGAATATTTTTCCATTTGTAAGAATACTCACTTCACATATTCAGAAAGTTCCCTTTTTAATGGTGAACAGCCAAATGGCAGAGGAGTGTAATGATTTGTACGAATGTTTAACTTGTCAAAATGCTACAAAAAATTTAATAAGAATTATAAATTAATGTATTTTTTTTCTTCTTTTAATAATAATAATAAAATTGCTTAAAATACAATTATATGCTTACTTTTAATAAAAGCGGCCATTCTTCAGATTTTAATTTTCCAGGTTTACTTGAAGGTTCAATGAGAAAATCTTCTGTCAGTTGTTTTTCCTTTGAAACAAACAAAAAAAACATTGTATATATATATCCACACCCACTCTTAAAATGATATAAAAAGTTCTTGGACCCACTTTCATGACAACAAAACCACAATGAATCTTGATTATGCTTACAAAGCACTTCAATAGCAATTTCTCAGCCTTAATCGATTTTTATTCTGGGGTTTGCAGTGATTTTGGTGATTAATTTAGCTCAAACAAAAATATAAAATCAACTTTTGAAACAAGAGTTTAGCCTGTTACAATTTAGAAGAAACAGATAAGTCCATATACATTAAAAACTTTCACTGCTAAACTTAATAAATGAGAATCAAACACGAATATCTTTTTTAGCATATGTGACATAGAGTGAACTTTTTTTTTTCCCAGTCACAGTCAATATTAGCCACTTATTTTAAAGTATAAATTTCCATTACACTACCAAATTCTATTAAGAAGTCAATACTTATTTAATTAATTCTTTCCTCAACTTATCCTAATTTTTTAACAATTATTTTGTTATATCAATTTTATTTATTGCAGCAATTAACTAAATCCTAAATATAACATTCCCTTTTTTCCACACAATTTCATTTTATCAAACAATTTACAATTCATAGATAACTTTACAAACAGTTGTGAAAGCAATATCTAAACCTAGAAACTGGAAATGATTCACTCAAAATAAATCTATCAAATGAAAATGGTTATATAAGTAACAAATATCATATTATTTAATATTAAAAAAAGAAAACCTTCCAGCAATATTTTACTGCTCTTTTCAGTGTTATTATGAACACATTTTACACTACATGTAATAGTATATAAGCATTCATATATACTAAGGAGAATAATAAAAAATTGCAAACTATTTTTTATATTAAACAATACAATGTTTTACTGTCAAAAACCTTACTTCATTTCCATATTATGACAATTCATCATACACAATATCAAAAAAGCAATAAAATAAAAATCATATAATAATCAATTGACGAAACACTTTATTACTTTTACAATGGTTTATTATCCACTCTTTCCTTCAGTTAACAGTTTCGATTGCCCCAGAAATCTGGCAATCTTCTTCAGAACCTTATATCTCTTAATCTCACTGTTACAATCAACTTTTAAAAAACTACCCCCAACTTTATTTCCAGTATTCCTTTATCAATCTATTTAAAAAAAATAAAAACAATTACTGACACTCCTAAATTATATTACTTAATCTCATATAACAATTACAAAAAATTTCTCTTTGCAAATAGCACAATAATAGCAGAAAAAATATTTCCTTACCCATTTCCCCCATCCTTTTACATGTGCTTTAGATATTATAATTTGTCATCTCATGTTTAAAAATGAGCATTTCTTACGATTTAGGTCAAAAAATCTATTATTTCTCAACAGCTACATATTTCAGGGATCTCAAAAATGTGTATTTAATGAAATAAAATTCATTAAAGCTTATATTATATAATCTATTAATCATATATTCTATTGCCTAATTAATTCAAGCTAACTTCAGGTAGAGAATATCAATATATAAATACTCAGTTTAAAAGGAATTAAATCATTTAATAATGTGAAAATTCTATACAGTAAAATGACTTTTCATATTTGCTAAAAGCATCAACTAATTTAAACAGATGTTTTTCTTTGCCTTTGTATTCATTTATGATCACATTATTATTACTTTTTTATTAACCAGTCATCTTTACAATAAAAATCTGATTTCAAAATGAAAATGATTTCACATGTCAGCGCATACTATTTGTACTAAGATCCATAGAAAGGTTACTATCTATTCAATCATCTCAAAATATCTAAACTCAAAATTCATTCCCATTTTACAATAAAAGATTTTTTAATTCTATATATGTTCATCAAAGAGTCACTCATCAATTTATAAGTAATCTAAACACTGAAAATGATAACTTTTCCGAGTGTCAATTATATTAATATACTTCCCATTTTGTCAAAAACCCAGCAATCGGAAACTATTTATGTCAGCATTTTCAATTTTTATAGAAATGGTTTGGAAAAATTACCATTTAAAGAAAAAGCCATTTTTATTATTAATTCAAATAATCTAAATATTATAACTACAAAAATATGCAATTAATATAATTATGTAATTTCTATGTTATTAACCATGTCGAATCAGATTATTTTTTGCATCTACTTTCATTTCTGTTGGGCCAACAAAACAATTATTTTAAAAATAATAAAAGATCTACACATGCTTAGGGCATCCATAACTTACCCCAAGTGACTTTAATTTTTTCAGTGCTTTTTTACCTAAAAAATAAAAAACATGTTTTATTTTTATAGTATACTATTTAATTAATATTAGTATATATAAATAAGCAATATTAAAAAATTATATATAGTGCACAGCTTATATCTCTCTCAATAATTATTATTCATAACTCAAAACATTAATATAATTGGTTTTATTCTTAAAAATTTGTAAAATTCTAATTTTTTTTTATTAATTCTAGAGAATCTATTTCATTTCCCGCTGTTCTAATATTCCTTATAACCTGGCATACTATGATTATTTATTCCTGCCAATTTCCCATAATCTATGCTTTTTCAAGTTTGCTTGCGTATATCCTACTTTTTCTGAGATCATCTTTGCATTCAACCACTTCAGATATACAAAATTTATTTCTTCGACTTATATTTACTATAAGTAACTACTATACTTATTTTGAATCTAATATCAATACTTCTGTTACTATTTCTTGGAGATTGTGTTTTGGTGCATTTTTAGGGATTTCCATTATTTTATATCAGAAATAATTTTTTTATCGGCTGTGAACTAATGATATTATATCTCGGATACTAAAAAGCAAGGCACTAGTTAATTAAAGGAGTGTGAAGAAGATACAAGATAATCTTAACTTTACGATAGTCTTGGTCAGACGGCTAAAATATTTAATTATATTGTCCAAGATTTAAAAATAAAAATATGGAAGGGGGCAAAAGATATGCTGTCAACCAAAAGACAATATCGCTCATCTTTAAAAAAGTTATTAATTCTAGAATTGTGATTAAAAGAAGAAAACGTGTAACCCGAATGTTTCAAGAGAATTAATTACGACTACGATATCTCTTAATATCCAATTCATTAAAAAAATTGTTAACTATTTAAAATGCTATTGCAAAAATCTTTAGAAAGTAAAACTAATAATGAAGAAACATTGTTTTCGCAAAACAAAAATATCAATGATTACAATTTTATCAATTTTTAAGAAAACAGGAGAAATATGACAAAAATTTATTTGATATAGTATTACGGTACTATACAAAGTTTTGATCAACTAGTGAAAAAAAATATGCTCATTTCAAAAAACTATCATAATATTAAAAGTTTCCTATAATAAAGCAATAAATAATTGCTCATTTAAGAAATTAGTAAATGAATATATTAAAAAAATCGAAAATAATACTCAACACGTGGTTTTATACATACTGTTACTGGCTTCCATCTTGAAAAAAAAAAAAAAAAACCATATATATCGCGCATGCGCTTTTAAAACTAAGATTCGATATACCAAACACAAAAAAATTGAACAGCCTTTGGATTGATTTCAAATGCACGAAAAAATCTGCAACAGAACGTAATAAATGATAACGTTGAAACATTTATGTAGTATGCATTAATTGATTGTTACAATTTTAATACGGTCAACGTAATAATAAAAATCGCATGATTAGTTGTATAGAAAGCCAGATCGATAGGCGTTAGAACATCAAAGTGGAAGAATGTAGTAAATAATTTCACTTCAAAAGTGAGTTTTTCTACCGTTTTAAATTAATCAAGGCACGTTCAGCTTTTTTGAGTCCATCATTTTACCATGCGTTAAACCGAACAAGAAAATAAAACAATTCTAGGTTATTTCTACAAGTTCAAATTGAGAATCATATTAATAGTATTTTCCGGAATAATTTCTCATTTGTCTCCTTTTTAAACCGCTCAAAATCAAATTCATTAAAGAGATGATGGAATCCAACCATTTTAAAGCTGGTCACTCTTTTCATCAACAAGTTTTATAATGTATTTTACTAATAAATCAGTTGTTTCAAATGCTTCCATGACAATTTTAAAATGATAGGTCCAGCTTTAAGATTACACAAATAATGCCAACAAGTATTCACTTCTCTTTTTCTCGCTATCCATGATATTACCAAAATCTTCAACAGTACTATAATTCAAAACCTTCAATACTTTTCCTAACTTTCTTTAGTACCCAACTTTAACATTCACAGGGTACCTAGAAAACTAATCATTTTCCATTCTACTTTTTGTAATGTATAAAATTTGTTAATGTATATTTTGACTGATTAGAAATCATCAGGGACCCAAATAGAAAAAGTCCATAGTGTCACAATTTAAATATTATTTAATTCTAACATATGGTCGATTCCGCCATATACCATATATGTTGGAAATATCCATCATCTAACAATGTATATGGTCCTAATTGATTTGAAAATGCATTTGGCTACCTATTAGAAATTGAAAAACTTATTCCTCATAAAAAGCAGAATCATTAATGCTTAATGTTATATATTATTTATATTAAACTAACATCAAAAATGGAAACAAATGTAATCCATTATGCTATTTTTTCATACATAACAGCAATAATTATGCATATATTTTAAATACAAAAAAAAATTTGTCAACAAATATTTGTTTGTTTTTAGCTTCAACATACATTGCATAGACAGCGATAACTATCTTCTTTATGTGTAAAATTAACTAGAATATTAAAAAAAAAAAAACAATCCTGAATACAAATATACAAGATAAATTTTTCTCCACCCTCATTTTATTCCTTCTTTTACCTCATCTTTTCCTAATTAAACAACTTATAAAAATCATACAAAATGTAGAAATTAAAAAAAAAAAAAAACTATTTAAATATATACTATATAATTTTCCACTCATTTTTAATTAGCCAATTATTTGCTAAATTAATTAATGTTTTATATATATTTTCCTTCTACTTGCTTCCTTAATATAGTTTAAAGCTTTTATATTTTACACCATCTATTTTATGTCCATATTCTAAATAATAAATACATAATGCAGATAATTATTTAACATTCATATTTAAAAAATCAGATTTTATAATATCTATACAACCATATTTAATCTTAAATGCCAGCAGTTGACTGGTCATCATATGTAAATTACAACAGCACAGCTTCTTAAACAAACCAATAGATTATTATATGAACAATTTGTTATCAAATTAACAGTACAATTAGACTAAAGATCTATTTATAAATAATGTATGTATAAATATACAAATTACAACTCAATTTCATGCTTAAAGTAATAGAATATCAGCAATCTCATAAAGTAATTATAATTAAGCCTAATTGTAGTGTTATCATGATAAGCATGAGGGCTGTGCTATATAGTTTTAATATTTATATATACTTTAGCAAATAGATCTTGGAATAAATATCCATATTTTATATATAGAAATATTTTTTTCTTCATTATTTGGTATTTTATTTAACTAGCAAAAAGGCAATAGCTTACCTAATATTCTGCATTAAATTTTTACATATATCTCAAATTATCATTAAATTTAATCATACATATATTTATTTATAAACAATTAGAAAAGATTTGAACTCAGATTTTCAAGCTCCCTACATCTATCCACTCCATTTTATACAACTAATACACATGATCACATATATGTGAAAAAGATAAATGATATCCAATATATATGTATTTCATGCTGAACCAGCACTCGATCTTCATCTCCCACACTATATAAAATCAGAGCTCAATTTATATTAATGTAGCAAATCTTCAAACTTTAATGGACAGGCTTCAATCTTCTCCATCCTCCAACTCTTCAGCCATCCATATCATTGATAATCTGATAATAGAATGCTCATTATATATATACATGTGTGGGGGATGATGATCTGGACCAACTGATGAATGCTGGTTCAGCATGAAATATGTATATTGGAGATCACTTATCTTTTTCACATGTATGTGGTCATGTGTATCAGTTGGATAAGATGGAGTGGATAGCTGTTGGGAGCTTGAAAATCTGAGTTCAAATCCCTTCTAATTACATTAAGTTTAGTATAGACAACACAGTTGTATATCAATATATATCCTAATCTTATATATCTATAATTAATTATATTATTTTAAATTTTTTAATAATTATTTTAAATTTTATCTAGTTAATTTACTATATGTATATTTATTCTTCTGTAATATAATATTATTATAATTTTACTATAATAAAATGGAATATTTTTTTTTAAATTAAATAATCTTATTCTAAATTTATGGAGTGGATATTAAGAATTTGCCCTGCTCAGTTCCTTTAAGGCCTCCAAGAGGAATCAAAGGGTATCCTTTCAGTTAATAACAAATTCCTTTCTTGTCGTTACAGCTGTTATTACTATGTGATTATTCATATAATACATGAATATGGATGGGCTGCTCACCAACATGCATTAGCCAGTGTGAGGAGATCAAGAAACACCACGGTCTTTCTTCACAGTTGCCTGATAAGGCAGAATGAATGTATATGTAAATGATAAATATTTTTCCAATAGATATATACAATCATGACAGACAAAAATAAATCATGGCCGTTATTCCCAGGAGGTTGTAAAGTCACCAAGAATCCCCTGATTGTGGACCCAGGCTGCCATTTGATGACAACTTTTTATTTAGGTACTTACAACTGCAGATCACTTTCAAGTTGTGAAGTTAGAAGAAAAGGTGAAGAGACAATTGATTTAAAAAGTGGACATGTACTCTACTATAAAGGCACAAATATTGGAAATATAAGTGGAGTAGGATTCATGATAAATAAAAAGTGGAAGAACAACATTATGGAGATTGATAGTGTATCGGACAAAGTGGCAAGTTTAGTTATACAACTAAATAGCAAATACAAATGCAGATAATTCAGGTTTATGCCCTAACAAGTTCTCATAGTGATGAAGTAGCAGGCTATTTTTATATGGATGTACAAAAGGCTTTTGATCAGAGTAAACATTTTAAAATTGTTATGGGAGACTTTAATCCTAGAATTGGTAAACAAATGAAAGATGAAAGTGCTCTAGGTAATTTTGGTTATGGTAATAGAAATGAGAGAGGACAGACTTGTGGAATTTGCAGAAAAAGAAAAACTTTATATTATGAATTCTTTTTTTGAGAAAAATGTTAAAAGGAAATGGACATGGAAGCATCCAAATGAAGGTACAGTAGAATTGGATTATATTTTGACTAACAGAAAATACATATTTCAAAATTGTAATATTCTTAATAAATTTAACACAGGAAGTGATCATCGATTAGTAAGATGTAAGATACGTGTTAATGCAAAACTAGAGAGACCAAAATTATTAAGAAAAACAATATTTACAGTTGATATTCCTAATCTTCAGAAACATTCTAAGGAATTTAAATTAGAACTTAACAAATCGGTTTCAAGTATTAGTAGATTTTGAACACGATTCAGATTCGAATGAAATTAATATGAAAATAACTGATACACTTTTAAAACTGCAACAAAGATAGCTGGTAGAAAAAAGCAGCAATTGATCAATAAAATTTCTACTGAGACTAGAGAATTTATGAAGAAAAGAAAGAATATGAAGATATACAAAAATGATGCATTAAAAAGGATTGAATATCTCGAATTTTGTAAAATGGTACGGAAAAGAGTTGAACATGATATAAGAAAGTATAACTGTGAACTAGCAAGGAAAGCTGTAGAAGATAATAAGTCTTAAAGAGTGTAAAACACTATTTTGGTATTGGTAGGAAATTTATATCTGCAATAAGAAAAAAGATGGAATTATTACTAAAAAGAGATGACATCATGAAATGCATAGAAGACTTCTATCAAGAATTATATAGTAATAAAGAACAAGTATCTCCTATATCTATTATATCTTCTGAATTGCCTAGAATTTTAAATGAAGAAGTGAGTCATGCAATTAAATTTATGAAGAAAGAAAGGGCTCCAGGTAATGATGGAATTATAATTGATATATTAAAAGAAGCAGGTGAAGAAATAGAAAAAATTTTGGCAAAGTTATATACCAAATGTCTAAATGATAAAGATGTACCAGATGAGTGGAAGAATGCAGTATTAATATTAATATTTAAAAAAGGTAATAAAGAAGATATTAGAAATTACAGACCTATCAGCCTTTTATCAGTTTTATACAAAATTTTTACCAAGATAATTACAACTCGTCTACAGAGAACATTGGATTTCCACCAACCAAGAGAACAAGCTGGATTTAAAAGTGGTTTTAGTATAGTAGATCATATCAAGTATTGAGAGAAGTTATAGAAAGGACAAATGAATATGAGTTGTCATTATGTTTTGGATTTGTAGATTATGAAGGGCATTTGATTCTATAAACATTTCTTCAGTGATTAAAGCATTGGATCATCAAGTTATAGATCAGGATATTGTCATATTTTAAAGAATATTTATAAAAATGCAACATCAACAATTAGATTACATAATGATACCAGGAAAGTCAACATTGAGAAGGATGTAAGACAGAGTGACTCCATATCTCCAAAACTTTTTACAACAATGCTGCAAGAAGTATTTTGTGGATTAAAATGGGAAGCTAAAGGAGTGAAAGTAAATGGAGATTATTTAAGTCATTTAGATTTTGCAGATGATGTAGTTGTTTTTGTAAATAATGCTTTAGAGCTGCAGGAAATGTTGCAGGAGTTATCAGATGAAAGTAGGACTAAAGATAAATGTTAAAAAGACTAAATTAATGTTTAATGGATTTTCACAAAATATGAAAATAAAGATTGATTATGATGAGTTAGAAGAAGTTAACAGCTACAAATACCTTGGTCAGATTATTAATACAGATGGAAATATATGGCTGAAATTAATCATAGAATTAAACTGGGTTGGAGTACTTTTGGTAGTGCCTATGTGTTTGAAAAGGTTTTTAATAAATGTTTTACCAGTTCTTACTTATGGATCTGAGATTTGGACACTTAATAGAAGAGCAATACAGAGACTTCAGACCACTCAAAGTAATATGGAGAGATGCATGTTGGGAGTAACAAGAAGAGATCGAAAACGCAATATATGGATAAGAGAACAAACAGGTGTTACTGAGCTCACTGAAAAAATTAAAAGACAAGTGGAATTGGGTTGGACATATTGCTAGAAGAGATGATAATTGATGGACAATTGAAATCTTAAACTGGTTTCCAAGAGATTGTAAAAGACCCAGAAAGAGACTGCATGTGAGATGGATAGATGAAATAAGAAAGTGTGCAGAGGTGCTGTGGAGAAGAGAAGCTAAAGATCAGAGAAGATGGATTGAACTTGGAGAGACCTTCATCCTGCAGTGGATTGATAATAGTTGATGATAATGATTCCAAATTTATATATAATTCAATAATAATTACAATTCAGAATTAATATATATATATTATACCTAGCCCTTTACACGTCGACTCGTAAACTTTATAAAAACATCATTTATATAAAATCAATAAAATGTTTAATGTTTATAATAACGACTCGATCAGAACTTTGTACCTCCCTCTTACACAAAATCCTATCACGGGCTGTCAGTACCTCGGGTAGAGTAATCAATATCATTGGCAAACATTTGCCAATAACACTAATACTCGTTTACTAGATTACATATTAGCCAATCAAACTTTTTATTTATTTAAAGGAAAAAATCCAATGGGCGCCAGCCTACCTTTGTCGACAAGTCTGCTTGACCAATACGATCTAGTACCCGCTCCCGCTAGCTCAGCTACAACAATCAATTAAATATAATCCGCCTACCTAAAAAATCAATTTATGAATCATTCTCTGCGCTAAATTTCTCGCTTTCTCTTTTTCTTTTATTTAATTATTTAATTTAAATCTAATTTAAGTAATCACTAACCCATGAAGTCTCCATTTACGCTATTACACTTCGTTTGGTCTTATAATATAATTAATTACACTTTCGTTCAAGTTCAGATAATATTTAATACAATCAAAATTTCATATTATAAATACATAAAAAAAAATAATTATACACACACAATTACATTTGAAATCACAATAAAATCTCTGGGTAATGGAGCTAAAGACAACTAATAATTATTGTTCGTACCATAAAGTTCAGAGTTTATTATTCCATTTATTATTACGGCTTTTAATTAGTGAATTAGAAATTGAAATAAACATTACCTAGCTTTCTCCCTTATGCACGGTTCCGAGCGTTGCTTCTGATAGTATTTCATTCGGTCAGTTAGCGCTAACTCTTTGCAATCCTTTCCCCGATGTCGTTGGGATCCTGTGGGCTCCACGTGGACACTCCGTCTCCTTCTTGTTTTACGCGACCATGATCGACATTTGAACTGTTTGCTGTTGGTATTGCGGGAAGGATTCGGCCGGCTGTTCACACGATGGGTTTAACAGTGCAGCATTATGTTTAACTTTAGACGTATATTAATATTCAATGCTCTCGATCTATAAAAATAATTTTAATTAATAATACAATAGAAAATTCGCCC
Source organism: Epiperipatus broadwayi (assembly GCA_028023455.1). Lineage (NCBI taxonomy): Eukaryota > Metazoa > Onychophora > Udeonychophora > Euonychophora > Peripatidae > Epiperipatus > Epiperipatus broadwayi. The sequence goes on from JAQFVV010000011.1 coordinate 10,475,949, forward strand.
TTTTTATATTTTACGGTCCTTATCTTACGGATTCAATCTACAATACGTAACTAATCCTCTGGTGTTTCAGTTACGGTCCATGCTGAATTTCTGGTGTTTGCATTGGTCATTTAATTTCTTTGTACTCTCTGCTAGAGTTATTTCAATTTCTTTATTTCAATTTCTTTGTTAGAGTTATTTCAATTTCTTTGTTAGAATTATTTCAATTTCTTTGTTAAAGTTATTTTCAATTTCTTTGTTAGAGTTATTTCACTAACTAGCCGTTTAATGGAAATTTCTTATGTTTGTCATTAGCTCCCATTGTTCACTACATTCCTTTGATTACATATATTTTCTTTTTTTTTTTTTATTATAATTATAAGACAAAACGAATTCCACCTTGTTTTTTTTTTTTTTTCTTAAAGCAATCTTAAATCAAATTTCAATTAAATCAAATTTAGTTAAATCAAATTTTAGTTCTTTAGGTTTTATTTAAATACGATTCAAAATTATATCTTATAAAACTGTCTAATTTATGCTTTTAACGATAAACCTGTCTATGAGGAAAAAAAATCTTTTTATTCTTATTTTACCCTACAAGACCTTTTATTTTTATTAAATATTTACACAAATCTTTTATCAATTTATATTTTTTTCAAAATTATGTGTAACTCCGAAGAAAGCACACTCCTTCCTGATGTATCTCGGTACATTTCTCCGTCCCCCCTTTTTGAAACTAAAATATCAATCTGAAGGTTTTAGTTTCAACGTTTAACTTTATTCTTACTATACATTCCCCTCGATTTATTTTGATGGAAGTTCGTCCTCTCTTATTCTCGTGTGTCCGTGTTACTCGTTAAGTTTGCGGTCCCGTTATACCCATTTATTCATCTTTTTTTTTTTATTTATTTACGCTCGATCAGGTGGTTCTCCCTTCTTGCCATGTGGGTCATTGTACCCATCCCATCTCCTATATCGATCTGGAGGTTCCCTAGCTAGATTGCCATAATCAATCTGTGTTAGAAATTCCGCCATTTCCTCCACTGACCGTCCGTCTTTACTTAACATTAGTTGTTGTATGTTTGGCGGCATATTATTGCGTAGTGTTCTGATTATCTGACCATCTGACATAGGGAATGCCGTCAATGCCTTAAGTTTTGACACTTGTCGGTAAAAGAATTTCGCATACGTCTCTCCCCGCGCACTTGAATATCTCTCGTGGGATATCTTATACAGGATTCCGTCTTGCCTAGCCTCATTCCAAAATGCCCTTAACATAGCCCGTCTGTATTCTCCGAAGGTCTGCGGTTTCTCGTCCAAGGTGTGCCACCAATCACATGCCGTCTCTTGGAGGTAACTACTGGCCACCGCAACCTTGTCCTCTTCCGGTAAACTTTTACTATGGAACATATTATTCAGGCTTTCTAAGTGTTTCAGTGGGTTTTCTCCTACCTCCGCTTTGAATACCGCAATGGCAAACTGCTTCTCCATAAATCTACTCGTCTGTTCACTGTGTCTATTCTCAATCTTAAACTCCTCATACTTCTGTTCTACCTGTCTTATTTTCTGCCCTGTGTCCCCCACTATGTCTTTACATATCTCCTTTACTTTAGTTTTGATATTCTTGGCGGTCTCTATTTCATTCTCTAAGTTCCCTAATTCCTGTCGCGTCGTTTCCTGGCTACTTATTAAGTCTTGACATATCTCTTCCACGCGTACTATTCTCTCTTCTAGCTGGCTTTTCCCTATACTGCTTGACTCTTCCCTCGCTTCTATATTTTCTTTTAATTCTAACATTTCGTACCTTTCTTCTTCTACACCCTTTTTCATTACTCCTATCACTTCCTCGTATGCGTCCATTCTTGCTGTCAATTCCTGTTTCATTTCTCTCATCTCTGTCCTAAGTTCATTTATTTCCTGCTTCATTTCTTGTTGATTTTGTTTGATGTCTTTACGTATCTCTTCCATCATGTTCATCAAAATTTGGAATGCGCTTTCTTCCACTATTTGCGGATTTTTAAAAAATATCGGGCTTACTTCTGGCGTTGCCCTCCCGTCGTTTCCACTTTCGTCCATTTTTTTCTTTTTAATAATAATAATAAACTTACGTACGTACAACCAAAACCTAACCTTCCCAGTTCCCCCTTTTTTTTTTCTTATACTAAAATTCCCCGGAGTGTCCCTATGCCTCCACGTCTTATATAATTGCAAAATCACCTTTACAGTTGCGCTGCTTATACCGTTTTCTAATCCTACTATCACGCTCCCTCCCGCTTCTTTTTACTAGCTATCACTTCTGTCACTCATACACGACTCTGGCCACACCGCTTAAGACGTCCAGTCATGACTCACATCGGTTCTGCCATTCAAAACGTTTAGTTTCGTTCCACGTTGACGCGCCATTTATACCTAGCCCTTTACACGTCGTCTCGTAAACTTTATAAAAACATCATTTATATAAAATCAATAAAATGTTTAATGTTTATAATAACGACTCGATCAGAACTTTGTACCTCCCTCTTACACAAAATCCTATCACGGGGCTGTCAGTACCTCGGGTAGAGTAATCAATATCATTGGCAAACATTTGCCAATAACACTAATACTCGTTTACTAGATTACATATTAGCCAATCAAACTTTTTATTTATTTAAAGGAAAAAATCCAATGGGCGCCAGCCGACCTTTGTCGACAAGTCTGCTTGACCAATACGATCTAGTACCCGCTCCCGCTAGCTCAGCTACAACAATCAATTAAATATAATCCGCCTACCTAAAAAAATCAATTTATGAATCTTTCTCTGCGCTAAATTTCTCGCTTTCTCTTTTTCTTTTATTTAATTATTTAATTTAAATCTAATTTAAGTAATCACTAACCCATGAAGTCTCCATTTACGCTATTACACTTCGTTTGGTCTTATAATATAATTAATTACACTTTCGTTCAAGTTCAGATAATATTTAATACAATCAAAATTTCATATTATAAATACATAAAAAAAATAATTATACACACACAATTACATTTGAAATCACAATAAAATCTCTGGGTAATGGAGCTAAAGACAACTAATAATTATTGTTCGTACCATAAAGTTCAGAGTTTATTATTCCATTTATTATTACGGCTTTTAATTAGTGAATTAGAAATTGAAATAAACATTACCTAGCTTTCTCCCTTATGCACGGTTCCGAGCGTTGCTTCTGATAGTATTTCATTCGGTCAGTTAGCGCTAACTCTTTGCAATCCTTTTCCCGATGTCGTTGGGATCCTGTGGGCTCCACGTGGACACTCCGTCTCCTTCTTGTTTTACGCGACCATGATCGACATTTGAACTGTTTGCTGTTGGTATTGCGGGAAGGATTCGGCCGGCTGTTCACACGATGGGTTTAACAGTGCAGCATTATGTTTAACTTTAGACGTATATTAATATTCAATGCTCTCGATCTATAAAAATAATTTTAATTAATAATACAATAGAAAATTCGCCCTTTTTATATTTTACGGTCCTTATCTTACGGATTCAATCTACAATACGTAACTAATCCTCTGGTGTTTCAGTTACGGTCCGTGCTGAATTTCTGGTGTTTGCATTGGTCATTTAATTTCTTTGTACTCTCTGCTAGAGTTATTTCAATTTCTTTATTTCAATTTCTTTGTTAGAGTTATTTCAATTTCTTTGTTAGAATTATTTCAATTTCTTTGTTAAAGTTATTTTCAATTTCTTTGTTAGAGTTATTTCACTAACTAGCCGTTTAATGGAAATTTCTTATGTTTGTCATTAGCTCCCATTGTTCACTACATTCCTTTGATTACATATATTTTCTTTTTTTTTTTTTATTATAATTATAAGACAAAACGAATTCCACCTTGTTTTTTTTTTTTTTCTTAAAGCAATCTTAAATCAAATTTCAATTAAATCAAATTTAGTTAAATCAAATTTTAGTTCTTTAGGTTTTATTTAAATACGATTCAAAATTATATCTTATAAAACTGTCTAATTTATGCTTTTAACGATAAACCTGTCTATGAGGAAAAAAAATCTTTTTATTCTTATTTTACCCTACAAGACCTTTTATTTTTATTAAATATTTACACAAATCTTTTATCAATTTATATTTTTTTCAAAATTATGTGTAACTCCGAAGAAAGCATACTCCTTCCTGATGTATCTCGGTACAATATATATATATCTTTTTCATTATTGTTATACATCACTAAAGTTTTTATAGCCTCTTAATTTTCTCCTTCAAGAAAGGATAATTGCTAATGCAAAGAATTGAAAAATCATCTGAAATAAATAATGATATTTTATTTTTTTAATAAAAAAGTATATAATTAATTACTACCACATTTAAGTTAATGACACAATATCTAATCTTTCCAATTAAGTCTTTGACAAAGACTGCTAGACAATAGAAATATTAGACATTAATCAATGTTATACATCATAAAAATTAAAAATGGAAGGTAAGCAATAATAAAATACATATAGTGTTTAAGTATGAAGACAACAAATCACTTTACCAGTTTAAACCAATATATCAGATTAATTCTCCACTCTAGTGCCATTTAGCGTAAGCTTAAACAATCAAAGATTACCAGATATGTGTATAAAATCCCTATCATAAGATTTAAATTCCATTCTCAGACAAGTTTCTGACTTTTGCCTCTATTGATAAGGCTTAGATTTCAAAATTGGAAGGAATGCAGATATGCATCCAGGGACTAATGTTAACTCCATTTTACCAATCAAGCTAAAAACTTGAAATTCAAGTCAGCATAAGATTTTAAATCCAGATCAACCTGCTTGAATAGTTGTATAGATTTGAAACCAGTTTATTAACATTATTTCTTCAGTAACTGTAGGCATCTTATTCTCCTAATTAGAAATATTAATAATAAGAAATTACTAAATTATCAATTTAAAACAATATTAAATAATACAAAAGCAGATCTATTCTAATGCCATTTAGTATAAGCTTGAATGATCAGTACTATTAATAATAGGAATACAATTTTACCCAAGGTTGCAGTCAAGTAGCGTTGGTGGTCAAGAGGTCAGTACAGCTGCCTTACAAGCAGTTGTCCTGGGTTAGCGCGTTCGCTTCCTGGCCGATGCTATGACACATGAAAAAAAAAAAGTAGAGATTTGTTCATGCATTATAGCTTACAAAGAAAATTGCAAGAAATAGCATAGTGTGAAAGTTCCTACCACTAAAAATTTCCAAGTTTTTATTGTAACTACCCATTGGCTGTCTGTGACATGTTTCATGAATCCTGGATCCTTTGTTGTTAAACAATCCAAAAATGCAAAAACTGTCAATGTCATCTATACTTTCATTATCAATTTTGAAATCAGTTATTTATTCCTCATCACAATTTTTATCTTTTTTATATTAAAGTTGCAATCCCATTTTTTTTTAGTCTGTTAAATTAGTAATAATTGAAAGGTTGCTAATCTTTCACATGCGCCTACTTTCTCAGACAGCCAATCAGATTTTTAAACAGCGGTCTTAAAATCGATCAGGCCTTGACACATGACAGATTTTGATAAGAAAAGAATGATACCAACCTTCTCTCTACTTAACTTTTTATATATATAAGCCAGTCTTAAGCATCTTGGCTTGAAAGCTTGAAGATATAAACATATTCATTTATTACTCACTGAGTTTTTTTAATTTACGATATTACAGCGCAAAATCTTAGATTTGCTACACCGCAATTTTCTAGATGTTAATATAATTTATCAGCAACGTATGTAAATAACATTTGTCTAAATCACATGTTATTAAATTAGTAATAATTGAAAGGTTGCTAGTCTTTCACATGCACCTACTTTCTCAGACAGCCAATCAGATTTTTTTAAACAGTGGTCTTAAGATTGATCAAGCCTTGACACATGACAGAGATTTTGATAAGAAAAGGATGATACCAACCTTCTCTCTACTTAACTTTTTATATATATAAGACAAATGTTATTTACATATGTTGCTGATAAATTATATTAACATCTAGAAAATTGCGGTGTAGTAAATTAAGATTTCACGCTGTAATATCGTAAATTAAAAAAACTCAGTGAGTAATAAATGAATATGTTTATATCTTCAAGCCAAGATGCTTAAAACTGGCTTATATATATATAAAGTTAAGTAGAAAGAAGGTTGGTATCATCCTTTTCTTATCAAAATCTCTGTCATGTGTCAAGGCCTGATCGATCTTAAGACCGCTGTTTAAAAATCTGATTGGCTGTCTGAGAAAGTAGGCGCATGGGAAAGACTAGCAACCTTTCAATTATTACTAATTTAATAACAACATGCGATTTAGACAAATGTTATTTAGTCTGTTAAACGAAGTCATCAGCATATTCAATGATGTACATTTTTTATCAATCCCAATTCCATGTTTCCATAAAATTTAGCATCCATTATATATTCAGTATACAAATTCTGTATAAACATATTTAAGTTCTCGGCCCAAAAGATTGTTAAATAACCAGACAATAGTACTTTGACAAAATTTAGAATATTCACTCTTCATCAATGGAAATTTGCTATTAACAATGCCTATATGTATTTACAATGAAGATTTATATACATTTACTATAAATGTCTAAAAGAAATGATATATTTGTATTACAAATTAGAAATTGTTTTTTTTTTTTTTTCATTATGGATAATTTTCCTCAACCTTTCTGCGTTTGTAATATAATTATGAACTATATTCTCTGTTCAAAAGCATGTAGAATAATTAGACGATAATACTATGACAAAATTATAATACTCTCTCATCTTCAGTGGAAGTTTGCCATTAACTATTCCTAAATGTTTTTGGAATAAATCTTTATGTATATTTATTATGTCTTTAAAAGTGATATATTTGCATTATAAATTACAATTTTTTGTTTTTTTTTATTTAATATAGACAGAATTTCTCAATCTTGTTGAGCTTTTGGCGCAATTTTCGACAATACTTTTAAATTTTTGATGGAACTCCAACAAATTCAACAGACTACATTTATTAATATAATTTAATTTTTAGTTCCAAAGTTATCACTCTCGATTATTGTGCAATATTTTCACTACATCAAAAATGCCATTTTGCATGGATATATTATATGTCAGGTATTAAAAAAAAAAAATTTATAAACATTAAAATATATATTTTCAATAGCTAAAAAATAACATACTAGTTTATCTAAAAAATACACCAAAAAATGATATAAAAAAGCTTCTTTCAATGCACTGTCAACTGAAAAATAAATGGAAGTGCAAATTCAATGTTAGAACTTATTCGATCCCCTCAGTATTTAATTTGATTATAATTTAGGTTACAAGTATAAAATATTGAAGAAATTAATATAGATTACAAAAAATTAAATTTGTTTATTATAAAAAAAATGGCATTAATTAATTTAGTACTATTAAACATTTAATTAAATGATGAAAACTTAAAGCCTTCTTAAATTAATTTCAAATTAAAGCTTCTAAACAAATTTATCACAATGTAATTTCATGAAGATTTTGGTTAATGGGGTTTTAGTTATATTTACATTGTACCAGATCGATCCGCAGATGAACATACTTACACTGTAAATGTTTTGGCTGTTTTAAACTTCTTCATAATACATTTATAATCATATTTAATTATAAATGTTACGGGAACGACCGACACGTTCGAGCAAAATGGGAAATATTATTGATAGCTTTAACTATCAACAATACCCACGATCAGATCGTGGCCTACCTCGGCTGCTAGATTCAAACCCCTACTATCCAAACACTTTATTTGTTTCGGAGTAAACCCCGGGCGCCAGCTAGTCTATGACTAACGTATTTGGACAGTAGTCTCATAATCCAGCGCTCGAAACAATCCCAAAACCTAGCCCAGTCTAATTTTAATCAATAATAAAATATAGTTTAATTAGCGGTGATAGAATTGATAAAAGATTGGTAAAAAGAATTGACCAACAAAATAAGGCTTAAATTTAAAGACAATTTATTAACATTAATTATACTAAATATAAATACTTTTATAAATTTTTACTCACATAATATTGGTATTTTTTAATCACACATATATTTGATTCACACACTATAATATCTCTTATGAGAAAGCATAAATAATATTTGACATTTATAAATCATATAGCATTCACAAACACGCACATCACATTTTATGCATGCTTATAGAGTTCAAATTACTTGTCTCTGGAGGATTTACGAATTAATGCGGTGGCTACTATATATTAATGAGAATAAGAAAATGTTTTACCTAGGATTTTTGGAACATGGATATTGTTTGCTGTTAGCTGCTTCTGATGAAGTGTATCTAACCGGTTAGATTTGAAGTTTCTTGAGGAGATTTGATGCTAATCCGCTGGTATTATTCTTGGAGACAGTTGAACATTGACGGAGGATTTCTGAGCTGTTAAGCAGACATTATTTCACGGGCAGGTTTCGCTGTTTCACTGGACTAAAGCTAAAGTAAGATCGTATATTCCCAAAAGCTGCTCAGCACTGCATTTCTGTTTCTTGATACATAATATAAACTGCACTGTCATCTCTGGACTAGACTAGACTAAAACTAGACTGAAAAACTGAACGTCCGATAAAAATCTGGCTATTTATATATGCGAAGTGTTTTTGTTTTAATGTCCGCCGGCAATATGTGTTGTTAAAATTCCTTTAGTAGCTAATCCTTTTTAATCTTGTTGTTGGGTACTTTAATTAGCAGTCATCACAAACGTGTTGTTTTATAATTTTGATTAGTAGCCACCGCTGTGTTTTTAAATATATTTCATTTTAATATTTATTTTCATGTGTTTTCCAATATGATTTTAACACGCATTTATTATATATTTTATTAACAAGCTTACATTTACGCACACGTATAATTTATTATAATAAGCTCGAATGAAAAGAGATTTCTATTTTAACTTTTAATTTATAATAATAACAAATCTTTAACTTCTTTTATGAACTCTTAGTTTTTTCTGTAGGAAAACTCCCCCTCCCCTCTTTTAACCTTTTAACCGCTAATTAAATGATTGGTTGTATGAGATAAAAATCAAATCTTTTAATTGGCCAACTCACAAACTGAAGACAAAGCCTATTGTTAAAACATATTCGCCTATAATATTAAATTCAACTCAGATACGTTTATAAAAAGTATATTATTAATTTTTCAGGTTATGAAGAGAACGAAAGTTCTTTCAAAAATAAATTGCTATTTATTTATTCTAAAATATTCAATTTCGGCAACATAAAAGCTATAATATAAACAAAAAGATCGACTTTTATGTTATAGAAAAGTAAATATTTCTTTTTACTACAGCTTCAATATTTTTACAAAAATCTTCGATATTTTTCGAAAATAATTTTGTTTTTTTAGTTTATTTTTTAAAAATTATTTTTAATTTGTCAAATTATCCTTTTTTTAATACTTAAATCACATTCGAAATGAAAATCTCAGCGTTTATCTTTATTTTCTTTGATCAGGCGGTTTCTTTGTTTTTTCCAGCCAATCAGAATGTCTTTGTCGGCTGAGAACTGGCTGAGAGCCAATCACCAATAAGCTTCTTTCTTTGTTTAGCTTTAAATGCAGTTTTTTTTTATTTTTTACTTGTAAAAGAATTCGGAAGAGGGCACCATCTTATAGAGCTTTTAAAAATCTATTTAAAAACATATTGAACGAATATTTTCGTATAAAAACTTGCAGAGTTAGAGTGATGTCAGATGTCTACGAGGTGCCTCGTCAGAGGCGGGAAAAGGGTTAATTAATCAATTGCTTCGATTTTTAAACCTTATTTTCACGAAAACAAACTGCAATAAAATTCTTAAACTTTTACTTATTATTTCTTTTTTTAACGAAGGATTTTTATTTCTAATAATTTTTTTAAACAAATTATTATGTGCCAATTTCAATATTGGTACAATATGTTGGACTATTTCCATCACCTAATATGAATATTGAATGTCTTTAGAAAAAATTAACTTTAAATATTCCAAATACATTCAACTGTTAGTAATAGCACACAGGTTGGTATATGCACAATGTTTCAAGAGATATTATTCTCTCCTCTTTTTCAGTTGTTGCTGGCCTGACCAGTGACAGTACTAGCATAGGAATCAAACCTGGACCCTTAAATTTTTTGAGTATTGAATTTTAACGCTCTAACCAACTCAGCCATCCTACCAAAGGCAACAGTCAGAAGAATTTTCATTTACTTATTTATGAGGTTCTTCCTGATTTCTCCACTTTTTTCTAAGAGCAAAGTTGATTAGTGGTTTCCATATATTATGTATAGTCACACTAGTTTGACTTAGCCAAATTTATCATAACCTTAACAATCTCATAAAAATATATCATATTCATCATTCTCAATCATTTACCAAAAGACAGATTTAAGATATCAATTACATCTTTTCCCAGACTTTATATCCTTGTTCTGTGATCAAACGTTCGTTTCTTCTCTCTTCGATGACTCTCAAAAAACTCTCAATATATACTTCATAATTCCTCAGATTTCAAGCATACGTTTCAATTGATTCCTCTTCCATTTCATAATTCAGCACTCCTAAACTATCCTTTTAAAATTTCTTCCATTTCATAATTTAGCGCTCCTAAAATATCGTTTTAAAAGTATCTTTTCCATTCTCCAAATCTAAAATCGTTTTTAAGTTTTCCCAATTGTCCGAATCATTCCATATAAAACTGTATTATTTTTAACTTCAACATTTCAACACGTTTAGCAAACATACTTTTATTTACATTTAGTTTTTTTTTTCTACAGTATAGGATTTTTCATACTTGCAGTTCAATATGTAATATATAGGAGGTTTGGACTCAGACTTTCACATGACCCTCAACTAGCCACGCTATGTCATACTGCTAACACACTTGACATGTGTGTGATCAAGTGCGTCAAGAGCATGCGATAGCGTGGATAATTGAGGGTCGTGTGAAAATCTGAGTTCAACCCCCTTTTATTTACATTAAAAAATCATAAAGATAGATCCGCTCTATTCTTTAATTTGCAAACGTAGTGTGGTGGATTTGTTTAATCATTTCAGAGCTATATGGAGTTTAATCAAGCTATTTTCATATACATTTAATTAATGCAGTGCGAGTGTTCTCGATGCAAAGGATGTTCAAAATAAAATACTCTGTATTGTCTTCTGAATTAGGTATGACTTCATAATAAATATTATCATAGTCATATCTTGCATTAATTTTAATTCCCCTTCGAAATTTAAACATGTTTAGCAAACTTTAATAGAAAAGCCTAAAAACTGACACATCCCCTCTATTTATTTTTTTTAATTTGCTTTCGTAGTGTGATATGTTTATTTTTATAACTAGATGAAGATTAGTCAAATCTATTTTCAAATAAATATGTGAATTTAATATTTATGAATATTATAGAAATGGATATATATCTTACAAATTTTATAAAGAGCATTTTGATTTTCATTTATTAACTTCTTTGTGGTAGATTTCGCTGTTTAACATCATTTAATAATTTCTCTGGGTCATGATCGACGTAAGGGCTGGTACACGTAACGCACACATTTAGGACTGAAATTAAACGTTTTATTATTCCCCCAGCAGCGCTGTTTAACATCATTTAGTAATTTCTCTGGGTCATGATCGGACGTAAGTGCTGGTACACGTAACGCACACGTTTAGGACTAAAATTAAACTTTTTATTACTCCCCCAGCAGCTTAAAAAGTCACTCAATATTTTAGAAGTCACCTCCACGAAAAAAAAATTATTTTAAATAATAGGCTCTATCTAAACAGTGTAAGCCCATATTTTACAACGAAATGGTAAGCCTCCACAATCTATGACAGTGTTGTCATTTGGTTAGTAACATATTACCCCCCACCTGCTCTCTGATAGAGAAGTTATCAGTACATGTATATTAAATATTTCAAAACATCCAAAAATTATACCCAACTCTTTTAAGAAACTTTAGAATACATAAACACTTCATCTACAATGTATAGCCATTAAGTAATCAATTACAAGTTTTAAATTCTAATTAATTAAGAAAAAAATGAAATTTAAATTAACACGTGGTACTCACTACTACTTGGCTCCATTTTAAACGAATTTTTATATTGCGTCTGCGCAAATTTATTCTCCGGTTCCATGTTATTTGGATTCAAAAAATTATATCTGTATGTTGATTTAATTATTATGATATTATTTGGTATTTTTGTGGATTTCTTTAATTTTTTTGAATTTACGAATTATTTCAAATTGAATGAGCTCGTCATATTAAAAAAAACATCCCACATCAAAGATCTAACACTAGAGGGCGGAATTTTGTTTTTATTTATTTCCTATTTCCAGAGCTAATAATGTTTTGGTTAATTTTATAGCTTTTTTATTTATTTTTTAAACTTAAATAATATGAAACAACATAACTATATGTTTAAAATTCTTGATGTTAATTTATTATTAATTTAGTGGTAAGTACGTTTTATTTTTGTTGCTGATCATTACTATATTTTTTTAAAAACAGTATTCAAATTTTAACATTAAGAAAAATATATATACTATATTTATTGTAATAATATTATTTTTATTAATGTTAAGATTTATATTGTTTATTTTCATCTAATAACAGTAGCTGCAAAAAGGATTTTGCTGTTAAATCAAAGGAGCAGCGTAAATTTATAATAGCATTTCCATACGTGTTTATCGTCATAACTGATATTACTATGTGATTATTCATATGCTAGACAAATATGAATGATTGTTCACCAACACATATTGTTATGTTTGTATGTACACATTAACGCAAACTATATAAATATTTATTTTATACATTTAATATATGGTATATACATTCTCATTATCGCAGGGTGCTATAATTCCATTATCCGTATTTAATTAAACTGTAAGCAAATATTCTATATTGATTTTACAGTTCTTTTCCAAAGGATATATGGATGAGTATTATAATTCCTCAAGGCGTTTTCTAAACAACATCTTTCTCTAAAAGCCATTAATAGTCATACTCATTTAGCCTTTTCCTAGATAATATAAGCTTTTAACTATAATTCTTTACTGCCTTTAAAGTGTCTAAACTACATGTAGACTAGTATTGTAATTCCTTATTATCTATTAACCTTTAGGTTTAAACCTCCTGTTTTTGCATACAAGTTGGCTTTCTGACCTATGGATCCAAGTCTCCAGGAACAGATGTTTGCTGAACTTTTCTAGTCTGGAGATATTGGATGAGTATGCACTAGATGGGGATTTTATGCACAAGCCTTCTGGCATCCATTGATTACTCTGGCTTGCACTGACTAGAAATACGTATAGAGTTTTGTCTATTTTAATAACAGTTATAAGCAAGCATAAGTAATGGTGATCATGTGATGTTTATTGGCCTAAAACCAATCCTGTCTAATAGGATAGTGGTGGCTATGGTTATTAAAGAACCAAAGACACCAAAATGTGTAGATACTGAACTGAGTTCAGATCTATATGACTATATAAGCTAATGAGCTTGGATTGAAAATATTATAGTGTTTTCAATTTAAGACTCATAGTTTTGTAGTTAAGTAGACATAAAAGATGGCTGCTGGAGAGTTGCATTAAATTCTAAGATCTCGGTGCAGTGCTCTCAGATCCGAGGTTCCTCACAGATGAAGGCCATAAGCCAGAAACTAGTCGGAATATTGAATGAGTAGGCACTAGATGGGGCTTTTATGCACAAGCCTTCTGGAATCCATTGATTACTCTGGCTTGCACTGATTGGCAATACGTATAGAGTTTTGCCTGTTATAACAGTTACAAGCAAGTATAAGAAATGGTGATCATGTGATGTTTATTGGCCTAAAACCAATCCTGTCTAATAGGATAGTGGTGGCTATGGTTATTAAAGAAACAAAGACAAGAAAATATGTAGTTACAGAACTGAGTTCAGACCTATATGGCTATATAAGCTAATGAGCTTGGATTGAAAATGTTATAGTGTTTTCAATTTAAGACTCATAGTTTTGTAGTTAAGTAGACATAAAAGATGGCTGCTAGAGGGTTGCATTAGATCCTAAGATCTCGGTGCAATATTCTCAGATCCAAGGCTTCTCACAGACGAAGGCCACAAGCCGGAAACTAGTCTGGGGATATTGGATGAGTAGGCACTAGATGGGGATTTTATGCACAGGCCTTCTGGCATCCATTTATTATTCTAGCTTGCACTGAGTGGCAATACATATAGAGAGTTCGAAGGCCACAAGCCAGAAACTAGTCTGGGGATATTGGATGAGTAGGCACTAGATGGGGATTTTATGCACACCTTCTGGCATCCATTTATTATTCTAGCTTGCACTGAGTGGCAATACATACAGAGAGTTTTGCCTGTTTTAATAACATTTACAAGCAAGCATAAGAAATGGTGATCATGTGATGTGTATTGGCTTAAAAACCAATCCTGCCTAATAGGATAGTGGTGGCTATGGTTATTAAAGGACCAAAAATACCAAAATATATAGGTACTGAACTGAGTTCAGACCTATATGACTATATAAGCTAATGAGCTTGAATTGAAAATATTATAGTGTTTTCAATTTAAGACTCGTAGTTCTGTAGTTAAGTAGAGATAAAAGGTGGCTGCTGGAGGGTTGCATTAGATCCTAAGATCTAGATACAGTGCTCTCAGATTCAAGCCATAAGCCAGAAACTAGTCTGGGAATATTGGATAAGTAGGCACTAGATGGGGATTTTATGCACAAGCCTTCTGGCATCCATTGATTACTCTGGCTTGCTCTGAGTGGCAATACATATAGAGTTTTGCCTGTTTTAACATTGTTGGATTTTATGAACTTAGAATAAAAGGTGACAAGTTAAATAATTTAAAATAGGTCATGTATTTTACTACAAAGGCATGAATATTGGAAGCACAAGTGGAGTAGGATTCTTTTTATATAAAAAGTGTAAGAATAACATTGTAATCGAATGGTATCAGTGCCAAGATTAGTTATTCAAATTAATGAAGATATTGAATGCAGTTACTTCAGATTTATGTCCCAACAAGTTCTCATTATGGTGAAAAAAATGGAGAACTTTTATATAGATGCACAGAATAAATTTGATTATACAAACCTACATTTTAAAATTGTTTGAAAAATTTTAATCCTAGAAGTAGAAAATGATTGAAACTATCATAGATAAATTTAGCCATAGTGACAATGAGAAAGGACAGATTTGTGGAATTTGTAGAAAAAGAAAAATTGTATGTAGTGAATTCTTTATTTAAGTATAATGCTAAATAGAAATGGACAAGGAAATATCCAAATAATGGTATAGTTAGAATTGGAATATATTTTGTCTAAGAGAAAACATGTATTTCAAGATTATAATATATTTATTTAGCCTATAGATTATTTTGACAACAGAGATTTCAGTCATGAGGTGAATCATCAATTGCTTTATTAAGAATTTCATTTCTGCTATTGTAGTAGTAGGTTGATTGTTGCCATCCATATGATTCATGATTTGTGTTTACCCACATTTACATACATTTGTGACTAATAAATTCCATTTATGAAGCAGATGTGCATAATAACAAGTTGTCTTGAATCTGTTAATTAGTCTCCTGTTGTGTTTAGGAAGATCAAATCCAACTGATTTTATTGTTGGATCTGGGAAATTTGTTTGGAATCATTTGTAGATTATTGATTTAATATCCAAAAGGGTTACCTTGATTTGAGGTAAATCTTAAAGTGGTAAAACTATATTTTGAGATATTGGCAAGTTTGATCTGCTTATTATTTTTTTATATATATATTTCTTATTAAATAAGTTCTCTTTTTATTTCTGGTGGAAAAATATGTGAAAGAACATACAGACACTGTGAAAGAGTAGACTTGAATGTGCCAGTAATATTTTTCATGATAAGCCAGAAATTTTTTTTAGTATGGAAATCCAGAAGTTTAATATGAGAACTTTTCCTTCAAACAAGATCACAGTATTCACCATCAATATGTGTGAGTGATGAAGAAATTCTCTTAAGGTATTTGCATCACAATCTCAAGTAGTACCGTTTCCATGGAAGATATTCCTAGAAATTAAATTTAATTATAACTAAATAAGGCAAATAAGTTAAGCTTTGATCCAAGATTATTTTTAAATGGCAGGAAGATAGGATTGTGTTTTTGTCTATTCTTATCGAAATGAAAAATTGAGCATACTATCTTTATTAAATCCTCAGTTTTTGAAAATTCAGGAAAGGATCTTTTATGCATAGATGATTCTGTTTTAGGAAGATCATTGATGAATATATTAATTAAATAAAGTAGGTGGGAAAAGAGAATCCTGAGGAAGATGGTTCTGTGAAATTTTGTAATTTTTACAGTTATCATTTGATGGCACTTGAGTTTTTTTATTGGAGTCCATTTTACCTGCATATAAAAATTTTAGAAACTTTTAAAAGAACATTTTTTGAAATAGAATCATAAACTGAGATTAGAACAATAAACTTATTAAATTTTAATTTATTTTGAAAGCCTTTTTCATTCTAAGTTCTTAAAGACAAAATATGTTACAGTATACTTATTGCCATACCATAATAGTTACCCTCATATCTGATTTATGTTCTAGCAGCTTCCAGTCCTAATGTGAATTTGCCTCACAGTTTTAGTCCTGAAACGGAGACAACACTTATCTCCAACTGGACTGACTATTTATAACCAGATCCCTATCCATAATGAAAAGCAATCTGATTCACTGAGTATCATCACCCATTGGCCTGTTTTTACTGTTGGATATATGTTATATATTCATATATCTATTGGTCCATGGCAATGACTGCTCAAGGGAATCAAGATAAAATGGAATGTGAACTAGTTCATAATTGAAGGTAAATTGAGATATAGCAATAGCAGTTATTTTTGTATAGTAAAATTGTGATCTGAATCTATGTTGATGTAATATAAAAGAAATGAAAATTTTCATATAAAAGACATTTTTCATAATATTCTGAAATACAATGAAAAGATCTTTAACTAATCAATTAGTATTTTTTTTACCTTGCTGGATATTAGCATAGTGAATCTACATTTCTGAGGGATATTAAATGATTTAAGCATTACTATTAATTTTAACCATCAGTTTATTGGCATTAATGAAGCTTTTTCTAAGAAAAAATTTATAATAAATATATATATAAATTTGCACGCATGAATATTCTAACTTGCTTTCATGTACAATCATTTTATAGTTTGTTTTTCCTTTAGCAGTGGTTCAAAAATATTTGGAAAATTGAAAAGATTAATTTTATTTATATATTACCATATGTGATCTAGCATAGTGTCAGAGTGATGGGTTTGAGAGTCAAAGGTTTCTGGATCAAAGCTCCCCTATTGCTCCCAGTACCCAAAATGTCATAACATCCTGAAGGACTAATCATATGATTTATATATATATAAAGATTTGAATGCTTTCTCTTATAGCATTTATCATAATAAATAATAATAATAATAAAATAAGCTTGTTTAGAAATATTTGCTCTTTATTATATATTGTAGTGTATTGAGTTCAAACCCTACATTACAAACCACAAAGACTTCAAAAAGAAAGGAGAATTTTTTTTTCTCTTCAACTGACTTTTATTGATGAAAGAGACAATATATATATTTTGAATAGTTTAATATTTATATTTAAGAATTAAAAATTAAGCATATATATATATATAAATAGTTGTCTGTAGACGCAAACTCCATACAGTATTAGTTTTCTAGGTCTACTTATCAATTATTTCCATTTTATTTATATCTAATGAATTATAATTTTGTTCAATTTGCTTTAGGACTTTTATTCCTAATAATACTCATAATTTTTATCTTTCACATCATTTAATTTGCTTCACCAAGCAACCATTAATTGAATATATATTTTTCTATCTTTGATTTGACTAGTTTTGAGTTTTTATATACATGAATATATGTGTGTGTATATACAAACATTAAAATTTAAACATTTATAGATATATTAAAAAGGGTTTTAATAATTTCATATTTTCCATGTAAAGAAGTTTATATATATATTATTTAAGTGCAATCTATTTATTTAAAGATTGTTCATTCTAAAGATTTCAATCTGGTGTTACAAAAGTGGAAAAGAAAAATAACTCATTAGTAAGTAATTACAGTTACAAAGAGACTGCAGATTATTTTGGACACCCAAAAATAAATTTTGAGGTAAAGAAAAGATTAAAGAGATCAGATATTTGTATCACAGCTGTACTGTTAAGACATTTTATAGATAACCAGGTGTTTCAATAAATAAGCGCGTGATGTCATCAAAAAGCCAGCACATATATAGTCTGAAAAAAAAAGATTAAGAGCATTGTTAAGTCTGATTGCTTCTTGGAACCAATGTGTTATTATTTTTATATATTTGAGGAGATTCTACAAATTATGCAGGGCTAGGTTACAAACTACTTTTGTTGGATAGTCCTACCAACTGATCCAAATAACTCTAGCACATCTGAAGATTTAAATTTGAGAAGGAAAATAACAAATAGCATTCTATGGCTGATCTCCAAACCAAAGAAGACTCCAACCTTGCTAGTGCTATTGCTTCACCTCTGTCGTTGCTGAATTCAAATAAAAAAAACACCTGGAATAAAATACAAGAAGAGTATGGAGAAGCAAAATGTCCATTTATATGTTAACATACCCATACATGGAGCAGAAGAAAGCAGAAATGAAGAACCCATCCCAATACTAAAAATAGTGTCCTTAAAGAAATGCAGACTGTGCAGCAACATCATTATCATCACAGTAAAACAGAAAGAAATACAAGCCTAAACTTAAAAATGGAGCTTTTCCAGTAAACCACTGTAATCAATATATATCTTCACATATTAAACATTGGTATGTGACTGAATTCAAATCTCTAGCCTTGTTCAAGCTTATTTTAAAATGAAATTCATTAAACTCACTGAAACAGTCTCTATACTGGAAATAGAAGAGGAGCCTGGTAATATCAATTTTAATTTTATTTTTTCAAATGGCTCTTAACAATTTTCTTTTAAATCCATTTGTCTCTCTCTCTCCAAAGTATTAAAATAAAAATCAATTATTAGAAAAGGTTTTTTTTTTATATAATAATGATGAATATTGACATTATCAATATATTATGTGTTATTTGATTATCGTTACATGTATCCATTTATGTATGTATTTTTTTATATATAAAATGTCTTTTTTATTATGTATTAATTCAGGTATTATGGAAAATATGTTATTCATATTATATATAAAGGTTAATCACAAGAGTTATTAATGGTGGAAAACACACACACACAATACTATCCGTATGCATGGATTAGTGTTGGTATGAATGCTCGAATTTTAGAAAAAGAACAGGGATAGAAATTTAGTATATTGAGAAATGGATTTAAAGTAATTATCAATCTAACGGAAATTGAGATGAATAATTAGGAACAGATCTCTTTCTTTTTTTTAATATTCCTATCTTTATACTTTAACTAAACCTTTCTCTACTTATTTCTCGATTATTGTTATTTAAGTTTATAAACATAAAATTTATGTTATATACAATATGCAAGTATGTGCGAGTATCGGATGATTATTTATAAAATAAAATGTTCCTTGATATGAAACTTTGACCCACCTACTAAATATATTAACATGCACATATCATGCTATATGCTATTAACAATTGAGTTTAAGTTTCATTAAGGGAGAAGAATTTTTGGTTATTATTATTATTATTTGAATGTAACAAATTTTATTATTAATTATGTACATTTTCTATTTGTATATTGATGAGTAACCAATAATAAAATTTAATTTTTTTTTTGATTAAAAGAAGTTTATATGTTTCTTAAGAGTTAATTATTATCTTGTGAAAATTAGTTTAGTCATCATCATCACAGGTGAATTCTGATCATAAGTAGAATTGACAGGTGTGATAATATTTTAATAAATAATTATAGATTGATAAAAGACATGATTTGTGTTGTGAGTTACATAAAAGGCTGTGGTTGGAAGTATCATACCCATCATCATCATCATCATCATTTTGGCAATTAATAAAATAGTCTAAATAAATATATTAAATGGCTATATAAATGATGGTTTTCATTTTGTTTGTTTGTTGTTTATGAGACATCATAAGGGATATGACTACCATTAATGATCTATAAAGATTTAGTGAGTTATAGAAATGTGATGTTATTAAATATGAGCTAGTAAAACTCATGATATATTATTAAATATGAGCTTGAAAGTCTTATGATGATAAACTATTAAATAGGAGCTCTAAAGAATTATATTGAGTGATTAAATGTGATCTATATGATAATTTGTATAATGGTTTATCTGCACAATTATGGAATAATGAGGCTAAGTTACCATTAACACAGGTGCAAACGATGTACCGTTATGAAATGGAAATCCTACATATTATATACCAACTGAGGTTTAAACTAATTATGATTATAAGTAGGTATTCAATGTGATTTTATCTAGGTTCAGCTAGCCTAGTGGTGCCCAGATATATAGGAAAGAATGGAATAGAGAGTAAAGCAGTTACTTATAGATTGGTTTGTTCAATTGGGGTATAAAACTACTTACATGGTTATTGGTCTAAAACAGTTGATCCATTGCAAATACAGTAACTGCCCCAATGAGGAGTGGTATGAAAATAGATTTTTCTAGTTTAATCATTCTGTTACAAATGGTTTAGATTATTTTCTTTTCCATTACAATATATACACACACAGTACAGGATTAACTGTTTCTTACAGGGGTGAGCATAAGTCCACATTTTACAAATTATACATATAATAACATCAGTAAAAAAATTGAACATTTGAAAATCAAAAACCTTTTTTTTTTGGCAAAATTATAAAAATCTCTTCAAAGAAGGAATATCCGAGAAAAGAAAATTTATCATAATCTAGATTTAAAAGTCAAAAATACATCTAGATGAAAAAATTAACCATTACAATATCCAATTAAGGTTCATTTTAGTTTTTCTATTTAATACCATATAAAAAAATCAAATGATTTGCTGCTCAGAAAGTCGAATGGCTTTTGAATTTTGGGAGTATCCCATGAACCTTTAGCTCTTCAGTCTGCTATTCTATCACTGCACTAAACCACTGAAGGCAATATTCTTAATTTATTTTTATATGTTTTTTTTTTTTAGGGGTTCTTCTTTTAGAAAATGGGAGTTCAAGGTCTTTGGAAAATTTTGTCACCAACGAGTCGACCTGTTACTTTAGAATCACTTGATAACAAAGTACTTGCTGTTGATATCCTTTTTACACACACATATATAATACAAAATAATTCAATGTCTAAGCAGAATAGTGATTTTACATATAAAAATATTGCTGGACTGTGGAGAAAAATTAGATTTCAGCTTATCATGAAATCTATCTTGTCATCTGTAATTTCTCAGAAAACTTGTATAAAATTGATTAAGATCTATTAAGATGTATGTGCTACTTGCATGACATTAAAATCTTCTGAATATTTATACGTAAAGTTGTTAAATTTCTTAGTTCAAAATTAATTTAAACTTTCTAGCCATTAATATTATAAACATTTATTTGTTGAGTGAGATTTTTGAGAAAATAGTAATTATGGATGAGACACCTGCTGTTGAAACTTAATGCAATCAGATTGATCAGATATTTTCATGTTAAGTTGCATTTTTTCAGTGCTATATTTTTTTAATGTTTTGTTGAGTTTTTGTAATAATTTGTTAAGTAGTGTTTTTAAATTTAAACATTGTCATATAAAATTTGTTGTATCATTTTATTATTTATTTTAACATTCATTGACTTTTATAAATAAAAATTTGTTTTTCAAGCAATTAAATATAATTTAGAATATTAGTAATTTTAAACCATTTTAAATAGCCTACTGTAAACAAAAACTTTTATAATATCTTATTGTTTTATTATAAGTTGTACTCTTGTTTTTCAATGTCCATTATCTCCTTTCATTGCATCCATATTCAGAGCCATAGAAATACTTGTTTTAGAAATATGTATACTTTTTTAATCTTTTTTTTTTATGCACGTATCAATGACAAATCATAGTCTAACACAGGGGTCCCCAACCTTTTTGCACTTAAGAGCATACTCTATAATACCGGACAGGTGGCAGGCACCATTTATTTTTTCAATGTAAATTTATAGTTGGATATTGTTAATAATACACATAATGTACAAAAAATATTTATTTCAAAAATAAAATTTTAACATATAATTAACGTTTATATTTTTACGCTGTAAAAGTATAGTATGCGCTACAATTTGATTACAATATAATACAAAAATTTATAAGAAATTTTAAAAATTAAAATTATTTGTATCAGATAAATAATTTTTTATCGTGTTCGGATAGCGGCGGGCACACATAAATGGTCTGCGGGCACCATGGTGCCTGCGGGCATAGGTAGGATTGGGGACCCCTGGACTAACACAATATTTTGTACATGGATTTTGTTTTTTTTAATTTGCATCAAAAATTTTTTTATTAAAAATAATAAAACATGATAACAATCATATCTCTCTCTCTGAATTCTTATAATTCAGAGTTACAGTAACTATTTTATTTAGTTATTTTTACTCCTGCCTCCTAAACTTTTCTTATTTTGCTACAAATTTAAACAGAAGAGAAGTTTCTGTTTTCTTTTCAGTTTTCTATTTAAAAATTTTTACAGTTTAAAAAAGGGACGTTTGGAATTTTGAATTAAATCTTAACATTTTCATAGATAATCGAAATAATAAAATTGATCATTAGCAAATAAATGTCAATTTATTTATTTATTTTTCCTTTTTATAATAAATTAATAGTTTAAATAAAATTCATTATTTTAAAAGGTCTAATGATGATGCATAATTGATGTTAACTCTGATTTTTTAATTATATGTAATTATTGTATTAAAATTATATCTTTGATATTCTTTATATATTTGCATGGAAATCAAGTCACACATCATGTGACTTAATTTAATAAGCTTGTAGTACAAATTTATATAATGAACATGAATAGCTCTTAACAAGCTTTTCTGAATATCCTTATTCCCAGACCAGTTTCTAGCTGTTGGCTGTTATCAGTGAGACACTAGGATATTCAGACATTAGATCTAAAATACCAGGTCAAGCCCAGCATTTATCTAATAGTTAACTAGTAAGTAGAAAATCTGAAATTTATTTGTCTTCAAATCTAGATATCTAATTTAAATAGCCATATGGGACTGAACTAAGTTCAGATACACCATATATTAACAGCTTTAGCAATATGACATCGTCAAAGCCTCAAGAGCAAAACTTTAATTGCAAAGAAATCAAGTCTTACATCATGTGACTTAATTTAATAAGCTTATACTACAAATGTTATATATATATATGCACACACACATTAATAATTATTATGATTAAGAATATTTTAATGTCTTACATTAATTCATTACTTAATTAAGATGTTTTCTAATATATATATGACATAAATAGCATTTTGAAATATATAGCATATAATGCTTTAATTGAAAATAATAATATAATAATAATAAAGTACATAGTAGCTAAAACTCTATATAGTAGCACCACTCATTGCAAGCCAGAGTAATCAATAGATGCAAGAAGTTTTGCGCAAAAAATCCCCTATCTAGTGCCTACTCATCCAACATCCCCAGACTAGTTTCTAGCCTGTGGTTTTCATGAACGAGGAGTCTTGGATCTGAGAGCATTGCACGTAGATCTTAGATAGGTGCTGTGCTCTCAGATCAAAGACTCCTCACTGATGAAAGTCACAAGCTAGAAATTAGTCTGGGGATATTGGATGAGTAGGCACAGTTAGGGATATGTATCCATGATTACTCTGGCACACTGAGTGGCACTACTGTATGGAAAGATTAGCCTCTGTGTAACAGCTTGTGTAAGCATAAAGAATGGTAATCATGTGACGTTTAGTGGTTTTTTAATCAAGTAGTTTATTGTTCCGGAGGTTATATGACATGTGAGCATCAAAAATGATAGTTAATTTGTGATATGATCTCCGGATTTCAAATTCATCACTGTTTCATTGCCTTACACTATATAGGACATTGAAATCAAATTATCTTTCAGATTAAGATTTTTTTTTCTTAATGATAATCACATGTCAGTGTATGGCTTCATCAGTCCATGAAAGGTATGAGAGATTCGCATGGAAGGCCTTTAGCTAATGCACACTTGATTGGTTTATTTAATCGTATTTGCAAGCTTCTTTTCTATCATATTAAACCAATTTTTGTGTTTGATGGTAAGACTCCTGCTTTGAAAAAACAAACTCTGGTAAGTATTTGCTTTTTATGTAGGTATAGATATTCATGCATGAATTTTTATAAGTCTACAGTTACATTTTTTTTTTCCACTTATGATTTGCATTGTTTAATGTTTTTTCTACAAATTAATAATTCAATAATTTTAAATTAGTTTTTTCAATCTAACTAAGCTTATAATTCAAATAAATTCTTTTAACATCACAATAAGAATGCACTCAGTTACAATATTTTAAATAATAGTTTTAGCAGTCTTTTTTCCCTGAGATTTGTATGACATCCTAGATTAATCTTTTACACTGTATGTTCCATGATAGCTTTTTAGTTATTGTTTTGAAAATTGTTTAAAGTTTTATGCGTATAAACAATTATTTTAAACACCCTATGGCAAGGGCACTGTACACTGAACATAATAATATGAAATGAAAGATAAAGGAGACATGCTTTATTGCAAATGACAGCTATCCAATAAACCAAAAAGAATCATGCTTTGCAATCTCCAAGAAATGGTCTTTATGAAAGAAAACTTTGAATAAATTTTGCATAAATTACTGCTAAATTTCGCTTAAAACTTCAATGTAAGCCGACTCTCCCAAAATAGGCTATGAATATGGAGACTTATAATAATACTAAGCTTCACTTTTTTGTGTAAAACGCAATTTAAAACTTACCACTCAAAGGTGAAGTAAAAAATAAGGATTTTATTCTAATTATTTGAAATGATTATACAGCATCTAAAGAATTTTCTCAATTTTTACACATTACCATATTAATAATACATCAACCAATTACAGCCTAATATGTGTATAGACATTGCCTTCATAAGATATCCAAAATACATCAGTGCTTCATTAACAATATTATTTTTATTTAAATATCACCATAACAATATTATTTAAGTACTAATAATATTGTTATGTTGATAGAGCATTGGGTGTTTTAAAATACCTGATTAGTGATATTTAAATGAGAATAACATTATGTTGGCTCTTTCTAGGGCATCTGATGAGAGCAGATTTCAAAACATATGCTGAGATTGGGTATTGTTTTATTAAATAATGGCTCATGAAAAGTTAATATTGCTTGTAAATAAGTATGTATATAATATGTGTGCATGCCATAATCATAATGTTAATAAAACAACCCAAATTAATCTTGACATCCATATTTTAATTTCTTGTTCAAGTTTTATGTGAATTATTACACATAGTTTTTAGAAAAAAATTATATTTAGCCAAATCATATAATGGGTAGAACATCCTACGATATTAATTTATTAAACCACTAAACATTCACATGCTCACCATTCTTTATGCCTACATAAGCTGTTTATACATAGGCAAAACTCTTCATACAGTAGTGCTACTCTATGCAAGCTAAAGTAAACAATGGATGCAATAAAATTTGTGCATAAAATCCCTATCTAATATCTACTCATCCATTACTTTCAGACTAGTTTGCTTTCATCAGTGTGGCACCTTGGATCTGAGAACACTGCACCTAAATTTTAGGATCTAATGCATCTCAAATCTTCCTGCATTCATTGATTACTTTGCCTTGCTCTGAGTGGTGCTACTGTATGGAGAATTTTGCCTCTATGTAAACAGCTTGTGTAAGCATAAAGAATGATAATCATGTGATGTTTGGTGGTTTAATACCAATCCTGCCCAATAAGATTATGGTAACTGTGGTCATTAAAGAAGCAAAGACACCAAAAAGTATGAATGCTGAACTGAGTTCAGATCTATATGACTATACGAGCTAATGAGCTTGATTTGAAAACATTATTGTGTTTTCATTTTGAACTTAAAGCTTTATTGTTAGCTAATAGGGTAAAAGGTGGCTGCTGGAGGGTTGCATTAGATCTTAAGATGTAAGTACAGAGTTCTCAGATCCAAGGCTCATCATTGATAAAAGCCACAAGCTAAGAACTAATATGGGGTTATTGGATGAATAGGCACTGGATAGGGATTTTATGCAAACCTTCCTGCATCCATTGATTATTTTGGCTTGCACTGAGTGGCACTACTGTATGGAGAGCTTTGCCTCTTTGTAATATTAATTTATTATGACCTTTCACTCATATTCTTTGATAATATAATTTTTTAATAATCAGAAATAGAAGTTTTATCTTAGAAGAATCAAAAAAAAAATATTCTCATGTACACTATTTTGGGGAGAAAAAATATGTATTAGCTGACATAAAAATAAAATAATAATAAATTGTATTTTAAGTAAATGCTATATTTTCCCCTTCCATTAAATTTTCTGCATTGGTTATATTAATACCATTATAAAAAGAAATTAAGAAAGTAGCTGACATAAAAATAAAATAATAATAAATTGTATTTTAAGTAAATGCGATATTTTCCCCTTCCATTAAATTTTCTGTATTTTTTATCCACTCACTTTAGTCGTATGTCAAATCTTAATCATGAGAAATATGTGGAAAATGGTAATTTGATTCTCATTTGAAAATTATAGCTGAAATGGAAGTTGGCTATGTATGGGCAAAAAGATAAAAGTACATTGTTGATAAAGCCCTAGTTCTACAAACTGATTTAAAGAATATAAATAGTTCGTCTTGATTCAAAAAGGCTAACATTTTTTAAAATGTCTCATATAATAATAGAGTAACTTGTATTAGAGGGGATGTAGGAAATCATATTGTTTTATTAGTTACATTTTTGAATAGGATTTTTTTTTTTGTAAATTCATTCCTTAAAGTTTAATATGTTAAATAATTACAATATGAATTTTAATAAAGACAAATTCATTAAATGTGTCTTAAAGAAATATCTATGAATTATGTGGAAAAAAGCAGTCTTCGCATATAAATCGACCAAGTATTATTTTGCCAAGATTATTTGTGAATATTAAAATTCATAAAAAATATTATTCTTTAAGAATAATGATTGACTTTGGTAATGCATATCATTCTGATGTGTTGAAATATGTAGCACAAATTTTAAAAGTGGAATAAGGGTTTGGAAAGTTTGCAGTTAAATCGTCATTGAATTTGTACATCTTATTAAGAAAATAGTTATCCCAAATGATTATAGAATAGCATAATTATTCATAATGGAATTATATGGATCAGTAAATAGGAAAGAATTTATTAAAATAGTTGATGAATTATTAATAAAAGTTTTAATAAGTACAAGTGTAAATTTATTCATGATGTATTTGCCTGAATCAATAATGATATAGCTACATTTAGAAGCAGTATACATGAAAATGACTTCATAGTTTAGCATTAGCAGGCAAATGAATAAAATACTTGCTTCCACATTGAATTAATATAAAAACTATGTGTATGGTATGTAAATGATGTTTTCCTATGTGCACTATAGGAAGTTAATGGTAATATGCTTGAAGAATTAAATAAAAGATAAGGATTAAATTGGATTAAGAAGCCTGAAAAAGATGAGGAAATATGTTATTTAGATTTAAAAATAAAGCAGTGATAATTCGTTATATGACAGTTAAACTGTTTAATATTAGCAGATGTGTTAATGTGATGTCTCATGTGCCAAAGTTGTATAATTATGCACACTTGAGAACATTTTTGCATTGAATCAAGGGTTTATGAATCTGATAAAATTGAGAATTTTGAAATTTATTTTTGATATGGTAATAACTGATTTTAATAAAACTAATATATATATAGTCATTAAAAACCAGTCAACGCTTAGACAATCCCAATATCAATAACAATCAGGAATTTCAAACTTGCCAAGGCTACCTCCTTTTAACAATAACTATATACTTATAACTATAACTTTTAACATAATAACTATAATTTAATAACTATTACTTCTAATGTATCTATATATATGTAGACTGTTTTTAAAATAAATATGTATAAGAAAGGAAAAATTAAAGATGATAAAAAATGGTTGTTGTTACCATCAGTACTGAATGTTAAAAATATAGTGATGTACACTGATTAAGTTTAATATGGACTTTAGAACACCTTTAGTTTTGAATGGACCACTCTAATGTGCCCAATCAGATTACTCATATATATATACTATGAGGAACTAAAGTGAATTTGAGAAAGACACGTTTGCTTATCTAAAAAAGCTAAAACTAACTTTGTGCATGCATCAGTATTCTATAATCATGAAAATGAATATGTACATGAATTTGATTCAGATTGAAATTATTTGTGAAAAAAGAAATTCCAGAAAAAGAAAGCTTGCTTTATTATGCAAAATGAAAACATAATGAATCAGAGAGCCAATAAATAAGTAAAAAATGATTTTTTTTAGTTTTTATGATGAAATATTGTAGTTTGGATAACCATGAAATAGACGTTAATAAACATTGAAAGTATATTCAGTTTTTTTAATTGCAGAAATTATGATATTGAAAGCCTACAGAAATTATTATATAAAAAAGTTTCACTGCAACGCATCAGCATGTTATTAATTAATTTTATACTTTATTCTCTGTTATAGCGTCTTTATATTATTTCTAATAATGGCAGAGATTTAATCTATTGTATATTAATAATAATAATATATATTCTGTTTTTTTCTGAGATCCATTTAAGTGTAAAATATTAAAAATGATACATCATGACAGAAAGCAAATCATTAATGAAAAGGTTATAAAACAAGGACTTTTTCATATGAAAACTTTTAAGTTAAATCAGTAAAAGAATAGTTTTGAAAATATATTGCTAATTTTTATTAGAAATATATACATTCGTGTTATTAACTAGAAATGTAATGTAATAATCTTTTTATTAGAAAAAAAATTAATAAATCGAAATGAAAAAAAAAAACTCATCATATATGTATTGAAATAGTTAAGATTTTACTTCATTAATGCTTAAATAAATTAATATATATATATGTGCTCTGCGCACAGGTAATGAAGCTATTAATAAATTGTCAAAAATTTTTAACGCCAAGCGTTTTCGGGACATTCTACAGTCCCATATTCATGGCGAGTTATTAACAGATTAACTCGCCATGAATATGGGACTGTAGACTGTCCCGAAATGCTTGGCGGTAAAAAATTTTGACAATTTATTAATAGCTTCATTACTTATGCGCAGAGCACATATATGTATGTATGTATATATATATATAAAATGCATGCATTTAAACTACTGTTTGTTCATAAACTTATTAATTATAAATATTTTAAATTGCATACATGGATATATTTTACCTTAAATTTGTAGATGAAAAGAAGGCAACAGAAAGATACTGCATGTAAAGAAGCTAAGAAGATTTCTGAAAAGATTTTAGAAAATTATGTTAAAAGCCAAGTCCTGATAGATGCTTTAGGAAATGAAAAAAAATCTTTTATTTTGCCTTCAAGTTCCAGGCAACCAGATATTTATGATTTACCACCTGTTCCAGAAGAAAATCTGTCCCAGTAAGCTATAACATTTTGATTATAACCATGAAAATCTTTGTATTTATTTCTTTTTTCTTTTTTTTTCATCTTATAATATCAGGTAAGCTTTACAAATTAGATAATCATATATAAATGTGGGGATGAAACAACTTTTCTTTTTGCTGCAATTATTTACTAGTATATTATGAATTTAGTGGTAAAAAGAATAGAAACAAAAAGTATTTCAAGTGTAAATGAAATGCAATCAAGGCTTATAAAACATATAGTAATAAAATTATTTCTATACTCCATAAAATAATGATAAACCTTGCATCCATTGGTTACTATGACTTGCACTGGATGGCACTACTGTATAGAGAGTTTTGTCAAGGTTACTATTTAAAGGAAAGGGTAAGGATCATAGAAAGTTAAGTAATTATAGATGGATACTCATTGTTATATAAAGTTTTTGCATATATGGTGGCTGGAAGGGTCGCAAAATGGATGAAAGAAAATAATTAATGTGAGAAATGCAAGGAGGTTTTCAATTGGATAGGCATATATGAGATAGTCTATTTATAGTTACACAACTTATAGATAGAGTAGAAATACAGATAGATAGTTATATATTGTTTTTAATGATATAGAGAAGGCATATGATAGAGTAAATAGAAATCGATTATGAGTAAGGTTAGTAAATTTGGGAATGGATGGAGCTTTAGTGGATGTTATTAAGAGATAGTGTGAAAATAATTACTATACATATCTATTAAGGGAGTATAGAATCAGTTAAAATTAAAAATAGGGTGGGATTAAGGCAAGGCTGTCCTACGTTACCTATTTTGTTTTTGTTGTATTTGAGAGATGGAGAGAACAATAGAAAGACTAGGAAGAGGGGTAGAGATACCATTAATAGGTGGCAGGGGAGTATATAATTATCAGGGCTTTTATTTGTGGATGATGTCTTCTTGTGCACAGAAAGAAGGGAAGATATGGGAGTTATGCTGAGGACCTGTGCAAGGGTGGGTAAAGAGATGGGGGTTAAATTTAGTGAAGAAAAATCAAAAGTAGTGATGATTAATACTGGGAAAAGTAAAGACAATGACTTTTTGTTGGGGAATATAAAGTTAAGTGAGGTGATTAGATATAATTATTTGAGAATCATCTTAAGTAATCAAAGAAATTGCTTGGATGAATGGGAGAAAAAATTGATAAATGAAGCAAAGAAAAGAGAGGGACTGATAAAGAAATTAACAATGTTTTTATATAATGAATATGATTTAGCTAAAATTGTATAGAAGGAAGTGGCAATAGCAGGGTTAACATACAGTAATGATGCATTCTAAAGGGGTGTTAGATTACTTAGAAAAAGTACAAAAAGAAATAGGAATACATACATTAGATGGAGATATGTGGATGGACAAGAAGGCAATTCAAGGAAAAATGGGATGATCAAGCTTTTATATGAGAGATGCAAAAGCAAAATGAAAATGTTTGGTAGATTGCAGTTTATGGATAATAAGAGAATAGCCAAAGTAGTATTTAATTGGGTTATGAATAAAGGGCAGGCAACAAAATAGGTGAGAAAGGTGTTATGGTATGCAGAAGATTCGGATAAAGAATTTATGTCAGTATACTTATACAAACGATGAGATGATTGTGTTAGAAGGATTGTTGTTTGTAATAGTTTCAAGGAATGGGATAGAAGAATAGATGCATTAATAAAGAATAGAAGGTTGGAGAGATGGAGAATTAGTATGGAGATTAAAAAGAGTTTAAATATATATAGAAGTAAACAGAATATTAAGTGCGAGTTAATTTATGATAATAGCAAGGAAAGTAGTTTACTGTTTAAGGCTTAAACCAGGATCTTTAGTAACAAGGGAATATACACATAAATGAAAAAATGTGGGTGATTTAGTCTGCAAGTTGTGTAAGGATGGCATAGAAAATATGAAGCATCTGTTAATTGAATGTAAATGCTTGCAAGTAGGAAGAGCACATATAATGAAGTGGAAAATGAATATAAACAAAGTGATTATATAGAAACTGGATTCTTGGTTTTTATGCTGGGTTTGGGAAAAAAATAAGGGGCATTTAGATATAAAGGCCATGGAGTTGACAAAGATTATGTTGTGCAAATGGGATGGAGCAGGATGGAGAAGAATATAGGGTAATCTTAGGGCAGGGAATGGAAAGGAAAGGTAAAGTGGCTAACAGGTTTTCTTGGACATGGTAGCTGAAAGGAGAAGAAACAGTGCATCTCATCAGTTACACAACTGATAGATATGAGTTGGAATACAGGTAGATAGTTATATATGGTTTTTATTGATATAGAGAAGTCTTATTATAGAGTCAATGGAAATAATTTATGGGTAAGTTTAGTAAATTTGGGAATAGATGGAGCTTTAGTGGATCTTATTAAGAAATTGTATGAAAATAATTACTATACATATCAATGACAAAATATAAAATCAGTTAAAGTTAAAAATGGGGTGATACTAAGGCAAGTATGCCCTTTGTCACCTATTTTGTTTTTG
The DNA here is from genome assembly GCA_028023455.1 of Epiperipatus broadwayi. Lineage (NCBI taxonomy): Eukaryota > Metazoa > Onychophora > Udeonychophora > Euonychophora > Peripatidae > Epiperipatus > Epiperipatus broadwayi. The sequence goes on from JAQFVV010000011.1 coordinate 10,508,155, forward strand.
TTGTATTTGAGAGAAATGGAGAGAGCAATTGAAAGACTAGGAAGATGGGTAGAGATACCATTAATAGGTGGCAATGGAGTATATACATTATTGGGTCTTTTATTTGCCAATGATGCCTTTTTGTGCTAAGAAAATAGGGAAGATATGGAAGTTATGCTGAAGACAGGTGCAAGAGTAGATAAAGAGATGGAGATTAAATTTAGTGGAAAAAAATCAAAAGTAATGATGATTAATACTAGAGAAAGAATTTTTATTGGGGGATATAAAGTTAAATATGGTGAGTATGATTTGGGAATTGTCTTTAGTAACCAGAGAAATTGCTTGGATGAATGGGAAAAAAATTGACTAATGAAACAAAGAAAAAAAGGGACTGATACAGAAATTAACAGTGTATTCATATAATAAGTATGGTGTAGCTAGAATTGTATGGAAGGGAGTGGCAGTAGCAGGGTTAACATATGGTAACAACACATTGTGTGTTTGCAAATGGGTGTTAGATTGCATAGAAAAAGTACAAAGAGAAGTAGGAAGATATGCATTAGATGCAGATGTGTGGACAGCAAAGGAGGCAATTCAAGAAGAAATGGGATGGGCAAGTTTTTATATGAGAGATGCAAAAAGCAAAATGAAAATGTGCAGTAGATTGCAATTTATGGATAATAATAGAATAGCCAAAATAGTATTTAATTGGATTATGAGTAAAGGCAGGCCCCAAGATAGTGAGAAAGGTAGTGTGGTATGCAGAAGATTTGGATAAACTTATACAAAAGGTAGGATAATTGTGTTAGGAGAATTGTTAAGTGTTATAGTGGCAAGGAATGGGATAAAAGAATAGATGCATTAATAAAAATAGGGAGTTAGAGAGATAGAGAAATAGTATGGAGAGTAAAAAAAGTTAAAATATATATAGAGGTAAACAGAATACTGGGTGTGAGTTAACAAATAGCAAGGAAAATAGTTTACAGTTTAAGACTCGAACAGGATCATTAGCAACAAGAAAATATACACATAAATGGAAAAATATGGGTGATTTAGTTTGCAAGTTATGTAAGGAAAGCATAGAAAATATTAGGCATATGTTAATTGAATGTAAATGCCTGCAAGTAGAAAGGGTACAAGTAATAAAGTTGTGAAAGGATAAATATAAATAAAGGGATTATACAGAAAGTGGGGTCTTGATTTTTATGCTGGGTTTGGGAAAAGATAAGAGGAATTTAGATATAAAGGTCATGGAGTTGACAAACATTATATTATTGAAATGGCATGGAGTAGGATAGGGAAGAATATGGGGAAAACTTAGTGTGGGAAGGGAAAGTGGCTAACATGTTTTTCTGGACATAGTGGCTTAGAGATTCCTGATTTTGAATAAGGAGAAGCTACAGTGCATCACATCACAGATCTTTTATTTGCTGATGATATCTTATTGTGCACAAGGCTGGGTAAGGAGATGGGGATTAAATTTAGTGAAGAAAAATCAAAAGTAATAATGGTAGATGCTGGGAAAAGAGAAGAGAAAGAATTTTTATTGGGGAATATAAAGTTAAATGTGGTGAATATGTATAATTATTTGGGAATCATTTTAAATAATTAGAGGAATTGCTTGGATGAATGGGAAAAAAAAATTGATAAATGAAGCAAAGAAAAGAAAGGGACTGTTAAAGAAATTAATAGTATTTTCATATAATATAATATAGCTAGAATTGTATGGAAGGGAGTGGCAGTAATAGGTTTAACTTATGGTAATGATGCATTGTAGTAGGAAAGGTGTGTTAGATTACTTAGAAAAATTACAAAGAGAAGTAGGAGGACATGCATTAGATGCAGATTTGTGGATGGCAAGGAGGCAGTTCAAGGAGAAATGGGATGGTCAAGTTATATGTAAGAGATGCAAAAAAATAAAATGAAAATGTTCGGTAGACTGCAATTTATGGATAATAAGACAATAGCCAAAGTAGTATTTAATTGAGTTATGAGTAAAGGATAGACAACAAGATAGGTGAGAAAGGTAGTATGGTATGCAGAAGATTTGGATAAAGATTTTATGTCAGTATACTTGTACAAAAGGTGGGATGATTGTGTTTGGAGGATTGTTGAGTATTATAATCGTGAGGAATGGGATAGAAGAATAGATGCATTAATAAAAAATAGGGAGATGGCGAACTAGTATGGAGAGTATGAGAGAGTTGAAATTTATATAGAAGTAAATAGAATATTCATTGTGAGTTAATTTCTGATAATAGCAAGGAGAGTAGTTTACTGTTTAAGGCTCAAACAGTATCGTTAGCAACAAGGGAATATACACGTAAATGGAGAAATATGAGATTTAATCTGCAAGATATGTAAGGAAGGCATGGACAATATTAGACATCTGTTAATTGAATGTAAATACTTACAAGCAGAAAAGGTACAAATAATGAAATTGTGGGAGAATAAATACAAACAACGTGATTATACAGAAAGTGGTTTCTTAATTTTTATGCTGGGTTTGGAAAAAGATAAGGGGTATCTAGATAAAAAAGGCCATAGAATGGACAAAAATGGTGTGGAAATGGAATGGAGCAGAATAGATAAGAATATAGGAAAAATTTAGGTGGGGAATGAAAACAGGAGATAACGTGGCTAACAGGTTTCTCTGGGCATAATAGCTGAGAAATTCCTGCTTCAATAAAGGAGAAGCTATATCACATCACTGTTTTAACAGCTTGTGTAAGCAAAGGAAATGATGATCATATGATTTTTTACTCCGTGTTATATAAAAAGTAAACCAATAATTTTAAATGGCTTATATATATCAAAAAAATTAGAAACTTTTTTTCTCATTTTAAATGATGAAGTAAAAGATTCAAAAAGAGTATTTTTTAATGAATATCGTTTTTTTGCTTCTATTTTTAAAATAGTGAAATTTTATTGTTTTTCTAGGCTTGTTTATACCCTCCATATGTTTTAGGGTTTTTTTTTCAAAGTTTTTTACATGCATTTTTATATATAGTATTCAATGATACTATATATTCTTGGGATGTAATAGATTTTATATTAACATTAATGTGCTTGACTGAAATTAATAATTATTTTTGCTGTTTCAAATCTAATGTAAATTGGGTGTAATGATTAAGGTACACTATATCAAAAATATATTGGACTTAAAAATAACTAAAGTATGAAATACCAACCATAAGAAATAGTTATTAATTTTGTTAAAGCACGTTAATACCAGTGCACTATGCATTATTTTGACATTCTAAATTAAATAAAGTAAATAAAATAGTGTAAACATTAAAATTTTTGCTATTATGCTCATAAATATAATAATAACTTGTTGACTTTATTGAGGGATTCTGCAAGATAAAAGTCTTGTTTTTATATGGAGAAAATTTGTTTTGCATAAATGGATTCTGGAAAATCTGTTATAAATATCGTTGCATATATTTGCTGCATAATATAAAAATACATAAATTTTCTATCACTTATTTTTATAATTTTTACTGTATAAATGTTTCTTTATATATATAATTATTTTCAATTTCATCTATTTTTATAACACATGCGTTATCATCATCATCATTATATTCAATCATTATTAATCCATTGCATGATGAAGATCTCTCCAAGTTTAATCCAATTTATCTGATCCATAGCTTCCTTCTCCATATCATATCAGAAAAGTTTTTTATTTCATGTATCAATGTCAGATGTGGTCCTTTTCTAGTCTTTTATAGTCTGTTGAGATCCAATTTAAAACTTCAACTATCTATATTTTATCATCTTTTTTAGAAATATCTCTGACCCAGTTCCATTTCAATATCTTAATTCTTTCAATGATGTCAATGTTACCTGCTTATTTTTTCATCCATGTTTTTCATTTTTTATTGTTACTTTTAACATATGCCTTTCCATATTTTGTTGCTCTAACTGTTTCAGATTAATAAATAGGAACAGGGAAAATGCATCTGTTACACACAGGCATACTTCCTTTTAATCTAAATTATTTATGCCAAAAACATTCCCTCAAAGTTCAATTCTACGATTAATTCATCCATTATATGATATTTATAGTAGTTCATTTATTTTAGTTCATGATTATTAATCTTTATTTTTTTCTTCTGACAAAATTCATTAAACATTACTTTAATCTTTTTTGGCATTTATCTTTAATATCACTACTAAATGTGTGTGTATATTTATGTATATACAAAATAAATATTATTAATTATACCGCGCACCTTGTCCAATGGAAAAGAATTACAGCCAGTTAAACAAGAAAGCCCTCGCCATAGTGTTCGGAATTCGTAAATTCCATCAATATCTGTACCGACGTCACTTTCAATTAATAACTGACCATAAGTCACTCTTGGGAATTCTGGGCACAAAACAGATGCCTGAACATTTAAGCCCTCATATGTTGAGATGGTTAACATACTCGCAGGTTACAATTATAGCCTTGTATACAAAAAAGGCATGAAAATTGGTCATGCCAATGCGTTATCGCGAATGCCAGATCAGTTTGAGAAAAAAGTAAAAGATGTAGAAATTAACTACATCGACACACTGAAAAGCCAGAACCGCATGGACCAGAGAAGATGCTGGCTACAGATGGATCATGGAAAAAATCAGCAAAGGTTGGCCAAAGCGAAAGCCATCTTTCCTGCACATAGTGATATGGAAAGCTTGGGAACAACTGTCCATCTGCAAAGGATGTATACTTAGAGGCAACCAAGTACTAATCCCTGAAAGCGGCAGATCACAAATACTTTTTATTACATGAAGGTCATCCGGGCATTGTCAGGGCGAAAGCGTTAGCTCTTAGTTATGTCTGGTGACTGAAAATTATCATAAAACAATGCATAAAAAACTGCACAAACTGCCATTCATGTGCAAATGCACCTCCAACCAAATTTGAGTCTTGGCAAGAAACAGACAAACTATGGCAGAGAATTCACTTTGATCACTGTGGCCCGATTCAAGGACAATTATTTCTGGTAGCGGTGAATGCCAATTCAGGATGGGCTGAATATAAAATAGTTAAAAAACATGGGTTCGGATGAAACCATTGACAAACTGTTGGAGATTTTCACATACCATGATCTCCCAGAAACCCTAGTATCCAATAATGATACAGGTTTCACATCAGAAAAGTTTGCATACTCGATGCACGAATGGGGAATAAACCACATATTTACTTCACCTTTCCACCCCCAATCAAATGGACTGGCCAAGAAAACTGCAAAATATCCACCATCAATAAAATTGGAAAACAAAGTCTGCACGAAGCGGTCTTCAGCGCGCCTCTTAATCAACACTCTACACCTACAGCTAAGTCAGGTAAATCACCCGCAGAGAAATATCTAGTTCATAGACTGTGGACAATGCTCAGCAAAATTGTGCCAACTAAGGACACTGAAGTACCTTCAGGCATAAACTATAAATTTTCACCACAAGCATATGGGTTAGAAATAATCAGGACAGTTTCTGGTTAAACACGGAAATTGTGCAACATCTAAGCAAGCAAGTGGTTGCATCTGAATGGAAGATGGAAGAATGTTATGTAAAGACATAAATCAATTGCAGAAAGATGAAAGCATACAACAAATACTGAAGCCATTTCCGAAAAAAGATAACAGCAATGCAAGCCCAGATGTCAATACTAAACAAGAAACTGAAATCATGCAAGCTGCCGACAAGTTACCTGATACTCCAGAATAAGATAACTCTTCAGACACGGAATCAGACACCCTCCAACCTTCAAAAAGGGAAAGAAAAATTCCTCCCACCTCAGTGATTATGTGCTAAGATCAGAGAACAATAAAAAACTAAAACACTAATCTCTGAATTTGGGGGAGGTATGGTAAATGTGTGTGTATATGTATGTGTACACAAAATAAGTATTATTAGTTAAATGATATTATAACTATAAAGCTAAACGTATTGCTAAATGTGTGTGTATATTTATATATACACAAAATAAGTATTATTAGTTAAATGATATTATAACCGTAAAACTAAATGTATGTGTGTGGATGCTAATGGCATTCACAGTATTTTATAAAAGCAATTAGTCTAATTAAACAGTTGAATTAATGGAAAAACTATAAACTAACTTATCAAGAAATTTAGATGTATTTGAGCAAAGGATTAAGATGAAGTAAACAAAGCCATTACAATTCTTAATGTTTAGTTCCTGATCAGATTTAATGATAATAGAAACATTACTTAAAATAGACAATTCTAAGGTAATTGTGTATCTGATCAAGGGAGTCGACCCTAAAAACAAGGAGAGTGGAAAAAGATCTAGAACAGGATTGAGAGTGGACACTTGCTAAGTGAAGCTTCTGAAAGGCAGATATGCCATTTCCTCGGGTGCCCCAGTCAGCTCCCTCCTTCGTTTTAGCCTTGCGGAGAAGTTTACCTCCCGACATGTGAAAGTAAACTTAGGAACAGTATAACAGATCGTATTGATATTATTATTTTTGGTAAGTCTTCAGGCCCTTATTGTATTTATATAGTGTGTATATAATTGTTTAATTGATTATCTCCATATAACTCTGTAAAATAAACTCTTGTTATTTTAAATTACTTGCTGAGCTGCCACTTTAATTAGTAATTATTTGTCTTATTTATATTTGCAATCCAGCAAGCAATAGTGTACCACTGGACACAGCAATCACTTTTTTTATTTTCATTAGATAATTATCCTGGAGCTGAGAAGCATTATTTGGAAAATCAACCACATAATCTGCAAAATCTAGATGAATTAAATAATCTCCATGGATTTTCAATCTCTTAACTTCCCATTTTAATCTGCAAAATATTTTTTATAAAATTGCTGCAAAAAGATTTGCAGATATAAAATCACCCTATCTTACATCTTTCTCAATTCTAATCCTTTTTTACTATCATCATAAATATTCTTCAGAATATGACAATATTCCAGATCTATATCATTATGATCCAATTGTCTTGAAAATGCTTATTGAATCAAATGCCTTAGCATTATCTACAAATCCAATGCATAATGGCAATTTATATTTATTTGATCCTTTCTATAATGTTTTCCTTTACTTGGATGTGATCTATTGTACTAAAACCATTTTTAAATCCAATTTGTTCTTTATTTTTATAAAGATTGAAGATTGATGTATGTAATTTCTAATATCTTCTTTATTACCTTTTTTAAATATCGGTATTATTATTGCATTCTTCAAATCATTTGGAACATCTTTATCATTTAGAAGTTTTAGTATACAGTTTTGCCAACAATCTTTTTATTTCTTCGCCTGCTTTTTTTAAAATATCAATAAAAATTTCGCAATTTTCTTGAATTTTTTTCTTCTTCATAGATTTAATTGCATGTCTTATCACTTCCTTTAAAATATTTGGCAATTTAGAAGATGTTGTAATTTAAGCCAATAAACATCACATGATCACCATTTCAAACAGGCAAAACTCACTATACATATTGCCACACACAGCAAGCTAGAGTAATAAATGGATGCCAGAAGGCTAGTGCATAAAATCCCCCATCTAGTGCCTACTATCCAATATCCCTTAGCTAGTTTCTGGCTTGTGGCCTTTGTCAGTGAGGAGCCTTGGATCTGAGAGCACTGCACCTAGATTTTAGAATCTAATGCAACCCTCCAGCAGCCACCTTTTATCTCTACTTAACTACAAAACTATGAGTCTTAAATTGAAAACACCTTAATATTTTCAATCCAAGCTCATTAGCTTATATAGCTTGCTGTGTGTGACAATATGTGTAGTGAGTTTTGCCTGTTTTAACAACAGTTATAAGCAAGCATAAGAAATGGTGATCAGGTGATGTTTATTGGCTTAAAACCAATCCTGTCTAATAGGATAGTAGTGGCTATGGTTATTAAAGACACCAAAATACATAGGTACTGAACTGAGTTCAGAACTATATGACTATATAAGCTAATGAGCTTGGATTGAAAATGTTAAGGTGTTTTCAATTTAAGACTTATAGTTTTGTAATTAAGTAGAGATAAAAGGTGGCTGCTTGAGGGTTGCATTAGATCCTAAGATCTAGGTGCAGTGCTCTCAGATCCAAGGCTCCTCACTGACGAAGGCCACAAGCCAGAAACTAGTCTGGAGATATTGGATGAGTAGGCACTAGATGGGGATATTATGCACATGCCTTCTGGCATCCATTGATTACTCTAGCTTGCTGTGTGTGGCAATATGTATAGTGAGTTTTGCCTGTTTTAAGATGTAGTAATTGTAAGGAATATTTTTATTTTTTTGTTCTTTTTTATAGAGTTGTTCACTACTTCATGATATTATCTCTCTTTTTAGTAATATTTCAATCTTTTTATTGTAGAAATAATTTTTCTTCCTATAGCAAGATGTTATTTTATATTTTTGAGTCTTTTATTCTTTTCTATAGCTTACCCTACTAATTTACAATTATATTTTCTTATGTCATTATTAACTCTTTTTCATACCATTTTACAAACTCCAAACATTCAATTCTTAATAGATCATTTTTTAAAAATTTCATATTTCTTCTTTTCTTCATTTTTTTTTTTTTTTTTTTGTCTCAGTAGAAAATTTATTGGTAAATTGGTATTTTTTTGTACCAACTATTTTTCTTCCAGTTTTTAATACAGTATCAATTATTTTCTTTTTGATGTCAATCAAGTCTCAACTATTTACATTGGAAGTTAATCAACTGTTAATACTGTCTTTATTAATAGTTTTCATTTCTCTAATTTTGCATTAAAGTGTATCTTATATTTTATTAATTGATGTCCATTTCCTGTGTTGTTGGATTTATTAAGAACATTGCAATTTTGAAATATATATTTTTTGTTAGTGAAAATATAATTTAATTCTGCTATACCTTCATTTGGATGCCTCTACTTCTATTTCTGTTTAACATTTTTATCAAAGAAACAAACAGTTTTTCTTTTTCTGAAAGTGTCTGTCCTCTCCTTTCTATCACCATAACCAAATTTATCCATAGCACTTTCACCTTTCAGTTCTTATTAATACTACCATTAAAATCAATCATGATAATTTTAAAATGTTCAATTTGATCAAAAGCAATTTGTACATCCATATAAAAATGTTTATTTCATCACAATGAGAACTTATTGGGGCAAAAATCTGAATTATCTTTATTTGATATCATCTATATTAATCTTGCTTAATCTCCACAATATTGTTCTTCCATTTTTTATTTATCATGAATTCTATCCTATTATGCTTTCAATATTTGTACTTTTGTAGTGAAGTACATATTCACTTTTTAAACCAATTAGCCCTCCACTTTTTCTTCCTGTTGTGTATTCGAAATGCAAGCAATCAGAATACTAAAATTAAAACAATAAATAATAACCCCACATAAGTGATGAAAAGTAATTAATAGCGAAAAGTTATCATTACACACAAACACAATATGTATAATTCACTTTTGGTTCACTTCCCACAATATACTTCACAACTGTTTGCCTTTTGCACAACTTCCCATACTCTTTGGCCCAGTTCTGCTGCTGCTCGTGAACATGTTGGCTTCACACTAGAGCACTGCACCAGCATTTAAGCTTCTTTCAGCTATTGTCACTAAAAACTCTCAGCACTCATTCATTTGGTAAGTTCACTGGAAATCAGAACCATGCACTTTGTTCTTCAAACTATTTATATCTGCATTTTGGCCTCCGGCAAACGAGGTTTTATTCTTGACCATTATCAGTCTTGCATTTTCCATTAGTGTTTTTAATCAGTGTTTTCAATTTCCATTGTATCAAAAAATATTTTTAATTAAGAAATATTTCTTGGCAATTATCAAACGCAATTTTCTAATTGCAAATATATAAATATTTTTCATTGTTATACTCCACACTATTTAATCACTAATTAAATCCTTATCAGATATCGATCTAAAATATATTTCTCTAATATATTTTCTTTAGTTTTTCTGGAGTATAAAACTTATAATTGAATATCCATGTACATTTTTATACAAAGCACGGTACTTCTCACTTCACACAGTTCAACAACATTCCATTTAACATTAAACAATTCTTCCAATTCATGCAATATTTCTTCATCTCAGAAAAATTTAATTGGAAGTGGTAATCTGAAATAAAGCAGAATTTTCAGATTGAAAAATAAATAAAATTGAAAATATGTTCACCGTGCATTTTTAAATATCATTTATCAACCATAATGAAACTGATAATAAAAGAAAATATTCCAAGAATCTAATTATCTACTAAATAAATGATTCTCTTTATTAACTAATATGTGCAGTTTGTATATTATTTCTGTTATTAAAACAGGCAAAACTCTCCATATGTATTGCCACTCAGTGCAAGCCAAGAGTAATCAAGGAATGCTAGAAGGTTTGTGCATAAAATCCCCATCTAGTGCCTACTCATCCAATATCCCCAGACTAGTTTCTGGCTTATGGCCTTCGTCCGTGAGGAGGCTTCGATCTGCGAGCATTAGATGGGGATTTTATGCACAAACCTTCTGGCATCCATTGATTACTCTGGCTTGCACTAAATGGCAATATGTATAGAGAGTTTTGCCTGTTTTAATAACAGTTAAGAGCAAGCATAAGAAATAGTGATCATGTGATATATTATTTCTGTAAAATATATACATATTATTGTGTTTATCCTTATCTGTAAATTAAAGATTTTGATTAATGTAATTGGAAAAGTAAAATCATTGATAGGTATGTAAAATAAATGTAAGATATATCATTATTTAAACAAATCTTCAAGAAAAATCTCTTTATCTTTGTACTTCTCACAATATTTTTTATTAAATTATTTGACAGTTTTGAGAAAGGGGTGAATGGACTTTGAATACTGATACAATTCATCATCAGTTTTGAAGAAAACTATTATTCGGTTGAAATTATAAGATAATTTAATGAAAAGTATTGTAAAAAGTGCAAAAACAAACAAACAATTGTTTAACATAAACAATGCAGAAAGAATGAAAGAGTATTGAATATCTTGGATATTACTAAATCCACCATTTTCTTTATTTTGTTGTAATATCTTATATAAATGCAATTTATCCATCTTACTTTGAACACTTTTTAGCAAAAAAAAATTTTTTTAATATATGCACAAATTCTTATGTTGATTGTTCTGCAGGAGACTCAAAACCTAAGATTGTGTATACATATTTACAAAAAAAAAATTTTTTTGCTAAAAAGTGTTCAAAGTAAGGTGGGTAAATTGCATTTGTATAAAAACTTGAAAAAAATCATTTATTTATTTTTATTGTTAATTAGAAGGTTAATTAAGTTTTGTTTTTTACTATTTTTTTAATCATTCTTGTAGTTTTGTATAATTCAAACCAAATCATTCTTTTAAACTTTTTTTGTAAATTAATATTAATAATTTTAAAACTGCTTACAGTGAAAGCAATGCTCACTTAAATTAATATTTATTAACTTTAACATTCACCTAAATAAATAAAGTCCATTGAATATATTGAACTAATAATATTTATGAAGTAATAAACTTCAAAGATGCATACCATAATAATCATTTGCAAGTTTATTAACTTCAAAAAATCGAACAAGTAAATGATTATTATGATGAGCGTATTCAGAGTTTATTACTTTTTAAATATTATATATATGTTTCGCTATCGTAATTAAAAGTCATTCAGAAAACCGTTTTATTTTCAAATCTACAATGTAGAGAAATAAAAACGAATAAAAATTTAGATCAGTTTTGTGGTTAACTAAACAAATGTTCTTATGAATCACAAATGTATCTGTGTGTTTGATATTTTTGCAACTTTTTTGTAGCAAATATATTAAGATTTCAACACCTTGCATAATTGTATTTTTCTATTTTATTGTGTCCGCAGACGTATTTTTCCCATGAAAGTGATCAATAGTCCATCTCTTCAACATATCATTCAAGTAATCTTTATAATATAAATGAAGTCTGTCTCTGCCATGAAAATCATGCTTAAATTGCCATAAAATCCTTTTTATAGGAAATCTGACATATTTCATCTAGTCCATATGTTCATTTTTGTGAAGGTATGCTCTTATAATTATATATTCAGTTGTATCACTTTTTGTAAGCTGTAAAACAAACTAATTAATTTTGTGATCTCTTTTATTATATTTTTATAGTATTACAGACCATTCATAAATTAATTTTTTCCAATGTCTTTATATTATGTTTTATAATGGACTCATGTATCACATGTACTAAATTTGCTAAAATAACAGTTCTATAAATAATTAATTTAACTGAATTAATTATTATGTTTATGATGAAATATCCTACTTCTTAACTGCCCTGGGTACTATCAGTTTAATTATTTATTTGTTAATTGCAGCAGGATAATTTAGTATTATTTTTACAGAATTAAGTCATAAGATGAATCACCATAACTTTTTAATCTAAGCGTACATGTATAAGCAAATTTTAAGCATTTAGAAATGGGAGTGTGAAGACCTCAATTAATCACTTTTAATTCCATTTACTATATCTTAATGATTGATGTTTTGAAATTTTTACAATTTACTGCACTCCAGTATTAGATGTAATATTAGTTATTTATTTATATAGTGCTATGTTTTTAATTTGTAACAATTATTAAGGAATCACTCCTTGATTCTTGTGCTGTATAGGTTTAAACACTTCATGAATATTCTCCTTTCTAAACACAAGATAAAGTCTTTTGAAAAGATAAGGTAAATCCACCTTAACTTTTTAATGTAAGCGTATATGTATAGGCAAATCTTAAGCATTTTGAAATGACAATATGGCAATTAATCACTTTTAATTCCCTTTACTATGTCTTAATGATTGACGCTTGCAAAATTTTTACAATTTACTGCATGTAAGTATTACATATAATATTAAATATATACAATGAGTTGTTTATTTATATTGTAAAAATTCCACAAACGTCAATGATTAATTGACATTTTCAAGCTCTCATTTCTAAATGCTTAAGATTTGTCTACATATATATACACTTAGGTTAAGACTTCATCTTGTGTTTAGAAAGAAGAATATTTCTGAAGGATTAAGCAATTATAAATTAAAAAGTAAATTTACTAAAGGAAAATTTATAAATTCTATAATTTTTTTTGATATAATAATCTATGATATTTAAAAGTTCGATATCAGAGGAATAGCAAGAATTAATTTATTATGAACATTTATAATAGTTATCATACTGAATGAATATTATCATCTCTTTATGGTATAATAAACATAGTGCTTATATTGCATATTACAGGTTTTAATGTATAATTAAGCTCATCTAAATACGATTTAGTATCTGTTCTTCATAATGTTCATACACCTTTACTTTTTGATTTTTTAATCATATGTATATGTGTGTGTGTATGTAGTCTGTAATAGTTATAGACAATTTATGAAATGTGTGAGAATAAAATTTATTTAAATTTTTACATGTTTAATATTAAAGTCTTCAAATTTTAACATCAGCTGTCGTTCTATATATTAATTTTATACATTCTAATCATGCAATTGTGTTTTAAAAATGAGTTAATTTTCAATATATATCAATATATAACTTTTATTTATGAAGTATCTATATATTGCTTATAATAACTTCTTTCATATACACTTTAATGCAAAAAAAAATTCTTAATAAAACTTTTTTATTTTTCTGACAGTTTCAACTACCCAGTAGTCTTTATCAGAGATTTCTCAAACTTCCTCAAAGCAGAGGAAGTTTGAGAAAGCTCTGATGAAGACTGCTGGACAGTTGAAACTGTCAGGAAAATAAAGAAGTTTTATTAAGAAATTTTTTTTGCATTAAAGTGTATATGAAATAAGTTATTATAAGCAATATATATGAATATATGAAGAAATGCAAAGAAAGTAAAGCAGAAGAATAAGAGTATATACTTCTAATAAATATCTATACTGTCTGCCATTTAACTGATGTTACCTTAACATTAGCTACTGCTTTATATTTATTGTTAACTATACACAAGTTTGAATCTATTCTGCATTTTTTAATTCAGATTTGCTTGTATTAAAATGAAAAATAATATTAGAAATTTATAGAAACTTTAAGTTTTAAGAATTTAGGATATTTTTAGTTGAATGGAATTACATCAATAAATATTCTTATAATATTATCTTAAACAGTTGCTTCAGAAAGGAAATTCAAATTATATGCACAAATTAGTAATTAACAAATGATGCAGAGATGCTGTCTCTCAAATAGTTGATATATAAATGCTGGCCGTGTCAAGAGTATATTATAGAACATTAATATATTAATTTTTTTTTTCCACTTCAGAAAATACTTTCGATAATATTTAAGGTAGACATTGTTAGAAGTTAAATACAGTATTATAATATGATGCGTTTATTATATGAAATTTTGTTTAAATTGTTTTGAATTTATATTTTATAATAAAAAAAAAAAGACTTCCAATTAAACTAATTAATTTTTAATTAAAGAAAAACAAGTGAAGATGAAGAGGATGATGAAAATTCTAACTCAAGTAACGTACAGGTTTGTATTAATTCATACACTGTTTCTACTATTATTGTATTTTTTCATGTTTTTATATCATTATCTTTTATATATTTTGCATTGTTTGATTTTTTCATTAAATATAGTATTATATATTATTAACTTGAAGGGGATATTCTAACCAACTAAGCTATTGTGTTAAATTTATTATTGATATGTAAATTGGTATGGTTAGAGAAAGAGTAATTACAAAATAGTAATAATAAAATATAAATATGATCGTTGTTTTTCCAATGACCTAAATAGCTATTTAAAATTAGCAACATTATGAATAATTATTTGTTTTCTCGAAAAGAAAGATAAACAAAAAATGAGAAAACTAAAGAAAATTAAAAGATTGTTATTGAATACTTTATAAAATAAAACCATTAAACATCACATGATCACCATTCTTTATGCTTACACAAGTTGTTTACACAAAGGCAAAATTCTCCATCCTAAGATCTAGGTGCAGTGCTCTCAAATCCAAGGCTCCTCACTGATGAAAACCACCAGCCAGAAACTAGTCTGGGGATATTGGATGAATAGGCACTAGATAGGGATTTTATGCACAAACCTTCCTGCATCCATTGATTACTCTGGTTTGCATTGAGTGGTGCTACTGTATGGAGAATTTTGCTTCTGTTCTTCATAAAATAATGTGATCACTTTCATATAAAAATTGTAATAAACTGCAATAAAAGGATTAAAATGTAAAGAAGTAGTATACTATATTTGAAAATATATTGTTGAATGGCAAATTATAACTAATTAAATATTTTTGCTTGCTTGTTTTTTTATTAAGAGAAAATAATAGTAAAGAAATATTACACTGTATTTGAAACATATCTTTTGTTTGTTGTTGTTCTAATATGTCATACCATTTACACCTTCTTTGACACTTTATCAATACTTTTATTTTTATTATTTGTATTACACTAACAGTTTCGACTGTCCTGCAGTCATCATCAGAGCTACAATATTCAAATATATAATTATACAATTATTACACTTATCCACATATATATACATAATTAATACACAATATAAACAAAAAGAATTATACATTTTAATATGATTTTCTAATAAGAGAAAATGCAAAGAATGATTAAGAAAAAAGAGAATTGGGATATTCTGTTAGAGAATGTGCGTCTGTCATTCGGTAGAAATTTCAGACATTATTAAAATATATAGTTCTATAATTTAACTCTTAATCATCAAAACATATGGCAGAATAAAATTTAGGGCCAATAGATCAATCCAAGTGGTCCCCGGCAGTTTTACTAATCCACCAACATCGGTTAAACTGGAACATAGAAAGGGAAAAAAGTACATGAAAAATAGGCCAGTAATAAATATCATGCCTTATTTATATGAAAGAAAACTTTAAAGCACTTTATGCCATCGCTATCTATATTACAAAAAAAAACTACTCAAACTAATAATGAATGATATCAAAATCAGAAATATAATCTGGCAATATTTATATTAACCAATTTTTTTTTATTTATGCAAATGATTTAAAACAGGCAAAACTCACTATACGTATTGCCACTCACTGCAAGCTAGAGTAATCAATGGATGCCAGAAGGCTTGTGCATAAAATTCCCATCTAGTGCCTACTCATCCAATATCTCCATGGATAGGCACTAGATGGGGATTTTATGAACAAGCCTTCTGGCTTCCATTGATTACGCTAGCTTGCAGTGAATGGCAATACGTATAGTGAGTTTTGCCTGTTTTAATAACAGTTATAAGCAAGCATAAGAAATGGTGATCATGTGATGTTTATTGGCAAATGATTTGACCATTATTTATATTTAACTGTAATATATGATTATTATTTAATCTACTTACAGTATGAGTATATGAGTGCAATAAATATATATGTTTTTTATTGTTTGTTATCTATTTATTATTGATGCATAAAGAATTTTTATTTGTTTATTATTAATTAATCCAATACTTTTTAAAGTTGCTTAGGAATCAGGGTTTCTATTTAAGTATAGTATTCTATCTGTATTTAAAAGTTGTAAAAAAATAGAATGTTATGTCAAGCATTGGTGGTCGAGAGGTCAGCGACAGCTGCTTTACAAGCAGTTGTCCCAGGTTAGCGGGTTCGCTTTCCGGCTGGTGCTATGACACATGAAAAAAAAAAAAGAATGTTATTATCTACAAGTAACCAATTAATTTTTTTAAATATATTAAAAAAATAATAATAATTACAATATAATATTGTAAATTTTTTTATCTAATTATCTGGGGTTTTTTTAGGATTGTGAGGAAAATTTAGTTGAGCTTGACATTGACAGTGAAGATTTTCTAAATCTTCCGACTGAACAGCAACATGATATACTTTTAGAACTGCGGGAATCAAGTAAAAGACATTCATGGACCCAACTGGATTCTTTACCGGAAGTGAGCTGTTTTTGTCAAAATACTTTTCCCATCATTTATAGTCAGTGGCCCATCTTTTTAATCTTTATTTTGTTTTTTAGGATGCTAATGATTTCTCGCACTTTCAACTACAAGGTATACTTCAAAGAAACAAAGTTCAACAACGGATTGATGCAGTTCAGAAACAGCTGTGCACTGAAGCATCAAGAAACATGTTAGCAGCATTGGAGGAACAAAATTACCATGTCGAAATGGAGACACAAAGAATTGTTTCAGAAGATGCAGCTCATTACATATTAGTAAAAGGAAATGATTTAAATAAAGATACATCTAATCAAGAAAGTTTAGGGAAAAGTCCAATTAAAAAAGGCTTAAAAGAGAGTGACATTTTAGATAATGTTCTATGCGATGAATCCACCGGAACTATATTAGATAATGATAAGAAAAATGAAGCTCAGATAGATTTAAATGTAGATAATGATATTATTGTACATAAGATAATTCAAAAATCACCCCGAAAAAGTGTCATCATGTCTTTGAATACAGGAACAGAAAATATTTTAAGTGATTCTAGTAATTCTGTAGCCCCATGTAACTTAGAAAATATAGATGACAGTAATATGGAATTTCAGAAAGTTCTTTTAGAATCATGCGCATCGGCAAAACCATATTTTGCTACACCTCCTACAAAAAATCCAATAACTGATAATAATATTCAAAATTTATTTGCCTTTGATTCAGCAATTCCTGAAGATAAAGTCACTCCATTTAATGATAAAGATATTAAAACCAGCAAAAAAGAAAATACTCCCATTATGCTTGATAATGAAAATATGAATAATAAACTGAATAACATTTCAGAAAATTTTTTAGAAAAAGACTTTGTTAAGTTTCAGAGTGTCAGTAATGAAACCGTAGGAAAAGACAGTTTGTCCAATAAAAATAATCTAGAAATCAATGATGTTAACGACGAAATTAAAATCAAGGATATTGCTAACAATGACAAGGACAAAGTGGAATATTCCAAGAAAGATAATATATTTAATATACATTACAATGAAAAAAATAAAGAAATAGTTGAAGTCAAAGCAGATGAAATGAATGAAGAAGTGAAGATAATACAAAAGAATGATGAACAGACATATTCAAAAAACAAATCTATTGAAAGAAAACAAGTGATGCTAGAAGAAGGTAATAATGTCACAAAAGATATCAAAACTGATCTTCATAATAGTGAACTGTTTATAGAAGAGGAAATTGCTGAAGAATCAGAAGGTAATTCACTAAAGTTATTTTTCTGTATTTATTTGTTTATTATGTAATAATATATGATTATTTGATAATCATAAAATATTTTTACATCTATTCTATTGGATATGTTTTTCTAACAGGTGGAGATTAACTCACCTGACAAAATTTGTTAACTGTAATCTCAATCATATCCTCCAAGTTTATACAACTTTTTCATTTTTTTTTTTTTTGTAGTAAATATTTTATTATATCTCAAACATATTTACAAGTATCCATTTGTGAAAAGAATTTTACTTCCTAATACTAAACATTTTTTAACATCTAATCCAAAATCTTAAAAAATTTAATCTTTACACACTTGAATTCAGTGTTTTTATTACAGCTTTCTTTGCTTACAGTTTCGGCTGATCTACAGTTTTAATCAGAACTGAGCTATGTTCTGATGAAGACTGTAGATCTGTTGAAAAATGAAAGCAAAAAAAAGCTATTACAAAACACTGAATTCATGTATATAAAGATTGGAATTTTTTTTAGGAATAGTAAACATTTCATGATACCAAATACAGTTTACAACTAAACAATTTTCAACGGTTTTTGTTTACTGAAAATTTTAAGAATTAGTAACTCAACCTTAGATAACTGTATAAACATCTAAGTAGTTCAAAAATCATTCTTTATTTTTGTTTTTTTTAATTAACAATCAGTCTGAGTCTTTAATTTTAACTGAAAAACTGGGCACCCTGTGAATGAAAAACTTAGGGTTTATTTTTATTTATAATGTTGTGTATCAACATTTGCATGTAATATATTAGGATTATCATGCTCTTTTTGTAATGAACTTTTTTTCTTGTTATCAATTCAACATATTTCTTTGTTTCATAATTTCTCCTTAAAGTGCTTCTTTTCTTTGCATATTATCACTCGCATCCATTTAAGAATTTATATAATCTTTTAATACTCATTCCGTCTTGCTATATTAAAATTTACAACTTCCTGAATACTAATCAAGGGTTGAATTCATTCCTTTTTTTTTAATCTCTCCTTTTTATTTCCAGTACTTTTTCTTATTCTTCTTTTTGTCTTTTGCTAGTTTTGTTTTTATTTTAGAATTCAATATTTCATTACCTTAAGTCAAAATTAAGAAGTCCCATTGGTTAAATTTTTTTTTAGTAAGGACAATCTTTCTTAAATGTAATATTAAACTGTCCATATGCATAGCTTGCCTCTAATTTTTTAATTTATTTATTCTATTTTATTTACTTTAGTTAATACTAACTGATCCAAATTAACACAATTATATCACATTTTCTACCCCCACCCCCCATTGACTATAATATCCATAGTCAATAGAAATTTTTAAATGCTATTTTAGTTTTGCTAAAGTTTTTATTCAAGGCTTTTATAAACTGGTTAAATGTAGTTCATAATTTTTTTAACTAAAAGCAAGTATTGTGCAAAAATAAAATAATGTATGTAATCACCATTTATTTTATTCTAAATCTTTAAAAAAAAATTCTAATATCTCTGACAATAATTTTGGAAAAATTTGAATAAATTTTTGGTCATGTAATTTTGGCATTTTTTTGATTTTTTTTGTGATACTTTCGATGTATGCTTTATAAAACTTATGCATTTTTGAAATATTAATTATTATTGATACTATAAGTATGTGTCTGTATATCTGTTTAAAAATTAAACTCTCAATTCATTGTTTAGCTGAAAAAATAAACATTAATTGTTGAAAAACAGAACCTTATTAAAAAAATTATTATTGATAAGGATAATTATTCTTTGAAATATGTGTAAAATTCAACTCAGAATTTATAATTTAAAACATTCCACATCCGATTAGACAGACAGAAAGTTAAATAGTTAAATAATCATCTTTATTGCCAAATAAGAATATACATAATTCATCAAAAATAGCAGATCTTCCTCCAAACTAAAAATACAGATATATATATAAAGCTAATAATAAACAATATACACAAAAAAAAAAAAAATAATATTAAAAAAAAAGAAAGAGAATTACATCTATATTCAAATTTGCAAACGTTTGTTCATCTGCGTAACAAAATGCTTTCTTTCATTTCACATTAGATTATAAAGAAGACAGAAACCACTTCATTGTGCAGATAAACAAATATTTGCAAACTTAAGTCACAAATACAAAGGGACAAATCAGTATATTTACAGTATATGATTGATTTATAAAATAGTGAAAAAATAAAACAAATTCCCCTATCAACAAACTTTTATCTTTCCATTTAAAATCAAATTATCCTTAGACATAACATGGCAAGGAAGTTTATTATAAAGTTTCATTGCATTAAAAGTAAAGTTTTTAATAAAAATACCCCTTTTTTAAATCCTAACTCATCCAAATCATATTTTGAACAAATATTATAATTATGAAAGTGTTTTTTTTTTAGTTAGTTTAGAGCTGAGATATACTGGAACATTAAGACTGTTATATTGTACAACATAAGCACAATTTAAGCCTGTATTCAGTTTACGATTTTTAAACAACTTAAAATAATTATCTACATTAGAGAATTTATGTAAACTATAAGTGTCTTAAATATGCATTTTGAATCTACACGAACCAGAGACAAGACTAAAATATCTGTTAGTAAAAGTTTAATATGTTTAGGAAGAAATTTAAATCTATATAGTTTTTACAATGTGTGCATAGGCTAACTGAATTAACCTGTTGGTATTATTTTTAAAATTGAGCTGAGAATCTTAGACTAAGCCAAGACTCTTACAACTATAAAAGAATAGTTTTAGATATGCTAAAATTTAGATAGTTTATATATATATTTCCATCATAGCTATCAAATTACGCTCAAACTCCTTCAAATCCTCTGAAAGATAACTTACTGAAAAATCCAAATAAAGTTGAATGTCATCAGCAGAACTGTGAAAAGTAGAAAAATTTAAATGATGAAAAATCAGATGTATATATAACATTTAAATATTTGTATAAATATGTGTTTCTCCATCTCTCAAAGACTAAGAGTAATATAATAATTTTTCTCTTGTAAACTTTGGAGAAGATGTAGATTTCTTTTTCTGCTCTCTCTCCCAGGAAATTGATATATTTTTTAGTTATATGTTATTATTTTTGGTACATCATGTGTGGAATAGAGTGCCTTCAACACATATTTCTCTTGATAAAGTTAATAATAATGCAATATAAATTGATGGATGTTAAAGAACAGATATTGAAACAATGTTTTACATAAGATGGAATATATATTTGTTAAATGGGTATATTCAAATTTTATTATTGTTGTTATTGTAAGAAACATTTAAGATTTGTGATATGATGATATTAAATATCTGTAATTTATCATTAATGCATTATTGTCATACTTGTAAAATAATATAGGCATTATTGCACCTGAATGCAAAGCTATTTTATACTTAAAACAAAATAAAATTATACTATTCTGCAAGCGCTTTCAAGAGACGTGCTCTCATCTTCATAGCTCTAAGTGAATTAATTATATGCAATTATGCAAAGTTCAAGGTTAATTGCTCCATTTTTTTGAGATCATGAAATATGTGTCCTTGCGGTTGATGGCGTTGCAATCCATCACTATGAAGCAGGCCTCCTTCACCTTTCTCTTTAAATCATGCCTTTCTTAGTAGACCAGGTTGACATCTTGAGGTTCACACTGGTGTCCTGTTATTTTTTGATGAATTGCAAAAATTGAATAACGTGATGGATCTGCCTGAGCTTTAATATATGCATATTTATGTTGAAAATGGAGCAATTAACCTTGAACTTTGCATAATTGCATATAATTAATTCACTTAGAGCTAGGAAGATGAGAGCACGTCTCTTGAAAGCACTTGCAGAATAGTATAATTTTATTTTGTTTTAAGTATAAATAGCTTCAGGTGCAATAGCGCCTATATTATTTTACAAGTATATTTTTATTCGCACGCAAAGTTTTCGAGTTAGATTTGAATTACAACATTATTGTCATTGGTACAGTCTCTTCTCAATTAATTTCTATTCTTACATGTATATACATATTATCTTTATGATATACATTTATTTAGTTAAGTATTACTGTGTATGTGTGATTATTATTCTGAATGTTTATGCTTGACAGAAATGCAAAAAAGAGAGAAAGTTGGACTAAATTATAAGTGTGTTAAAATGATCTTCCAATCCTGGAAGTGGCACCTATATGAAATAGCTCTTACACTTTTTAAATATAAATAAAGCCATCCAGTAAGGGCTTTGGGCATTCTATCTGAATTTTTAATGAAATGGATAGTTGAGTAGTTGGTAGGGTGAGAAGATTGAAACCTGTCAATTAAAGCTATCTTAATATAAACTGAGCACTGATTGGATATATGTGTGGGAGTTTGTGATCTGACCCAACTGATGAGTGCTGTTTCTGCATTGTTAGATCCAAGGTTCTTCATTGATGACAGCCTTAAGGTAGAAACTAGTCTGGGGATATTGGTTAAGCAGGAACTAGATAGGGATTTAAATGTATAAACCTTCTAGCATCTATTGATTACTATAACTGCACTAGGTTGCACTATTGGATGAAGAGAGTTGCTAAGAAAAGAAATGGTTGTCACATGATCTTTTAATGATTTAATATATATATTTTCAACAGTGAAACTTATTTTTAAAATAAATAGATTTTATTTTTTTTATAAATATAATTATAAATATACCTAAAATGAGTATTGTAGCAGGAATAAAAAAAAAACATTAAGGATTAAACTTTAAAACAAAGGTTATTATTTTACAAGTATGTGTGTTTGAATATATATATATTGAAACTGTTTGGAATCATAGCTAAGCATTATGTTTTATTCATTTTTTACAAAATTGGTAATGATTTAGCAGTAGCATAGTTCATCAATCCACTGCAGGATGAAGGTCTCCAAGTTCACTCCATCTCTGAACTCTAGTCTCTCTTCTCCACATCACCCCTGCACACTTTCTCATTTCATCCATTCATCTCACATGTGGTCTCTTTCTGGGTCTTTTACAATCTCTTGGAATCCCATTTGGGGTCTCAATTGTCCATCTATTATCATCTCTTCTAGCAATATATCCAGCCCAACTTCACTTCAGTCTCTTATTTCTTTCAATGATGTCAGAAACACCTGTTTGTTCTCTTACCCATGTATTGTATTTTCAATCTCTTCTTGTTACTCCTAACATGCATCTCTCCATACTTCTTTGAGTGATCTAAAGTCTGTATTCTAGGAATTTTCTGTTAATTAAAAGGAGATCTTTTGATTCTTCTTGGAGGCCTTAAAGGAACCAAGCAGAGCAAATTTCCTAATATTCACTCTATACATTCTTGTCATTGCAGCTGTTATTACTATGTGATTATTCATATAGTATATGAATTCGGATGAGCTGCTCACCAACATGCATTAGCCAGTGTAATGAGTTTATTGGCTTTTTACTTCTGAGTTTAAGATGAAGAAACACCATGGTCTATCTTCTCAGTTGCCTAATAAGAAGTAGTTAAAATGTATTATAAAAACAATTGTGTGTTTATACTTATTTATATTCCTTTTTAATATTTGATTTTATAGTTAGAAATATAAGGAATATTATAATTCTATTTTTTCAAATTATTTTTCTTGTAGTCTTTCAATATATATAAAGATTTTACAATTAAAAATAAACTTAAGAGGATAATTTGAGATTTCCAATTTTGTTTCAATTTTTTTTTGTTTTAAATTGACAAAAAATTCCTGTCTAGCTTTTGATTTTCATTGGTTTTAAAAGAGTTCTAAATTTTAGTTTGTTTATTTAAAAGACCAATTTGTTTTTGATTTTCTGTTATTAATAGATTATATCTTACTTTTGTAAAAAAGAGATAAACTTGAAAAACATGGACAAACTTTTTAATTGAGAGTTGCATTCTGGGAGTTTTTAAAAAACATTTAATCTATCTGGAAAATGGTATTTTAATTTATTCTAATTCTGATTTTTTTGCTAAGAGTTGTTTGCTAACAACTGTCTAGTACTGCCAGGAGTTCCTAAGAAAGCTAATTAAATATCATAAATATATTGATTTTTAGTACTCTTATAAGTGGATTTTTTTCAAAATGCATGAATAAACTCAGACTGCAGCTAACTGCTTGTTCTATATTCATCAATACTTTCTCCAGCTATAAAATAATGTGCCAAGATATCAATAATAAATATTTTTTATTATCATAGCTGGATTTTCAGCTTTTACTATATAGCAAAAGTTCCCAAATGAATTTTAATCAAGTTTTTCAAATACAATTGTCCAATCAATTATATATTTGAAGAATACTTAAAAATAGATGATATTCTGGATCAATATTTTGAAAATAATTGCTCTAAATTAAATTTTTGTTTTAATTTTTTATATAACTCAAGGCAAACTTTTCTTTATTTCTTTGCACCAACTTAGTTAATAGCCATAATAGAATGCTTATGTGTTAAATATCTGCATGCACATAAATTTAAAATTCGAAAAAATATACATGTTTTAAAGAAAAAGTATTCATATTTTAAAATTATATAAAGTGAAATTATATTGATCATAAAATTAAGAATGTATAAAGCGCTTATTTAAAACATATATAATCAAAATTGTTAAATTAATAAAATTAAGTCCTAAGATAGAAGTTTTAAAATATAAAATAAAGACATTCATGGAAAGATTAAAATTACTCCAGAGAAGTATAAAAGAAGAATTAAACTGTGAGTGTAGAAGAAGCCAGCACATCAAGCCAGAAGGCAATGCTTAGACAAAAAAAGATATGGGCAGGCTTTTATATCCACTGGCATTGCAGTTGAAGGTCACTAATAAGATTTAGAGATGTTTAAAGGTGACTTGAGCCTTGGTTATAATTTTAGTAAGTCCTTCAGGCAAAATTGTAATTTTTTTATTACTTTATTTCTCTTGTATAATAAGTCAAATTTGGTATCACATATTTATTAGTGTTGAATAATTAATATTTAGCCTATTCATATTAAATATTTATTCTAAACTTATGTGCTCTGTGATCTTTTTTAAATTGATATATGTATATGTTTGGATTTTTTCATTAAAGCCATAATTGCTACTTACTTACTTAAGAAACCCAGACATAGCATATTGTCATAGTTCAAGAACCAATGGGATTACAGAGAATTGAGTAGTAATCACTCAAAAATTGAAGTTAAAATTTAAAAAAAAAAATTTAAAGATATTAGGCCATTACTTAATATGGTGATGCCACAGTTGGTAATCAGGGAATTGAGTATCAGGAAATTAGATATTAATATACCCTCTGAGGGCCTCTTTATATAAAGCATATAGACAAGTACTTTATAGTTAGTAATACTAAATATGATATTATGAAAGTTACCACATTACTTCTTTTCAGCAGTCCTAGAATAATTGAAATCACAAATTGATGTTATGAATCCAAAAATTGATCTGATCAAATGATAGCAATCATTATAGCCCTGAACCCTCTAAGCATATAGTATGCATTCATTTAGTTAATAGATATTAAGGAAGGCAAGAGATGAAAGATTATGACACTACTCTAATAGACTTGGCAAAGAATTATGCATCTGAAGATTACCTGGAGGAAGCTTTATTGGGACAAACTTCAACAGCGCTATTAACCATCAAAAGAGATAGATTTTTAGTCAAGCAAAAGAATTCCCTTTAATCCAACATGGAAGGTTGCCCAAACAAACAACAATTCTAAAAGCAAGTAAGTCTGAATAGCCAGAAAGATAAAATTAGAAAGTTGTCATTATGGAAAACTTGGGTATATAGCACAAGAGTGCAATTGCAAAAGTGCAAAGTTTAAAAGTTGTGAAAACAAAGAATAGAAGAAAAAAAACTCCAAGAATACAGCTAGACTAATTAAATCCAGCATTGAAATCAACAAGGCTACCATGAGTAATTTTCAGCCAATAATGTTGACAGCACAAATCTGCAACAAACCTGTAGAAACGGAAGTAGGTAAAGTGGAACTGAAGTATCTCTCATGTCTCCGAGGGATTGGATAAAATTAAATACAAAAATAAAATCCTGTCCTACATTAGTGAAAATAGAATGATATTAATGACGCAAATGAAAATCTGTATATTATAGTAAATTTACTTAAAATTATGATGGAGGTTAATAATTGCATAAAAAATTGAATTTATTAATTGCAAAAAACAATTCAAGTCTCATATTAGAACGGTAATGGTTTGCTTTATTGAGCATAATGATCTATGTGATCAATAAAATCACTATTAGAAAAGAAATACAAACTAAATTCTTTAAATTATTCACATTAGAGCAGGGAAAAACATAGTTCCTGTCAATATAGAATTTTCAATGGAAATAAAATATGTTCATTATAAGCCATATAGTCTATTATTTGGCAAAATGAAAAAGTCAAAGAAGCTACTGATAGTCTTAATAAAGAAAGTGATGTTAATCCCTGTTTAAAAGCAAAATAAACCATTCTCATAGTCATAATACAAAATCTAACAGCCAAATCCATATATACTGTGACTATAGAATCCAACCTAACAAAAGTCTAGATAGATTCTGCCCATATCCCATTTCAAATGTGAAAGGGATATTAGTGAGTTTGGACAAATCACAAATTTTTTCGAAGTTGGATTTCAATATTACATTTCATCAGATAACCTATGTAGGAAATGGCAAATTTACTTTCAAAACTCATAAGTTATTTAAATATGATTGCCTTTCTTTTAGAATTACAATGGTTCTAAACACCTTCCAAGTGAAAGTAAATGTGCTGTTAAATGGAATGAACAGTTATATCATACTATGATGATATTCTAATGATGGCTAATTTGGAAGAGTCATTATGCAATAAATTAATTAAAGCATGAACATATCTAAACTAAACTGTGAAAAGTACAAAAGAAATTAAGTTTCTGGGCCATATTATTATGGGTTCAAGGATAATACCTGACTTGGAAAAGATTTTAAAAATTGTGAATTCTAAGAGATCAAAGAATGTGAAAGAATTGTAAGCTTCCTAGGGGAGTAATTTTTTTTTTGAGAATTTTTGTAAGAGGTAAAGCCATGTCTTTGTATGATTTTCTTCAGAAAAATGAGCATTGGATCTGAAAGAAACCGCAAAAGAGCAGTTTTCAAAAAATAAGAATAGTATTAACATCTATTTATTTATTGATATCTTTTGATAATAGTTTGAATGTAATCTTAACAACAGCTGGATCAGAATACAGGATTGGAGCTGCACTTAGTCATTCATCAAAAATGAGGGAAGGTCCAATTGCATTTCATATCCTGTATATTGTCAATGGCTTAGAAAAATTACATCCAATTGGACAAGGAAGCATTAGCAAAAAATTTCATGATGCAAAAAATTCCACTGATATTTATATGATCAACCATCTGAACTCATGAGAGCCTAAGAAGATAGTTTAAGATCTAATAATTTTATTAATTTAATGGAAATGTATATTTCTAGTTAAACGTTAAGATAAACTATAAAGCCAACTTTTCATAAATTCATTGAACACTTTATTTTACCATTCAGTATATTTAGTAAAAGTTAATCTATATTGAAAAAATTTTGTATCACATATAACAATAATAATACAATAAAAAAATTATATATACAGAAAGACATTCAGCTTATTAAACAAATATGTTACACTATTTTTGTATTAGTTATTTATTTTGTTTCTTCATGCTTGGATAATGTCTCTACTCCAGGCTATATTACCAGAATCTTAATATATCAGAGCTACTGAAGCTTTAGTATAGTTCATAATAGACATTCCTATACTGAAAGCAATAAGTTATAATCATCACATTCTGCAGTTGGTTATAGATTTGTCGGTCCACAGCTAGACTGCAAGAAAGCTTATAATAACAAAATAATAAGATTTTAAACTTTTAATTAATATGAACAATTTTTATTTATTTTTTCATCACATTTATTAAAAAAAAAGAAACAGAACAAAAATACCGCAAAATCTAATCAATCATACATAAATTAATTTGTTTTTCTATTTATCACAGATGTTTATTGGGGGGGAGGGTAGAAAGTTTTTTTATTACACAAACTCCAGTTGTCTTTTGATAGCCAATCATGGCTGCTTGTCAGCGTTGTTAAAACAATAAAATGTAACGTGACTTTTTTTGATCTCTTAAATTTTTTCTACTCTCTCTTTTAATATTTCATTTTTAGTGGGTTTTTTTTTTGGCTATAAGGCTTTTTTTTTTTTAGTTTTAACTTTTTATTTTGGAAATCAATTGTTATTACCTTTTTTTAAAAATAAAAACCAAAAAATAAGTTCTGTTTCTAACTTTTGCAAAGCATTTCTCAATACACCCCCACCACCCCAAAATATAGTAAGATCAAAACTTTTGACTTTTTCAAGTTTCGTTTTCTTTTTTTTTTTGTTTAAAAATACGCCCACTTTTTTTTGGCCTATAAGGCAATATTTTTTTTAGGCTTTATTTGTATACTGTTAAAATACTAAAACTTTTATTTTTAAAACCAATTTCTGTTACCTTTTTTTAAAAATAAAAACAAACAAAAAATAACTTTGGTGTCTATCTTTTGTCTCAGTGTTGACAACGTATTTCTCAACCCCCCCCCCCCAATAAAAATTTATCTGTAAACTTCTGCTGGTCCGCGAAATCTTATCCTTACTTTTACCGGTCTGCAGGTGTGAAAAGATTGAAGACCACTGTTCTAGATGACCTGCAGTAATAGTAAATATCTTTCAATTATGTGGTTTTAATTAAGATCTTTCTTTATGCTGCAGACTCAGGTTTTAGGGCACTCTTTTCTTCATTTTATGTGCTACATAATGAAAGATTATGATGAACACATCTTTTGTCTTAGTAATGCATGGCACATGCAGTTAAACAGCCGCTGTGGTAGTTCATTGATGCAGGAGAGACTATACTGAAAAGTACTATTTCGATATAAACAGTTTGCTTATTGCATCAACTTTTCTGCCTTTTTTTTAATAGAAAATATATTTTTTTTTAATTTTAAGACTTTTATATATTTTTTAAATGCATTCAATCATTAGCTATAACATATTGGACTGTATGGAACAGAACATTTCAATTGATATCCCATTCAGGTGTTTTTGTATTGATAGTGACAGCTAACAGGGGAATTGAATTGGTGATCTCTAGATTACTGAATTTGAAGTGATCTTTTAATTAACTACATTGTTCTATTAAAGACAACTATCATAGATATTGCTTATAACACTTCTTTCATATACACTTCAATGCAAACAAATTTTCTTAAAAACTTCTTTATTCTCCTTACAGTTTCGACTGTCCAGCAATCTTCATCAACTATCAGTAGAAATTTTATATATTTATTTACAAATGTCCTTGGAATTTCTTCATTATAATAATTCCTTTTAAGGATAAGTTTAAATAGTTCTAATCGTTAAGGATTATTGCAGTAGACTGTACTTATAGGGTTTTTACCATTGCCATGTGAACATTTTTAGATGTGTTTTGCTAATCAAATTTATTTTCATTGATAAATGCATGGTTTGTTACTTTAGATACCTGCCTTTTCTTTCTTATCACCATTTTATGTTTTTTTTTAATTGTTTTTCAATGAGCAATTAAAACGTTTTGTGTAAATCCAGTATATTTATGTATATTTATTATATTAATACTTTTAAAATTACAATTTATCAGTTAAAATGTTAAATATTGATTTGCTGTTTGAATAAAAACTTATTAAGGTAATATAGAAATGTACCAACAAAGAAATATATATCTAATAGTATTGATCACATCATTATATGCTAAAGCTTCAAACATTTTTATAAAAAATTTAGATGAATTTATTGATATATCTGAAGAAGAGGAAACTTCTGAACAAATGATAACATCTTTGCCAGCTAATCAAAGGGATAATCTTCCTAAAAATATGAAGAAGGACTTTGAAATCACTACAAGGGTAATTTATTTTTTACTTCTTTAATATTTTTGGTAAGTATATGTATTATTTACAGATATATATATATATATTGAAGCAGTACAGTTTCATAGTTTATAACAATTTTCCTTGTATATATTATAAAATTGGTAATGATGTAGGAATAGCTACAATTTACATATAGAAAAGTATGTGTTTATATTTACATAGCTTCTTTATAATTTTATAACTATTTTTTTATTCTTTTAGGGTTTCATTGTTTATCAAAGTTTCCATGTATTTAAATCAATTAATGGTACATTTTGTATTTGATTTTTTTTATCATTATTAAATTATATCTTACTTTTATTAAAAAAGCATAAATTTGCAAACATAGTCAAAATTTTTAATTAAGGATTGCAATTTGGGGAAAATAAAAAAGGTATAGTATATCTAAAAAAAATATATTTTCTTGCTTATTCTGATTATTTTTCTGAGAGGTGTCTAGCCAAGGATCCCTAAAAATTTTATGAGCACAAGCCTTACTAACAATTTTGTAAGTAGAATTTACTTAAATATATTCAGCTAGATTTTTCACTGCTAATTTCAGAATTCTCCATTTCTTTCTCTGGCTATGTCTATAAAGAATACCTTTTTTGTTAATATGCCTTAATTTTTACCTTACAAGTTTACAAGTGCAGAATATTCTGAAAAATTAATTCGAAAACAATGAACTGCCTCCATACTAAGCGATTGAGAAAGACTTCACTTGATTCTTGGAGATCCATCTGTGTAGACGGATATATATTCGAGCAGAATGCTTCCTTTTCCACAGTGACTTCAAGTGCTGAGAACTGGCCTCCAAACGTTACAAGAGTCAGCTAGGATTTCTTAAAGGTCGTATTGATCTTTATTATTATGCCTTTGGGCCTATTGATGTAATAATTGTATATATATGTAAATAGCTAAATGTTTAAGGGATCGTATATTAAAATATATCTTTAAAAATAAACAATCCATCTTATTAAAAAGGAGTTAAATATCTGATAGAATCATGTGATATCTTGGAAATAACCATTCAAATTTAATTTTAGTAGTAATTATATTGTGTAATACATAAAGAAGTTTTCTTTATTTAAATAAAAGAAAAATCAAGATTGAAATAATACAAAATAATAATCAGTAAAATATATAGAGGAGGTCCTCAACTTTCATACATTCTATTTTCATACAATTCACTATTTCTTATAGGATAACAGAAAAAGTCGCAGCATGTTACAGAACTCAAGAAAAGAAAAAGAATACAATTCAATTATCTCTTGAACAAATTTATAAAAAAAACATGAGATACTAATCAATAAAGTATTATTTATGTATATGCTAATACACCTCATTAAAAAATAAATATTTTAAAAACATTTTTTGATGTTTTTTTAATATTGCTCTACTTTCGAACATTTCAACTTTCTTACATGTTTCAGGAACCAATTGGATTCGAAAGGCAAGCCACCTATATATATATATATATTTTATTACACAGTTTAATAGAATTATTATAGTTGGCTATTTTTGTTTTACTTTTTTTTAAAAAAAAAAGAAAAGTATCTAAATTATTTTTACATATTTTGAAATTTATTTAATTATTTGTATTCGTAATTAATTCTCATATATTTCATACATATGCACATAAATGAATTAATTCAATTTAGTTTGGTAATTTATATAAATTCACTGGATTAAGTAAACAAGGAACTATTTGAACAAGATATTCCTAATACGGTTAATTTATAAATCTAAAAGCATTCATAAATCTTACTGGTATGTTTAAAATGATAATAAAATGCATACTAATTAAAAAATCAGTCATTATAGGTCAATGTATATTATGTAGACTATAGGTAAATAATTGTTATAATGGTTTAATTAGTTATTTAAAAATGGAATGAGATATAGTAAATAAGGATCTAGTTAAATTCTTGAAATATTTATTTCAGAAAGGTAAAAAAAAATAGTTGAAAAAGAATTAAAATATTTCTGGTCCATAGCTACATTCAAAAGATAATATATTTTTTTTGTTCTCTCCAGTATAGAAGTATTTCATTAATTAAAAATGGCCTTATTTTCAAAAGTCAAGAGTTGAATTGTAAGTAGCGGAAACTAAAATAGAAATTACTATCAATTGGTATAGAAATTCCCAGGGATTTAATTAATATATTAATCTGCACATCTCAAATTAAAATGAACAAATCATACTGGCTTTATTATTTCATATAAATCTTAGGACCAAAGTTATATATATATATAATACAAGTAAAATGTCCATTAAATAAAAACTATTGTAATAACAATAAAAATAATAAATATAATGGTAATTAATTATTATATACAGTTTTTCAATCTACAAAAATACTTTTGGTTAATTAACCAAAAGTACATCTGCGATTGAAAGACTATATAACCATTAATACCATTATATCTATTATTTTTATTGTTATTATATATATAAACATTAAAAGTCTAAAGCTAAACTAGTCAATAAAATAATCAAAATTACCCCAAATTCACAACTCAATCAGATTAGCCAAAAAAATAAACTCTAAAACACAACCAATGATTTCACTGCTACAAGCAGACTTCTCAAGTGTAAAGAATTACTGTTATGTATGTGTATGTTTATATTTTCATACATACATACATACACATATGTATATATAGAAACTCTTAGAGCGAAAAGGTTACTAGTAAAAATATTTAACAACTTTTAAAGATACATTCTTTTAAAGTAGAAAATAAAAGTTATAGTAAATTAGATTAAAAAGATTAAATGCTAAAAATAAACAATGGTCTAATTAGTGCAGTAGAAATGTCATTAAGGAAATGAAACAAAAGAAATGTGAATAGATTCTTTTTAGATAAATAACAATCTACAAAAATAATTAATTAATTTAAGGTAGAGATAATATTTAATTGTCTGTATGAAGCATAAGGAAATAATCATCTGAGCAGATGTGCAAAGGGCTAGCCAATTATTGCTGGGATTCGAAAACAATGAACTGCCTCCATATTAAGCGATTGAGAAAGACTTCACTTGATTCTTGGAGATCCATCTGTGTAGACGGATATATATTCGAGCAGAATGCTTCCTTTTTTACAGTGACTTCAAGTGCTGACAACTGGCCTCCAAACGTTACAAGAGTCAGCTAGGATTTCTTAAAGGTCATATTGATCTTTATTATTATGCCTTTGGGCCTATTGGTGTAATAATTGTATATATATGTAAATAGCTAAATGTTTAAGGGATCGTATATTAAAATATATCTTTAAAAATAACCGTTAGTCATTATTAACTCACTTCTGGAAGCATCTATACAGTGACTCATGGAAGTGCATTCTCTAACAGCTAGACAGCAATTACAAAATAACATATTTAAACTAAACATTACTACAATTCCATTTAAATCTCATACATTAATATTAAAAGAACTTTTAAATAAGTTAATTGCTACAGAATCATATATTTTTAATAATAAAGATTCTTTTTATTTTATTTCTGTCAAAGAAGACAACCTTAGCTTAATCAAAATTAATAGTGTGGCTTGTTTTTTTTTACATGGATATATAACATAGAACTAAGATATTTATTTCTAACCCTACTTTTATATACTTTTATTCTTTCATTTAAGCTCAAACTACTCTGACCTATATATACCTTATTTCAAAAACAAGGGATAATATACACTATTCCATGAATACTCTTTCTATCAAAAATTTCCTTTGTATTATTTAAGGTGATATCCCTTTTCCGTAATTTTTTTATTTCCAAACAAATTACTACTTTTACATACGATCTTATAAGAAGACAATTTAAATGGCAAAGAAATAATTAAAAATTGAAAATCATGAATCAGAAGTTAACAATTATAAATATTATAGTCAGTTTATTAATACAGATGGAAACAATACATTAAATTAATCATAGAATTAAACTTAGAAATATGCCTATGTGCTTGAAAAGAAAGGTTTTAATAGATGTATGGCTGGTTCTTATCTTTGGATCAAAGACTTTAGACTATGTGACAAAGTAATGAGAGACAAATATTGAAAGTAATAAGAAAAGATTAAAAGCAAAATACTTGAGAATGAGAACAAACATATTATTTATATTATTGAAAGAATCAAGAAATTGAAATAGAACTGTGGTGGGCAAATTTCTAGAGAAAATGATAATGAACAAATAATTGAAGTCTTAAAGTGGATCCTGAGAATTTGTAAAAAAAAAACTAGAAAGAAACTATGCAAGATGGATGAATAAAATAAGGAAGTTAGTTGATGTCATATAAAGAAAAACATCTATGATTCAGGGGAAGTGAATTAAACTTGGAGAAACTATCCTACAGTGGATCAGTAGTGGTTGAAAATGATGAATCCAAATTGTTTGTAAAGTATAATCTTATATGTGTTTAATATTAAATATTCATTGTTGAAATCTATGTTTGCGCAAATGTGAATCAAAACTCAAATTGCTTAAATCATTATTTTAGTTATGTCATTCTGCCTAACACTATTGATTAAGTCATGCTTCCGGGTACAATATTTATCTATTAATATAGATGAATATACATAATTTATTCAGAAAAAGAAAATGTTTCACTAAGATTACAAGCAAATTCAAATTAAACATATTTTGATCTCAATTTTAACAGAATATTTTAATGACCTTTTTTTTTTTTTATCTTTCTTTATTTCAATCACTCTCTGGAAGATTGATGCTAAATTATTATTTTAAGCATCATATTTAGCAATAGAAGGGAGAATAAAAATGTTTGGGCATTTAAATAGAATCTTAGTCCTTTCTCTGCCATTTTGCAGTTGATCTCCTGAGCAAATGAGTTGACTTAGTGCCATCAACTGTAACCTTGAGTTAATAAATGCTCTGTTGATTTACATTTCTGTTCTCAGGCCAGTTTCTGGATTTTATCTTTATCAATGAGGCTTGGAATTCAAAGCTGAAAATAATTCATCCAGAAATCATCTTTAACTTTATTTTTATAATTCAAGCTAACAATCTGAAATTTAAATCAGCCTAAGCTTTTGAACCCCCACCAACTTACTTGGTCAGATGTATAGATCTGACTCCAGTTCAGTCCTGGTATATTTTAGAACTCATATATTTTTTATTATAAATCGTGAGAGTTGAAGTATTAAGTTTATTGTTAGGACCAATAATAGATTATTTACTTCAATTTTTAATTCTTTTTTAATAAACAATGTATTTGAAAGTTATATTTTTTAACAAAATAGTAATCTCTTTAACACTTTATTATTTGAAAAAGTTTAATTTAACTATTTAAGTATATGTATAATTAATAAAGTAAACGACTCTTCCTTTAAAGCTATGAGCAAAGAACTCTTTGTAGACAAACAGTCAAGAATCCACCGTCATTAAGCTTTTGATATGTTTACCTCTGCCAACTTAGATAGAACTACAGAATGAATTAATATATTAGCCAGATGTAAACATGGTATTAATAATTATTAAATTAATGTCCATTATACAAAGATAGGAATTGAATCTCACCTCTTTATTAATAACCTTGAATTAATAATTAAACAGAAGTTAATAATTGTAAACATTAAATTAGCATAGTTTAATTTATATCTGTCCATATTTTTAATGTGTTATGATTATAAAATGTCTTTTTTTTTAATATAGCCTTAATTACTTTTTAGGAATCTTTGGAAAATATTCAAGATGAAATTTTGATAGAAACACACAATTTGCATCAAGAACATGGTCGCCAGGAACGACTTGCCGCTAGTATTACAGAACAAATGAATTTGGAGAGTCAGGTGAGTAAATATTATACTCTTTCAGGTAATATATTGTTGTCTGAAATAATATTTGGAGGAAGATAAATGTGATAACTTTTTCCTCAAACATTTGTCTGGTAACTTATGTTTAAATGTCAGTACAGGTATGTTGATTATATATTATGTAACGAGTATTTTTTGATTTCCAATTACTTCAGTTTATATGCTAAAATTAATTTTTGGATTTGGACTTTACCCTTTTGAAAATTAATTACTGCATTAAAAATCAATATTATTTTTGTCTGTCTTTTTTATCAAATAAGCAGTGATATAATTTGTAATTCAACTATAGATATTTTTGCATGCTGGGATCAACAAACAAGAGGGAGAGTTAATTTGTAAGAAGAATGCTTGAGAGTCAAGTGATAGTAGAACTTGGCAGTCAAAAATCAAAGAGTGGAGAAGAAAAAGTAATTCCATTACCAATTTTATTTCTGCCTCTAATCCACAAGCTCATTGGTTAACCTAAATTGGGCCTATGTCTGATCTAATTGGAATTGTTCATTTCTAAATTATTATCTTTAAAAGCTATGTTGTTTTTTTTTAATTAATTTGAATATTTATGAGTTTTTGGATTGCAAATTAATTCTTTTTATTTTATGGGGAGAGTGTAATGTGATTTTTTTTAGGACAGTTAAAAGTGGTCAAAAATTTTCCTTTTTTTACAATTCTTGTAATATATTATTATATTAGTAATGATAGTTAACTCTTTTTAAATCTACTGTTGCTATAAGTAATTAATCTGCCCTTGAGCTGCATCATTCAATAATTTGTAGAATAAGAGTACAGCTGTTTCTATAAATTATTAAATGCTGTAGTTAAAGTTAAGATGAATTATTTTTAGTAGCAGTCACATTAAAAAGAATCTTCTCTATAATAACATATATTAAATACATTCCTTTATTTATTATATTAACAATATGTAATTACGTTTAATTCATCTGTCTTTCATAATCCTGAAAGTGAGTACGACTATAGTTGTGATCCAAGTGTTGTTGAAATTATGTGCAAAGAAATGATCGCAAACATAAAATAAAGGAGGCATGATTCATTACACAAAATGAACATGTAATGAGCCGAAAATCAAATATCATTCAAATCAGCAAAAAAAATAATGTTTTTAGCACACTAACCATGAATATGACGCAAAAGCGTTGAAAGTATATTGGTATAAAACCATCAAAACATCACATGATCTAGGTACAGTGCGCTCAAATTCAAGGCTTCTCACTGATGAAAGCCACAAGCTAGAAACTAGTCTGGGGATGTTAAATGAGTAGGCACTAGATCGGGATTTTATGCAAAAACCTTCCTGCATCCATTAATTATGGAGGCTTGTGCTTGGTGGCCCTACTGTATGGAGAGTTTTGTACTCTTATTAAAGTATACTTGGTACAAGAAATCTTTCTAAATTTTATATTTAAATTCTGTGTTAATATTTTTTACATTTATATTAACAATATATTTTTATCTTATTCAATGAAATGTACTCATGTGTAATAAACTGACATGTCATAAATTTTCTATTACTATATATGGATGTACAATATTACCTCTTTTGCCTCTAACTGTATTTCGAAAGAGGGCTAATTTAATTGTCATTAGACTTTTTTATGCCATTTTCTTTACTAATAATATTGATTTATTAATATTGTTGGTTTAAATAAATTGAGGCAATCTTTGAGTAAATCAATTTAAAGTGTAAGAGTTTAAATTAGGAATTGTTTTAAATATTTTCCATGGCTACAATTCAATTCAATTAAACAGTGTGTTGTATTGCCTGGAGCATATTAATGAACAGCGAAATAAAGCTGACAATTAATGAGTAGATTATTTCTGGATACTTGATTAACAATAATAATGTGATATCTTTTATTGACATCGGCTGAAAGCATATACCTTATTTATAAGAAATTATGATTATTTTAATTTCAAAAGAAAAAAAACATTGTAATGATTGTACAAATTAATCTATGAAACAAAATATGTTACCATAATTTTTTTAATTTCTGATATGAACTATAATTTCATTACTATATCTACTTGTAACTCTCCATTGTATTCTATTTTCACCTATATTTTCTCAATGAAAATAATCAACATTGCTGATTTTTGAAATGTCTTTGAAATTATCTTCTGTGAAAGCTAAGCTAAATTCAACAATAAAATACTTTTACATCTTTCACTTTCCCATTCTGGCATGTTAGAGGTGTAATTTTGCATAGCAAGCTCGATAGTTTCACATCTTGCAAACTGATAAACATACCCTTTGTTCTTATGATCTAGCCATCATATTTTTTAAATTTTATAGAACATTCTTGAGTGAAATTTGACCAATATCTTTATGTTGCATCAATCAGAGATCCAGATTTCCCTTACTTACAATAAATTGGACAAAGTAATCGCTTTATATCTAACTAATTTAGTTGAAGTTGTATCATTATAGTAAAACATTGCTGAAGCATTTCATCGGAGTTTATTTTGCATTTCAACATTAAAGTCCATATTTCTATTTAGTTATCTAGATATTTAAATTAACTTACACTCGTATGTTAATATCAACTAGGTTGCAAATTGCTGAAGATTTCTTTACGATCACTGGCTGACAAAGAAGTTGAGTTTTTTAAACATTAATTACTAAATCAAAATCTTTACATATTGTAGTCAAAATATTAAGTACATTTTGTAGATCATCTTTTGAATTGAAAACAACAGTGTAATCATTGATATCTTGTTTTTAATTGATTTAAATTAAGAAATTTCCCACCAATCTGTATTGCATCTTCATTTCCCATTCATAAAGTTTCCTATAAACAATTTCAAATACTACTATCATAAAAATTGGGAACCTATACTCATTTTTGTTTATCACTATTTTTCCTTTCAAATGCTGTATTTTCCATTGCTCTTCTTTCATTCCATCAGGCAGAAGATATATAGAATAAATAAACTTCAGTGGACAATCATCTAATTTAAACATTGCTATGAATCTGGTAACCTTTCATCTATGATTAGCAGTAAGTTATTCAACAAAATCCTTGAAACTATTTTTGCTGTAGTGAATGACATTGATATTCAGAAAAATTACTGATGCTTTCTCTATTCCCTTTATTTTTACAAAATGGAACTTCAGAAAACATTCTTAAGATCAGACAACATAACTTCATATGTCCATACATTCCTACAAAATTTTAATATCCTATTTTAAAACATCTTCAGGTATCAAAATCATCAGCCTTTCCATTTTTAAGATTACAGAAGGAATTTATTTAACTTTTTGAACCTAGATAACTTTGTGCAAATACTAAATGAGTAAATAAGATATTTACATTATTAAAAGCTGTACTCTTGACTCTGGTGTCATTACTCAAGAGATGACCAAAAATGTATCATTTAAAAGCTCCATTCCACTTTATCTGCTCAAAACATATGAATAAATTCATCTGAAAAAGACAAAGGACCTCCAATATGCATTTCTTGCTGAAGCGGCACTTTTCAGTTAACCAACATCGCAACTTTTCATACATCTTTATCATGTACTCAGTAATTAATATTATCATATAACTAGTTTGATCTATAAGTACCTCACTTTGTGCTGTCACATCTTTGATACCAATCACTTTGAATAAATATTTTAATGATTATGAGATTATCACATCATTCCTAGCCCAGATATATAAACTTTTAATTCAGTTAAAAGGTTAATAATGTAACCTCATAGTTTAATAAATCCAACTCCATTCCTCTTTTTATTTGTCTTATCTCTGGATATACTTAAAAACTTTATTCCATGTATACTCTTGAAACATATGAATAAAGATATCCCAAGAAGTGAGTCCTAAGATGCATTTCTGGATGAACAAGAATTCTTCACTTGAACCTGGTCATAATAACTCATATGTCTTCATCATATATTCAATATTTAGTAATATCAAATTACTATTATTTGATATTTGGTACTTGTAGTTCAAATTATAGTATGGTATAAAAATGTAATTTATAAAAGTCTGTGTTTTGCAAAGGAAATGGTTATTTATAATTTCAAAACCATAATCTGGTAAATGATAGGTATTTAATCATTACTTGATGAGGAAATGGATAATTAATTTTTTGTTATGTAAATGATTTTTAAGGAAAATATTGTATTTGAAGAATAAAAAACTGGCTTGAGTTTTATATGAATATCATAATTTTTATATACTTTTATTACTTCAATTGATTATTTAATAATGAATTCCCATAGTTAATTTGTTATATTTAGTTTAAAACAGGCAAAACTCTCTATTTGTATTGCCACTCAGTGCAAGCCAGACTAATCAATGGATGCCAGAAGGCTTGTGTATAAAATCCCAATCTAGTGCCTACTCATCCAATATCTCCAGACTAGTTTCTGGCGTGTGGCCTTCGTCAGTGAGGAGCCTTGGATCTGAGAGCACTGCACCTAGATCTTAGGATCTAATGCAATCCTTCAGCAGCCACCTTTTATCTCTACTTTACTACAAAGCTATGAGACTTAAATTGAAAACACTATATTTTCAATCCAAGCTCATTAGCTTATATAGTCATATAGATCTGAACTCAATTCAATATGTAAAATTTTGGTTCTTTAATAACCATAGCCACCACTATCCTATTAGGCAGAATTGGTTGCCTAATAGGATAGTGGTGGCTATGATTATTAAAGAACCAAAGACACCAAAATGTATAGGTACTGAACTGAGTTCAGACCTATATGTTTAATTTTATCTGTGGAAAACTTAAATAAATTACTTGTCAGTAAATATTAATTTTAATACAAAAAAATCTAATGTATTAATGTTCATATATATTTGTTATATACATTATTATTGTTGTTGTTCTTATTTATATATTTTTGCTCTTATATCTCACTTTATTAATTTTAAAATGGAAAAAATTAAATATATATTTGTATTACAGAGACTATCTTTATAGTATTATTATTTTTTTCCACTATTATATATAACATTCTTTATATATTTTTATAATTTTTAAAAAAAAAATCTGAAATTTTTATTGAAAAAATTATACTGAGAAAGATAATCCAAAAAAGCTTTTTTTGTTGCCAGCCTGAAGGTTATCAAATTTTAAAATATACTGATAATTACACGAAATACCTGATACATATAAAACTAATATGAATGTATGTCTTAAATTACTTACCATATAATTATTTATATATTTAAAGAAAATACACATTTGTTATTTGTCTCACTCTTAATCATACATGTGATTGTGTACAGGTAATTAGGGTGGCGGATATATTAGTTAGAAACCATGAACATATCAACTGTTTATGCACATTTTGTAATTATGCCCCTTTTGTTGTAATTTAGTTTATATATTCAGGTTAAGTCAATATTACTATTTTCATTTAGGAACATAGAATCAAAGGTTCAAACTATTTAAATGTGGCATTGGAAGAGATTGAGTCATTATAATTTAAGGCTTAATTTAAAAGTAAGTTTTATGATTTATACTTATGTGAACATATGTGTTACTGTTCGGAGATGCGATGATTTTTTGTGAGCTTTGTGATTTCTTCATGGATAAATACGGGTATTGCCGTATTCTTTCTCATTTCCCATAAAGTGGATAAAATAAGATGTTCCTGTGGGAATTCGACTTTCGTCATGCAGTCAGGGAGTATTTGTGGTGCTGTCCCATACACCTGATAATGCTAATGTGATAATCTTTGGATGGGCACTGGCAGATGCCAACTCATCATTCCAATTTTTCCCAAACATTGCTCTGCAGTTTTAAAGTACTGCAATATAATTAATCATTGCATCTCTAATAGTACCATTTATTTATCTATTTTCTTTGGATTACTATGCATTCCAATAATATCACTCCACCTTTCCACTGTCTAATATTTATTAACCACCCTAGTGCTCATTCTTAAACCTAAGGCTCTTAGGTCAATTAAATTGTTTATTTAAATTAGTCATTCTTTTTTGTTCATTATCTTTACTTCTAAATCAATCTTGGTATGTCCATGACCACAGTTACCATTTCTCATTTAAAACCTCGCATTGAAAGCATTGAAATACAATTTCTCATTATAGGCATAAGATTGTAGTATATGCACTCATTGAAACTGAATGTTCAGGGGGTTAAGTAAGCATGTATCATAATGGTTACCCGATGTCGCAGGGTCATTATTAATGTTATCTGAATTGTACAATTAATATACTGATACCAATAACCGATTATTGTATAATATATGTATGTGTAATTCATTAAACTTTATCTTTTAATCATATGTCTGCCATGATAATATCTATTTGTTCGACACACAGAAATATTATCTCATCTCAATAACTGAAATGCTAGATACATAAATATTAATATCATAACCATATATTACCCTTGATAGTTGGCTAACCTAGAGCAAATTAATAACTCTTTTATCTCTCCCTGACTCCTGTGCCTAGAAGAAGAGTTTGCTGGTGTGGCATTAGGTGCGTTGTCGCAAAGTGATATTCGAACCCAGTATTTCTGGTAGCTTTCTCTACCAGTAAGATTACTCTTCGTTTCTGGTCTTTGGATTCTGTAGCATGTTAGTGAAGCACACGAATCTGACTGTTACAATAAATGGTATTTTTTATTTTATTAAATAGGTAAATGACTTATCAATATGAACTTTTTATTAATTTTGAAAAATAATTGACTGCATATTCCCTTCCCCCTCCTTATATTTTGAATGCTCAATGTTTCTTTATACATAAATCATCAATGTATAGAATTTTAAAAGTCATGCACAATGTGGAAATATTACGTAAATATATATATATTAGTTGAAGTTGAACTTTCAATTTTTTTTTAACATTTTTTAAGAACATATGTGTGAATGCATGCATGTACTTGTTAGCATTTATTTTTCATTATCACTTGATTTACAGGAATTGCTGCGGCTGTTTGGGATTCCTTTTCTTATAAGTCCAACAGAAGCCGAAGCACAATGCGCCTTTTTGGATAAAACTGACCAAACACATGGAACGATAACAGATGATAGTGATATCTGGCTCTTTGGTGGCAAAAGAGTATATAAAAATTTTTTTAATCAAAAGAAACAGGTTGAATGTTTCACGCTAACAACTATTTCTAATCAGTTAGGTGAGTTTCATTATATTTATCTTTTATGAAAGGAAGTTGCTTTGACAGCAGTTTGAAATTTTTGATTGTTATTGGGATTGTCCAAGTGTTGACTGGTTTTAAATGATTAAATATAATATCTATAAAATTGTGTTTTTATACAAATCATCATTTTTATTAACAGTCACTCAAAAATGCTTATAGCTAATCTAGCCACAAATAAAAATGTATATTTAATCAAATATTTTTATAAGAGGCAAAAATCTCTATAGTCTTACCACTCATTGCAAGCCAGAGTAATCACTGGATGCAAAGTTTGTGCATAAAATCCGTGTAAAGTGCCTACTCATCCAATATCTAGATTAGTAGATTGTGGCTTTAATCAGTGAGCTTTGTATCTGAAAGCACTGCCCCTGGATCTTGCTATCTATTGCAACTCTTCAGCAGTACTATTACCTATTTAGTTTTCAGTCCAAGTTCATTTCCTTGTATTACATCTGAACCCAGTCCATTATCAATACATTTGTGTCTTTGGTTCTTTAATAAAAATAGTCACCATCATCCCATTTGGCAGGATTGGTATTAAACCACTAAACCTGATCACCATTTCCTATGCTTATACAAGCTGTTAAAAATAAGGCAAAGCTCTCCATATGTAATGCCATTTAGTGCAAGCCAAAATAATCAATGGATGCAAGAAGGGTGGTGCATAAAATCCCTATATAGTGCCTATTCATCTAATATCTCCAGGATAGTTTCTAGCTTGTGGCTTTCAGCTCCTCACTGATGAAGGTCACAAGCTAGAAACTAGTTTGGGGATATAGGATGAGTCTACCAGATAGACTTTACACACAAACTCTTTTTGCATAGATTATTCTGGATTGCACTGGTTGGTAGCACTGTATGGAGTTTTGCTTGTTTTAACAGCTTGTGTGTAAACATAGAAAATGATCATGTGGTGTTTAGTGGTTTAATAGATAGAAGATATTTGACTACAATTTGATAGTAAAAAATTCCATGATTAAATCTTTTTGAAAGATATATTTATCTGCTGTATTTTTTTGGTGAATGTTTTTGAAGTAAATTTTGTTTTTTTCTTTTAAGAAAATTACAATATTATTATGAAAATAGGAATCTAAAAGGCTGAAGCTTTGATATAATTGGAAGATACCTTTCTTAGATTTAGTCTGATTCAGGACATAATCTGTGCATATGAGGTCTGACTTTCCAGGAGTACTGCATGAGCTTATTTTTCTCAATACACATATCCAGTTTTTTATACATTCAATGGAAAAAATACACTAATAGGAATGATGACCAGAAAACACTGTC
Source organism: Epiperipatus broadwayi (assembly GCA_028023455.1). Classification (NCBI taxonomy): domain Eukaryota; kingdom Metazoa; phylum Onychophora; class Udeonychophora; order Euonychophora; family Peripatidae; genus Epiperipatus; species Epiperipatus broadwayi. The sequence continues at coordinate 10,552,555 of JAQFVV010000011.1, forward strand.
TAGACTAGATTTTCAAAAGACTTGAAGATGGAAAGATTTTTATAGGTTTATGACGTCATGCAAAGTATCAAGAGTTGACATCTTTTTGTAGTTAATATTAATTTAGTTTTAATACTTCAATGCTTTATTTCTCAGGAGTTCATAAAAAAAAGCTCAAGCATCAGAAGTGATAGGGCAGAGCTACGAAGACGTTATGCTTCAGAGTTTGCCACTCTACCATTACACTGGCATTTAGTTTTAATTAGTTTCAAATAACTATTTGAATTTTTTTTACTTCTTCCTTTAATTACTTTTATTATAATTTATAAGATAAAATGGTAATAGCCTGAAATCCGGGCACGGCCGCTTGGGGCATTGTTTATGTGTCAAAACACATTTCATATTGTATTAACCCATTAGCTAGGCCGCTTTACATGACATTGCACAAAAATATTACGGCCTGTTTTGTGCTTCGAAACTACTTACGCATATTTGTTCTATTCATAGCTGATTACCGTATCGCTTGAGGGTGTTTAAATTTCAAGGTGGTACCAGTTTTTCAAATCTCCGTAATAGAGTACTGTCATTTCTATTTAAATAATGTTGTTAATTATTAATAATTATCATATGGTCCCCACCCTTCCTAAAAAAATGTTAATGTGTAAAAAATTGGCAAAGGGTACGTTCGACCATGCTTCGACAAAAGTTCACGCACTAAGTCACGTTTCTGCATGGAAAATAGACGAGACCAATAACATGTTTGGGAAGTGCGTGCAATTTGTTCACTTTTCACAAATGTCGAGTACAACAGAAAGGTGAGGGAGACTGTCCTTTTTTCAGGCACATAATGTCCTCCCAAATACCAGACTGTTTGATTATTACAGCAATAAAATAATCCAAAAAGTCCAAAGTTTGTGTACTTTTTTTTTATTTCATTAGAAATTGACAAGTATTTTGATGATGTTCTTTTTTCAGCGGGGTTAAAAGAAATGACTACTTTTTGTTAATAATATCAAAGTAGGAACCCCAAACCCCCCGCCCCCCCCCACCAAAGCAGTTTATTGTAGAAGCCAAAACAAAAAAGAAAAAGATAATTCAAAAGCAATATAAATAAAAGTCAAAAGGGTTGAGAAAAAGTTGTTGAAAATCAACAAAAAATATTGACTTTTTGTTACAATTACTTTTCCGAATGTGGGGATCGTAGTTTGAAAACAATTATTTACCCCCGAAAAACACAAAACTTACTTTCGATTTAATAAGAAGATAAAAACAATTTTGTCAACCAAAAAAGAAAGGTGGAAAAAAATTTGAAATAATTGCCAAATAATTGCATTCTATTTCAAACAAGGTCGGGGTTAAAATAAATGACTCTTTTGTGTACTTTTTGTAAAGACCCCCAAAAAGTAAGCTGTTTATTGTAAAAGCAAAAAAAAAAAAAAAGAAAAGGCTAATTCAAACAAAATATTAACCCACAACAACACTAAAGTTACTTTCGATTTCATAATAAGAATAAAAACAATTTAGTCAAGCAAAAAAAGAAAAGGTAGAATAAAGTCTAAACAAGTCCCAAATAATTGTATTCTATTTTTTTTTTGGTGACGGGATTAAAACAAATTTTTGGACGTCGTGAAACGGTCCAAAGTTTAAAATCATCAAAATAAAAGGTACGCAAAATTAAATTAGCAAAATTTGTTTGAATAAAGAAAAATGTCAGGTTACAAAAAAAAAAAAAAACAACGAAAATTATGTTATAATTAAAATAAAAATTTGTTTAATCAATAAAAAAAAAAAAAATCATGTATTAAAAAAAAGAAAAAAGTTATGGCCCGGTAACGTTATATTTCATTGATTTTGTCTAGCATCAACGCTCCAAGCGGCCGTGCCCGGATTTCAGTCGATTACTGATAAAATTATTAATGTTTTTTTTTTTTTAAATAAGTGTATAATCTGCTTCTCTGAATATTTTTTTTATAATCCTTGAGGCACCATATATATTTTGCATGTGATTATTGAATCAGCTTTAACAATCTTGTTCCAATCTTGGTTTTCTAAGTTTGTAAAAAAGCATGTGATCTCTTTAATTGTTCTAACATTTTTTCCTTATTTTTTTAATTCATAAAAACTTTAGACATTCATGTCCATGCTCTATTTTTTTTTTCTGGATAGAATTTAATTAATATTTTCCCAGCTTCCTATTGGTGCTTTTCTTTAAACAAAAGTCTCTAGTCTTTTAGAAATATATGATTATTAATCTATTTGTTCCATTATTCATGTTGATATAGAGTTATTATTTTAATGTGTAAATAACTGATATACTAATTCTTTTTTAACTGCCAAATGTACCCACCCTTTTCTAGCATTAATTCTCTTATAGCTGTGTAATGACCATGAAATTTCAATGGTATATTGCTTTATGTTGTGCAAATATTTCATCAGTTTTTTTGAATAGGTATTATTTCTTTGAAAGACATTACTAATTTATTGGTGCATTCAAATTCTTGAATCATCAAGATATTTTATCTTATTGTTTGAAGTAGAATTATATTGTGGCTCTTTAGTAAAAGCTCTTGGTTATCATCAGTGAGCATTGTAATTCTGTTTTAAAAGTTTGGTCCCAGAATACAAGATATTTTCTAGTGTGGGTTTGATTTTTTATATACAATGTCACCTGTCTTCATATGCTTCCAAGAGATTGCAATTCCTTTTGCCTTATTGTAGAGCCATCTACTATAAAACTTAAGCAATAAATGAATATCACTAGTAAAGGCAAATGTCAGAAATTGATCATAGAACGGGAGTGCAAAACCATATCTAATATTTATTGATTATTCAAGCTTACAATAGATGACTCTAGAGTAGCATGAAAAGAACTGTTTTCTATATATTGAGTGTGACCGAATCATTTTTATTTTTTTAAAATAATGCATCAAAACATGGAAGTTTCTTATTATTATTTTTATTTTCATTGTGAACTTAATGTTGTGACATGTTCAAGAATTTAAGCAAGTTATTGGGAATAACATAATTTGGCAATATAGAAGCCATAACTGGAAAAATTGGTGAAGGTATCGTTAAATCCAATGTGTTTCTAATTTCTTTGGAATGGTATTTTGTTAACTATTATATAATTCAAACCTTGACAGTAACCAAGGATAAAATTTTGTAGAGAAAGTGCAATTAATGCATTAAAAAGGGAATATAATTTATTTTTTAATTCTCTAGAAAGGAAGGTATTTTCTGGAAAAGTTTGATGAATATATAATTTTTTTGTTTATAGTCTTGCATCTTTAAAAAATGTAAGTTCTGACAAATATGTGTAGATGATTATAGCAAAATGTCTGCTTTTTATTTTACTACTTTCATAGGCTTACTTATCTATTTAAATAAGAAATTTTTTTTTTTGCTTAGTTCAATATGAAAACTATCTCTCAAAAGAACTTATATGCATTTGATACTACTGGAAATCAAGTACTTTATCCTCTTCGCTTGCAAAGCAGCCATATTGAATATTTAAAAAATTATGTTAAGCCACAAATTTTATCATAACTTAAGTTTGTAGTATTCAAAAATGATATAATATACATTGTTTAAAAGATAAAACACCAAAGAATGAAATTAAGCTGAAAAAAATAGTCATTGATATTCAAAGTGGTAAAAAAAAGAATAAAAGTTAATATTTCTAATAATTATTTTCATAAATTCAAAATTATGCATACAACTTAAAATTATATTTTTGTTAGTAGGTTAGTTGGATTCATCATAAAATTTCTAAAAAAAATGGTATATAATAACTTACCTAAGGTAATCCATCATTTGAATACTTTGTAGAATAAAGACATTAATACCTTTCAGTTTTCCTAGTAGCCTTTCAAAATGTCTTTCCATACAGGGGTTTGCAATGAATATGTCATCCCTAATAACATCTCTTATAACAAGTAATTAATATTGATTAATAATTACTATAATTTGAATATTATAATAACGAACTTCAATACAGTTTGTAATTTATTAAAAATTACTACTAAAATAGTCACAAAATAAAATAAAAAGTGAATGAAATACTAAATTCGTTATAGAGTTAAGCTTGATGTACATAAGTTAGTAGTTTAGAGTCAATGCAATGTAGTATTATTTATCCTATCTTTATATCTTTATAGGTTTTGAGGGCCATTCCTTTATGCTCCTATGACCATAAATTTAGTAATAGCTTCATCAACTGTCACCTCTATTTGCATTTGATATGCAGCTTTGAAATTTATATTGCAGTAGTCTATAATGGGCCCAAGTTTTTATATGGTCAAAATCTTTACTTTTAGCATTTGCGTATTTTTATTATTATTAAAATGCAGACAAGTCATTATAGAAAAAATCTAAATCAGGTCATAATATTTGCAAAATATGATTGTCTTTCTCTCATATCAGAACTCTATAGTTATATCTATTTCATATACTGTACAACTGGAGCCAAGCCCCAACCATGCCAAAAAATGCAGATCATTCACGATATAAATTTACACAATCACGAGCTATTTTTTTGATCAGCATATATGTTAGTTTCAATAATAATTTTTTCGTATACTTTTTTATCAAATATAAATTCAAATAATTTTAAAATATATAAAATTAAACACTTACCCATGGAGGCCTTCTCTAAATAATGTTTAATCCTTATAGATCGGATAAATAATTGTATTTTTTCCTATATAATTTTTATGGCAAATCCAGTTCCATTAAAAATGAAAAACTGAAAAAACCAAAAAATTCAATTTACTTGATTACAAAAATTATCATAATTTTTTTAATTTTTATCATAGAAAAATGAAACTTACCTTTCCGGAAACTAGAAAGCTGGAAATGAAGATGTAAAAGTGCATGCATCGACTACATAGATTTCCAGCAAATTTAATCTAAAACCGGATATTGACAATTTGAAAATTCGTTATTGCATTTTGCAATCACAGTGGCAATAGGTTATAAATCTACAGGTGGAATTTTCTCCAAAAATTATACACAAACACATAAAATAGTTAGCAGCAAATATTAGCATACAATAAGTAATGCCTGTAATACAGAAAAAAATAACCAAGCCGAGATCAAAGTTGCTATACTCCTCTCTTTTCATCACACTGCTTTTGACGTCCAGAGTACTATAACATATTGTTAAACACAGGAGTATCCTGCAGTCTAATAGTTGATGGAGTATTAATATATTATCAAGCAAATTTTAAATTTCTTTCTAATTACTCCATTTCAAGATTTGTTTCAACTACTGTAAGTATAGTTACTCTAACCAGAGCCAAAGATATAGCTGAAGGGGTTCAAATTTTGTCCACATCTCTATATCGTATCTAAGCAATTTACTCCCTTAACCTATGATCAGGTATAACAAAGTATATAATGAGAGACATCTACACTATATTACTATTATATATTACTATTTATTATTGATTTGTCTATATTCATTATGTACAGATATTTATAATTATATATGATAAGCAGAGAGTAGCCATGTGTGTACATCAAATTTGCTTACAGTATAAACAGGCAAAACTCTCCATACTGTAGTGCAAGCCAGAGTAATCAGTGGATGCAAGGTTTGTGCATAAAATCCCTTTCTAGTGCCTACTCATCCAATATCTCCAGACTAGTTTCTAGCTTGTGGTTTTCATCAATGAGGAGTTTTGGATCTGAGAGCACTGCATCTAGAAACTAGTCTGGGGATATTGGATGGGTAGACACTAGATAGGAATTTTATGCACAATCCTTGCATCCATTGATTACTATGGCTTTCACTGAGTTGAGTAGCACTGTATGGAGAGTTTTGCCTGTTTTAACAGCATGAGGAAGCATAAGAAATGGTGATCATGTAATGTTTAGTGGCTTATAGTATATATATATAAAAATATAAAGAAAAAATATTGGTATAAATTATTCGAAGTGATGAGTTTTCTTATGTGAGAGGAGGTGCGTAATTGAATCCATGGTGTGAATACATGGTAAGGATGGTTATTTTTTAAATAGTCAAATAAAGCCATCTTTGCTGTAAATCTAGCCTTACTTATACTAAATATATATTGTAACCTAAAGGAATATGAGATGATAGAATACTGGAAGTAATATGGGAGAGATTGTAATGGGAGTTATACAAATATAAAAATTGGAGAGACTCTTATGTCTGGAACATGGATTAAACTCAGTGGCGGTTACAATAAAAGAAAGGATAATTCAGATACACCTAACAAAGGGAAATATTAAAATTAATAATAATAATACTTATTACACAATTAAATAATTACAAATGAGATTAAAAAGAGTAAAAAATTCACTCTTATTTATAAGATACTTTTAAGATATGACTTCCCTTCCATCAAAATATATTCTCTGAGTATATAAGTTATTTGCACCAACAGAAATCTTTTATACCAATCTTCATCTTAAAATATCTCAATATTTAATATTTGTTATATCAAAATGTCAAAGGAAGCATGAATTCAAATACTCTACTCTTGCAGAGTAACAATAAAATACAGTGTACTTCTCTAATAGCACATGGAATAATTAAAGTGTGTTTTACTATAACAATAATAGTTAAATGAATGACTTATCCAGTAATATGAATATACTAACAATAATGATCATCTCAGGGTTCTGAATATCTTTTAAAAATTCTTCTCTAATGACTGGTTGCCAATGAATGTCTGATATCATGGGTGACTCTAGGAGGCATATACTTTTCTTATGAGAAAATTGTTCACAACAGAAATAATTACACTAATAAAATATACTAAATTGAGAATAATCATAGCCATTTATCCAGGATATCACTCGAAAACAATAGTAAGGAAAGAGTATATTTTATATTTTTCTATTATTCCATAAGACAACACAAACTGAATTATCAAGTGCAATGATTATAACTTCAAATTATAAAGAAATGATTAATAATGAGTGCAGTCTGAAAATAGCTGGAATAATCTTCACCAAAAATTGTATTAGTCTGAATTTATCTTACAATATCCAATTCTAATTTCTCTTATATGAAATTCCAATCTTTGGAATCGAGAAATTTTTGTAAAAGATTTTCATTGGAAATGTCAAGTTTTGGAACTGCAAAATTTGGTTATCTGTTACCCAGATTTGTAATAGAAATCAGAATTATGAACATTGTGATCTTTGAAATTAGTAAATTTAATAATTTTAATGGATTTATAAAATTTAGTGAACTCAAGACAAATGACATATAGAAAAACAGAAACTAAATACTTTAAATAACAATGAAATTTATTACTGATTAGATATAAAAATATGTACAAGTTTTTATTTTATTTACATCAAACATTTGGAATTATTTGCCAACATAAGCGCATCCAGACTTTTATTGACAATTTTACTGAGGTTCAAATACAAATCTTTTAGGTGGGTCATACATCAAATATTCCCCGTGAGATTGATTTCACAATAAAATTAACCTGTATTTCAAATTAGCTCATTGGCAATTAAAATTTGAAATAAGTAATATCAAAACTTATCTTATACTAAGCTGAGCCAAAATTTAATTTAAAATACACACTTTTGTCAAGTAACTTTTGTTATAGCCTTGAAAGGCAAATTAGCACACTGCTAAACTAAATTAAAATTAACTGAGCTTAAATAAATAATAGACTAATACAATACTAATAATTATGGAATCTAGGCAACTAAATTAATATTGCATTATACACTAACTTGCTTTGAATAAACAGGCTGGAAGAATATCACTAATTCTTACGATTTAGACAACTTGACTAAAATTGCCTGGCACTGTTTTAAAACTTCTACATAATTTTTTTTAAATGAAAAGTGGGCCATTTGCCAGAAGTCATACACATAAATCATACCAAATTACTGACCACATAATATTTTAAATATTAAATTATGTACAAATCCATCGGTGAGGTGATCCAGATGGGTATAGCTAACATAAGGTGTATGTATTATCTAAATGCTAAGTGCTAAATATTAAACATTTAAAAGATATAAATATATTGTTAGTTTACTTGTGGCTAGCCAAATGGCTCAGCAACACAATACAGATACACCACAAAGCACTGTACATAGTGCCTCCTGAAGAACTAACTTCATAAACTTACTAATCATTGCCATGTCAATTCTAATACAAAGATAACTTCACCTACTCTGGTGGGAAATATAAAAGTTCATCGTGAGTGATTGACAAAATATAGGCTCCACAGGGCAACAAAATATCAATAAGAATGGTGGCTTCCAAATACCTATATCTCAGGCAAAAGAGGATGCCTGGACTTTGTCGCAGCACATCGGGAAAAGGTGGAAAAACACACCAAATATATATGATCCTCTAGGGATCGCACACCAAATATATATGATCCTCTAGGGATGTAGATACCTTTAATAATAATGAGAAGTGATATCTATCGCAAAAATACAAAGCACTATCAAGCTCATGGAATAACAAACCATGGGGAGAGCTCGATCTCACAAGGCACAATAAATCATTATAAAATAGGCCTAATTTTTAAGGCAGACACCTCATACAAAACGATGGCAAGATAACTTAACACTAATAAGATGACTAATTTAATATACGCATAAAATTATTCAAACAATAAGCAATCTCTGAAACCAACAATAGCAGTTAGTCAAATGACTATTAAATTATTTAAAAATAAGAGCACAATAAAATTCTGACAATAAACAAAAATACACATATATGAAATATATAGTATAAAATTTAAATAAATAAATGAATGAATGTAATGCAAAATAAAGTATAGTAATATGAAGCAGATAAATATGCAATTAAATTGGCATATAACAATAAGCTATTATTTCATTACAATATCAGCCTTTCAAGCTAATTGAGCACGCGCCTTTGAGAGTGTTAAATAAATGAATATTCTCAAAGGTGCGTGCTCAATTAGCTTGAAAGGCTGATATTGGAATGAAATAGAATTGCAAGCAGGATACTAGACTTCCGATAAATACTTTTAAAACTATTTTACCAATGAGTGAGTGAAACACTCATAAACCTTGCAAAAAGAGATGAATATCTCTAATGGATAAAAGATTGTAAAATTTAATAAAACCAGCACATAATGAAATGTATAAAATTTACCTGAGAATATGTGGGAAATACCAACACATTCTAGCATAAAATTACCTTGACACATGACATAATGATAAAAATATTAAAATAATAAAATATATATAATTTTTTTTCTTTTATTAAAAACATCTTAGTTTATTAACAAATTTTCCGTTAAGAGCAGTCTGCTTAGGGTGCAAAGTCCATTTCTGGTGGCTTATCCATGCAAAGAAATGTACGACATACCAATGAAGAATAAGCATTTTTTAAAAACAGCAAATATAATTCTGGCTAAGCATTTAAAAGTTTTTAATTCTAAATTATATCTAAATATGACTCATTAATATTTGAAGAAGTTGGCCAATATGACAGCTAGCTAGAAAAATATTCATGTAACGATGTCAAAGTGTAGCATTATTTATTTCATATAATTTTTTCTGGATCCGTAATTTTGTAGTAAAATTAGCAAAATATCTGTAACTTATTTATATTTAAAAGAAGCACACATGCACAAGTTTAACTGAATGATGATAAAAGTCAATTCCAGATGTTTGAATTTTAATATTTTCTTTAATAGCACTTTTTTTAAATAAACTGAATAGCCTGCAAATAACACAATACATTTCAAACATCTTTTGTGGATTATTATTCCAAACTATTTTAAGTAGACAAATACATTTCAAGGTTTCTTCTTTCACATCCTTAGACATCTTTATAATTTAAATTCCGAGAGAACGAAGCATATAAAATTATACTTTTTTTTAAAAAAATCCAAATGAGTTTGTCAAATCCAGGTTTTCCTTGCGAATGTTTTATTTAAAAGCACCAATTTGGAGAGAGAGCAAATATAATTAAACAGTAGTTCCTCCTGTGCTAAAGATAAGCTATTTCTCTTTATAACTGCATAATTACTTTTATTTTTAAAAAATGGTAAGCATTGTATCATTCATTATAAATTAATACAACAAATAAATATTCTAAGCAGTCATCATAGCAGATTATTTATATATTAAAATTTAAGTAATATAAGCTCTTGGCTTTGAGTTTAAATTTTCTTTTAAAATAATAGATAATAATAAACAAATGAATTAGTACAATGTCCTGCATTAGTTTAAGGATTATCGTTTTGAAATATATCACCTGGTTTATTTTAAAATTTATAATTAAGGAAAAATGAAGAAATTTACTTCTTATAACTAAATTATCTTTCCATAGCATTTTTGTTAGTAGTTTAAAATAAAAAGATCTAAATTGAAGAAAGGCTAAGAATAGAGCAGACCTGCCTTAAATTTATTAGCACAGCATTGCAAGTTTTAAAACTAATAAAAATTTTAAAAAAAGATATAAAAAAATATTACTATTCTTGAAGTTGCAGCAGCAGTGAATGGATGGTAAATGAACCAGATCAATCAGTTTGACCAGATGAGAGTGAGTGACCAAGAGAGACAGATGGTGAGTGTGAATCTCAAAAATGATTTGATCTTTTATAGCCGTTTAATCCATCAGTCAAACTTTAATTACTGCCCACAAAAAGAGACATCTGTGGTCAAAAGGTATTAACCTAGATTATTTTTAAATAACCACATGTTTTTTAACAGTCTTCAGTTGAAAAAGAGGTTATTTATAACTTATTAATTAGCAAACTTAAACAAATAAGATAATTTAAATAATTATAATACTTTTCTTAAATAAAAATTTCTTCCACTCTTTTATTAAAACCTTTTAATTTTTTTCTTAAATTAACCCTTTGTTTTGCATGTTTAGTAAAATATTTAATATCAAAATATTAACTTTTAAAATTAAATAACTTGGTAACTAAAGCTAAGTAAATATCAAACACGCATAAGCACAATCATTTACATACACATGTAGACAGGAAGTTAATTATTTCTTTAATTTAACCCTACTTTATTAACTAATTGAAGCCAATTTAAATAATCTATTATTTAGCTACAGAAACTAATTTTATCCAAAATTTAACTGTCTTTAAAAACTTTATTAATTAAAAATACTTATCTTTAATAGCTAGTTAGAAATTAAAACATTAACTAATTTTTTAAAGCAACCTATTATTATTTAAATCGGGTTTAACAAGCTTTGTTTTAAATTAAAATATTTATTTCAGAAATTAATTTTATTAAATAAAGACTTAGTTTAAAGCATTAATTTATTCAATATTATTTACTCCTACACTTTTAGAATAATTTTGCTATATTTTAACTTCATACAAGTACATGTCTTATTATTGTGGAAGCTATTTTAATATAATATTTTAAACAACTAGAATCATTAACTGATTATACACATAAGAAACAATCATGGCATATATTTAGCATCCAGGTTGACAAAATAACCTGCATATAATGAAACTCTGGTCTGTAACTTTAAATTATTTATTGCTTACTTTTTTTAAAAAAATATATATTAACAAACATAGCAAACTACTTTATTATAGCATGTACAAGAAATAATGTGCAAAGCACAGTGTTACAATATATATATTAAACCCTAATGGATCCTGAACAATAAATCCGCATAGAAATGTGCACAAGAGCATATATCAATAGGCATAGTTATTACAAGAGATAGGGTAATGTGGTGCTTAGCAAAAATAGAAATAATTGAATGTCTTTACTGTAATGTCTTCATCTTTTTGCCCATTTAATTCATGGATGGCTGCCTTGCTTCTAATTAATCATTATTTAAAGGAAAGAAACAATTCTCTATGCATGACCCGGATTCAGGAAGGAGGTGTGTTGCGAATAGCTTTAAGTTCATTTCTATTTGCCCATATAATAGTTCATTTCAGGTGAGTGGCATTTCCAGTATTTAGGGAATGGCTGATGAAGCAATTCGGAAAGCAAATAAAAAGAACATAGAGATATGATACTAAGTACTACTGTACCAGGAATATGGTCAAACAACTTTAATATTAAAACCACATTACGATGACTATGCTACTATGAATAAGGAAAATCCATTATTAAAATCAAATAAAATCCCCCTTTGAAATTATTAAATTGATGCATGATTATACTAGCATCTTACCCATACCATAGTTAATTACTAAACATTATTTAACTATTTATTTGCCCATATATTTGAGTAACAGTTAAATATCCACATATACATGAAGATCACACTGTATTTTCACTTTTACAAATCCTTAAATTAAATGGATGCATATTAAATGATAAACATTTATGTTTAATTACATATATATATATATTGGTAAAATAAAGATTGTAATGAACTTTTTTGAAAAATATATAAACAGCAAATTAGACACTTATCTAAATTAGCATCTTTCCCCTAGCCTGAATAGGTAATATATGGTTTAACTACATGGCAAGGTATTTCTTTCTATACATATATATATTTTCAAAATCATTAGTTTAAACAAATGCAGAAGTTGGATAAAAGTTTTGTTTTCTTTTAAAATCAAAATAAATTCTTTCTATTAAACAAATAATTTCCACTTTAAATAGCAGAATGAGGATAAAACTTTGAAAATTTTATCTTAAATTTAAATGTGTCATCCAACTTTTCCCCTTTATATATATATATTCAGTACATCAATAATAATATAAAAAAACAAACCAGCTTGGTATTTTGTAGGTATGCTAACAATCTATATATGTATAACAAGAAAAAAGAATATTTGATTACCAGAATACCTATTTAAACATTATAGACATGAGATTAAATTTTAGTTGGTACCTATAATGTGTACTTGAAAGCTGCATTATAGATCTAAACTAACAACAACAATAAAAAAAACAAAGAAAATGTTACTGGTAATGAAACTCTTTATGTTAATTATTTTTGTTTTAAAAGGCAACAGACTACACATTGTGATTGAAGATTCATGATGACTGGCATGGGCTCTTGACAGCTATTGTTCCATCACAGATGTTCTTCAAATAGGTTTGATCTAGAAAGCTAAGGCACACAGTCTACAGGCAATTTTCTGGTCTTCCGCTAGATCTAATTTCATGGACACCCCTCCAAGAGCAGACTCACAAGAGGGCAGAGATGAACTTCTATACTCATAGTTCTCAGGCAAGTTTGTCAAAAGATTTAAGAGCAAGAACCTTGAACAAAGCAACACTTCTTACTACTTTCTTTAAATTCTTGAAAACACTTTAATATGTTTCTCAGCCCTACTCTTAACCTTAATAAAAGTCTGCTAATGCTTCAATTGTTTTAAAACTTCTTAAGAGCATTTCATGTTTTGATATTGTTTGATATTCATCTCTGCAAACAAACAACTGGTTTTACATTTTCATCATTTTTTTTAATTGATTTAAAGTTAAATTTAGTCAAGAAGGTGTTCACTTGGAACTATTTCCCTATTATCAATTTGCTTCATCTACTTGATAGTACATCTAATCCATTAGCTTAATTTATCTACTTGCTAATGAATTTTTCTATTTATTCTACTTTAAAATGTTTTCTTAATTGTGTCATACCTAGCTATAATATTTATGTATATACCTATTTTACATACAGATAAATTTCACTAAATATTTTAACTTTTAATATCCACTAACTGTGGTTGATTTTAGGGTAGTTCGTTAAACAAACTGGCAGTACACATGGATATATGTGTGTACAACTTCAACTATTTACCTGTATATACAACAGTTCCTGACAATTCTCTCTCATGCATGTTTTTCAATCAACCTTCATGCATGAGGTATATTGGAGATTAATCTCCACACCCCATATTGATAGCCCAATATTTGTATACATTGTAAATGTTTGATTTTAAGTTTGAATTTTTTTACAAACATTTCACTCATATTTTATTTTTCAAACTTAGGCAAATCTCATATATGGTGGAGAGTTATAACACCTTATTCTTGCACATCAAGGAATATTAATTTTGGAAAATTAAAGTGTTATTTAACTAAGCAAATATCAAATTTATTAAAATACATTTCTACTTTATATTCCTCTACCTTACAAAGAATTGTGACATAATAGTACATCTCTCAGATTACTATGCATTATTTACAGTTAACAAGATGTCAAACTGATACCTTCCTTACATTATGTAAGAATGTGTTTGAGACTTGTGCAGTCAACTTCGATTTCTGCTTTATTTTTAGAGTGCAACATATGTATATAATTTTAATTTTAGGTCTTGATCGAGATAAAATGATCAATATAGCTCTTCTTACTGGTAGTGATTACACAGAAGGAATCGACAATGTCGGAACTGTAACCGCTATGGAAATTTTAAGTGAGTTTATGGGAAATGGTATTACATGCCTTCAGAAATTTAGGTATTAGTTTTTGTTTTTTTTTTTCAAAACTTGCTTTCCCTTTTGATAGACTTAGTTTTAATTTTTTGATGTTTCATAATTCAACATTCTCATGACTATTTTTTTTTAATATTTTAAATTAAAAAAACATATAATGATCATTACTTTATAGATTACACTGACTTTGCTAAAGCCATCAAAAAAAATTGTACTATCATTTTCAGATCATGGTGGGAAGAAGCTCAAACTCAAAGAAAAATTTCTCACGAAACCAAAATTAAGGCTAAACTTCGTCAGTTAGAACTTCATGACAGTTTCCCTAACCCTGCAGTAATTGAAGGTTATTTAAGCCCTGATGTTAATATGTCCTCTGAACCTTTTTCGTGGGGTATACCTGATCTTGATGCATTAAGAGAATATCCTTTGTCATAACAAATTAAAGAGTGATAGATCCTATTGTAAATGTAGTAATGTTACCAATACTTTATGGTAAAATATTTTTAAGCTGCATGTAGACAAGTATTCAAGTAACATATTTCCTATTCAAATTGATTTATTGATCAATATATTTGTGTGGTATGGTGTATCTTTATGCTGTTTTCTCTTCTTGCTTCATTTTAGAAAAATCCTTGTCATGTTGCATTAGCTTCATGATGTTAAATTGAATATACTTTTTTGGTTCTATAATAAACTTGTATGTGTTTAATGTAATAAACTTTAAATCTGTTACAGATGGATATTTATATAAATGCATATCTGTCTTCAGCATGAGAAGATCTAATCAAATTGTTATGAGAATCTTAAGGCCTTTTAAATATTAATCACAGTTATGAGCTTACATTCCTTTTTTATTACATTTTTAAAGTATCACTTAATTACTTTTAATCCTCTACTTCTTGTTTAAAGTCAATGCCATATTAATTATGATTTTTTTTCTTCATAAATATTCAATCTTTATTAAGAAAATGTGTAAATGTCCACTTAAAATTACATTTATATTATAAATATTAATTCTTATTAAGTGCGATGTCAGCACATAATACTTATATAAGGCTAAAACCTCAGTACATGTGCCTTGAGTGCTTAATTTTAACAAGAGCGACCTCTCCAAATCATAATGCAAGATTCGACTTTATAAAGATAAGAGGGACCCCCCTCTTATCTCTCAATCTATTTTCTTAATTATATAGGCAAATCTAAAGCATTTTGATTTGGGAGCAGGTTGAGAAATAAGAGGGGGGTCCCTCTTATCTTTATAAAGTCAAATCTTGCATTATGATTTGGAGAAGATTGCTCTTACTAAAATTAAGCACTCAAGATGCATGTACTGAGGTTTTAGCCTTATATAAGTATTGCTGACATCACGCTTAATAAGAATTAATATTTACAACTTTAAATTGATTCAAAATATTTCTAAATTTAATATCTGAATATTGACTCGTTGTAAATCGAAAGATTTCACGAATGTTAATGTTTAACAGAAATAGTGGACTTAATCAGTGAAGAATTTATTAGCTTCATGCTCCCAAATCAAAATGCTTTAGATTTACCTATATAATTAAGAAAATAGGTTGAAGGGGGGGTCCCTCTTATTTTTATAAAGTCAATTTACCTATATAATTAAGAAAATAGGTTGAGAGATAAGAGTGGGGTCCCTCTTATCTTTATAAAGTCAAATCTTGCATTATGATTTGGAGAGGTCGCTCTTGATAAATTAAGCACTCAAAGCGTGTGTACTGAGGTTTTAGCCTCATTTATATTATAGTAAATGCATACAATATATTCAACAGATAAGAAACAGGCATGGGGCAAATAAAATTAAGAGATTGTAATAAATCATTTTGGTTGAGAAAAAGTACTGAAGTAAATTAACATTTAACATATTACATTTGTAATAATAAAAAAATAAAAGAAATTAAATGTGGTTTGCAAAAATAATAAAAAAATAAAAGAAATTAAATGTGGTTTGCAAAAATTAAGTTTATCGCATAATTGTATAACAAAAAATTTATGAGTATATAGCACTGTTTTTAATTAATTAGTTGTTTTTTTCATTGCTTATTTTATATTATAGAGTATATTTATAAAATTCCTTTTATTTGATCTTAATATTTTTTAAGTTCACTCAAAATAGGTTTGGCTGGAACAAATCAAAGTGTGATGAAGTTTTGGTGCCAATTTTGAAAAAAATGAACAATCGAAAGGTGAATGAAATATAAAACCAACTTGAAATTTTTAATACATTATTAAATTTATGAATTACATATAATTATATTTATTCTATGTAATCTTTACTCAGTTTAAAAAGTTTAATATTATATGTAAATTTTTAAAATATTGAATGGATGTTTAATGTTTGGACTGTCTGAGCATGTATATATTTAAAATGTAAATAGTTTATTAAAAATTTATAATTATGTACAGACACTAGAAAAATTTACATTCTATTGGATATTTTTGAATGCTATTGAGAGTAAATGAGCTTATATCAGTCAGGAAGGACGGATATAAAAACCTGAAATGCTCTATTTAGAGATACTGATTTATATATATATATAGTTGTCAGCCAGTGTTGGCTCAATAATAATTATGAACCCATTGTGTATACAATATATGCTACACCTGTATGTATTAATGATAACACAATTACATGAACTATATTAAATGACTGTGCATATGAGTAAGTAATTCATACAACCAATAACTACTGAGAAAAATTAGTCAGTTCTATTATATGGAGCCTTGACTATTGTCTTCACTATTAAAATTTTTTATCAATATGTATATGGGCACAAACTTCTAATCTATATGGATCATCATCTATTACTAGGAATTTTCAGTAATAATAAAATTTCTGAACATGACAGCCAACAACTATATTAGAATATTTGGTGCCATATTGAACTTTTAAAAAATATACAAATTTTCACAATAACTTCAGTTATAATATGTTAGAACAAAATGCTGGTTGTGTTTGGTTACATATACTCTGGCCACCAGGTGACACTGCAGAACCACCAAGAAGCCTGCAAGTGATCATTGATGGACAAAAAACACACAAAAAAAGGCTGATATCATCAATGGAAAAAAAAATAAAAAATCGCTGAAGTCATCGACGGCCAAAAAAAAACACAAAAAATGCTGAAATCATCGATGTTAAGGTTTTGCGATTTTTTTTTTTGTCCATTGATGATTTCAGCATTTTTTGTGTTTTTTTTTTTTTTTGTCCATCGATGACTTCAGCAGTTTTTTATTTTTTTCCCATCGATGATATCAGCCTTTTTTTTTTGTTGTTGTTTTGTTTTTTTTTTGTCCATTGATGATATCAGCCTTTTTTTTTTTTTGCTTTTTTTGTCCATCGATGATTTCAGCCTTTTTTTTGTAATTTATCACTTGCAGGCTTCTTGGTGGTTCTGCAGCATCACCTAATGGCCAGAGTACACATAACCAAACACAACCCAAAAGGCTTTATGTTGATAAAAAGTGCATACGGTAAAAAATAAGGCTAAGAATTGATTACCATTAAAAAATAAGTAAAAAAAGAATTTTTAATATCTGAAAAAATTATTATTTTAGTGTTTGTTCATACTTTTTAATTTATCATTGACTAAGTTTAAAATTACATTTTCATTAATAATTTCTTTGTATTCTTCAAAAAATTCTCATTGAAACCATATATAATACTTCTTATCTGAGATAAACCATACTTCGGAACTTATGGAAGTAGTAGTATAAGAACCCATTTTTTCTTGCATCCCAGAAGTTAAAAAATCTCAAGGTATCTAAGAAAAAACATTCTCCCTAATAAAAGATAAAAAAAAAAATTAAAACTGTATCACAAGGTAAAAATAATGGAGTGGGGATATTATAACTTACCACTATAAATACAATAAAAAAGTAAAATGTCATTTAATTTGAAATTCTAAATAAGGTCATCATGGTACACTTATGTATATTATAAAACTGGTGTATATGTATGCATTGTACAAGTTCTGCTAAACGTTAAGCAAACATGATAGCCTCATAAACAAGATGCACTACAGATTTGAGTTCTAAATTTTCCATTATTTGCTCAAAACTATTTTGATTTTAGGCTTTGGATAAACCAACCCTGTTAGTATCATCATCGTAAACAAAGGCAAAACTCTCCTTACAGTAGTGCCACCCTGTGCCAAACAGAGTAATCAATGGATGCCAGAAGGCTTGTGCATAAAATCCCTATCTAGTGCCTACTCATCCAATATCCCCAGACTAGTTTCTGGTTTGTAGCCATCATCAGTGTTGTTTACAACAATTATGTGCTAGTATAGAGATGGGATCATGTGATGTTTAGTGGTTTATCATCATCGTACTGAATAATCAATGCCAATATAAAAAACAATTGATAAATTTAGAATATGAAAAAATTTCTCATTTCAAGAGGGAGTCAAAGATTACTAACAAGGTTCTAAGGCATATATTTTTAAAAAAATTATTTATATTCTACCTCTTTCAACATATGTCTTCCAGAAAAGCATACCTGATTATATTATCAAATACACAAAATATTAAATGTTATTGCATATTATTCAATATTGTTATTAATAAAAGATAAAGCATTCCAGACATTGTTTACCAATTGGTAAAAGTAATCAGTAATGAAGCTGTCACAAAATTCTGATAAGGAAGGCAATCAGGCAGTCATATGCCTCTTAAATGTAAAATGAAGATAATAAATATCAAATTACTAAAACAAAACAATAAAAACCAAGTTAGTAAAACCAAAAATAGCAAAAATAAAATAAAAAGAATATTGAATTATATAACAACAAATTGCCAGCAGAATAATTTGGCAATATTCTTAGATCAGGATGGCAACAATTTGTCCAATGCGCTGGTAGCTAACACTAACCAACAAAAAAAGGCAGAATAATTAGAACTACCTTTCATTATCTGTGCCACCTGTCACTCTGTAAAAAATCAATTTGTTAGATTGAATTCATCTGAAATATAAAATCAAAAGATTATCAGATTGATTCCATAGCTTACAAGTAATATTCCATGTGAAAAGTTATTGATCATGCTGCATAACAATAAAATGCAAATATAACTTACCCATTAGAACTATTCAAAAGCCATATCCCTCATCTGAGCTTAAGTAGAGGCATCTGCATTTGGAGATTTTTTGGATTACACATGTTAATTACAACCATGACAAGTCCATTTGTGATGAAACTGCAGGTGACGCTTGGGGTGAAAATGGTATAACAGGATTAGGATCACTTGTCACATTTTGAGTGTGATAAAAAGCAAAACATCCTCTTTGAGAGACATCACAAATAAGTATCAATCCACATTTCGAGCAGCCAAAGTGAGTTTCGTGTCTGTTTTTTTCAGACACTCAGCACAATGCTTATACATGGGAAGATTATGATGACAAAGATCTACATGTGTATGATTTCCATGTGATCGCTATGTCAGATGTGGACATACATGAATATTTGGGCCATATTTTAACCTTGAAGAAAATCCATCGATTAATATATGCGACAAGGTTCTCCGAAATTGTAAATGAGGTAAGACAGTCAAATGTTTAGATGCCATATAAATGGAATATAAAATGTACACATTAGAAATTGCTGCTTAAAAACAGTGCCAGAATGGTTGCAAGGGCCATTGCAGGGATTTCCTATCCCAACAATATTGTTGCCACTTTTGATTGGCCAAATGACCACCATCCATATACTTGTTACACATTTTTATTGCAGGTGGACATGGAATTGTTTGTCACGATCCATTTTTATTTTATTGGCTAACAACATCATTTCCAGAAGGTGCATAAACATTTGTGATCATAGCTATTGGCTTTTTGTTCATCCATACTAAAAATTAAAGACCAGTGTCTTTATTAATGACAACATGAGAGTCTCCTCTTTTCATTTTTTTTTGGTGCACTTTAATGAAGGTTTTTGGAATACCTTTTTTTATATATTTATTGAAAAAAATCTGTCACAGAAAATAATGTGATGCTATTTTGCAAGGTGTGGCAAAACTACCGACTTCACGGCGCGAGTACC
Organism: Epiperipatus broadwayi; assembly: GCA_028023455.1. Taxonomy (NCBI): domain Eukaryota; kingdom Metazoa; phylum Onychophora; class Udeonychophora; order Euonychophora; family Peripatidae; genus Epiperipatus; species Epiperipatus broadwayi. The sequence goes on from JAQFVV010000011.1 coordinate 10,572,963, forward strand.
AAGGCATAGACGAGCATTTGAATTTGATTCTTTTCCTGCATACATTTCCATGTGATATACATAACCATTTGGCAATCTGCACACATCCACCACTTGAAACCTCTCTTTCTTGGCTTTAATGCATCATATTGCTTCATGGTATTAAGACCTGTAAATTTTATGATTGCCTCAACTGCAATCTCTCTGTGCATTCGGTATGCAGCTTTGAAATTAATATTGCACTATCTGTATCACTGGTCTAATATTATAGATATAGTCACATTTTTCACTTTCCTTACTTGGTATTATTTTGTTATCACTAAAATGTAAACATGGTAAAATGTTGCTAAATCTTCTACAACTCATTATATTTGCAAAGTAAGGTTGCCTCAAACTAGGGTCAGAATCCCAAATGTCCTTCAATTGGACAACACGGACCTTACATGAAATTCCCAATGCCATCCCCAAAAATGCGGATAATTCTCGATCCATTATATTTTCCTAGTTACACGTACTTTTATCATTAGTAGCATATTTATTTGTTTCCTGAACAATTTTTGCACACATTTTTTTATCAAACAATAAATGAAAAAAATCTAAAATAGAATATTCACCTGTAATGGAGAGTTTCAAACCTGGAGTCTTCTAAAATTTTCTACATTTACCTGCTGAGCCATTACTTTCGGTAGCATATTGTTACTGGATGAAGGGCCTGGCCTACTGCTAACTTTCTAGTACATTGCATTTTCTTTGCCTTTTGATTGGTAATGGGTTTCTTCCGATGTCAAACTAAAAGATTCTTCTGAATCGCTGGACGTAACCCTAGCATCAGAATGAAAAGGCCTAGAAATCGTGAACTCATCGGAGCAGGTAAAATTGGTTACTTAATACATTTCTGTGGTCTCTTACCTACACATTATTTTTCCGTACAATCTAATAAATTGAGCAAAAAAGAATTCATAAAAAAATTAATAAAAAATTCATTTTTTTTGTCAGAAAAAAATATGGTTGATACCTACAAAAAGAGAAAAAAGTGCAGGGAATGATGGTATAGCCACATGTGTACTCTACTCAGTTCTCCTGCAATTTTAAAATTATAATTTCTAAACAACAAATTTTAAAATATCATCTACAGTTTTTTTTAAAAAATAGTTCATAATTTTCCATATATATAAATGAATACATCAAACTTTTTTTTAAAACTTGTTTTTTATATGACTATTATAAAAATAAACACACCAATGTTTCGACTATTTTATAATATACTATTTTTCAAGGTAAAGAGAATTTTTTAATGTTTTGGATTTGTTTGGAATATTGAAATTTATTATATATTTGTATTTTTATTTTTAAGTTTTCCTTGAAAAAGTCTATATTCTAAAATAGTCGAAACATTGGTGTGTTGTTTTATTTTTATAATAGTCATATAAAAACAAGTTTTAAAAAGAAGTTTGGTGTATTCATTTATATATAATTTCTAAATACTAGTAACTTCTAACAATGAACTGATTTACAAGTCCGATAAAGAAACTGGCCATGCAGATGTCTTATCACACTTACCAGATATTCATGAGTCTCAGAAGTTTACAGAAACATAGATTACATGAATTCTAACATTTCAAACCATTCTAAGGTTTCCAGTTGGACTAGAAATAAGCCTGTATATAAAACTTTACAAATGGATGTACAAAAAGTTGACTAAGCTATGTTGCAAGGTTTATTTGAAGTGTATGCAAAAGTTTGTCTTGATGCAATGGTTGTCTTATGACTAACTGCATACTTACACCATCTGAAGGCTTAATATATAAAGGATACCCAGTTGTAATAAACATTAAAGTCTTAGTAAGATCATATGTATGGTGGCCAATATGAAGTATAGCAAACTGAAGAATTGTACAGAATATCAATCTTCCTCCAAAAAGATTGGAAATTCCAGTCAAAGTCTATGTATCAGTGGCGAAAATTACACAGATCATACTGGGCCAATGAATGGCTACAGCTTTTTAATTACTACAAGTTCATACTTCAGATGGACAGAGTACAGCTCATCAAAAATACCATCTTGGAATTGAAATGTTTTTTTGTGTTGCACATGTTTAAGGATTATTTAGTTGATAAAGGAGACCATAGATTTTGATAATGCTGTTCCATCCTGAATTTATTAATCTAGCCAAAAAGGCAGTTCAACATCTTAACATGACTTTGAATAAAATGGCTATCAGGATATAAATGAAATGCTAATAGATGCAGTATTTTGTCAACATTTTATACCATGTATGTTGATGGTGAAGGCATCGGCAGAATTGTTATTGCATCGAAAATTCTGCATGCATCTGTCCAAGTTATTACCAGCTAATAGTGTTAATGTGAAAGCAATTTAAACATCAGAAATTTTGATATTGGTGAGCAAGTTTGAGACATTTTAAGAAAAAAATGGATTCCTCGTGATAATAAAAATATTGGCTGAACAAATTCAGAAATCCAATTGAAAAATACATAAGGAGACATTTTCATCTTTTACAACCCCACCAGAGTGAGATGTCCAAACAGATCATATTCAATTATCATCAGCTAATAAAAGAGAATTCTTGTAAACAAAAGGAGTTCACTGATACCTCCTCAGTCACACGGAATGGGGCATTATTTTTAACAACCAGACTCATCAGATTTCACTGAAAGAAGTATTGGAATCAGATAGTTGAATAGTAGAATTTTAGAGTAGGATCTATCATCAACAAAACATCTGACTCAAGAACAAGCAATTGATCAGGAGGAAGAAGCATATCTACCTCTAATAGGACCTATCTGATAGCTGATAGATAAGATTATTTTTTAGCATGAGGGGAGGACTGTTTGTGGGTATATATAATTAAAATGTAAATAGTTTATTGAAAAACTAATTATGTATAGACTATACATATATACTTGTTACTCTTTATTGTTTAATTCACTCCCGAAAAATTTACATTTTGCTGAATAACTTTGAATGCTATTAAAAGATTAAATATGCAAATGAGTTTAAATTATGCAGGAAAGTTTTATATAAAAACCTGCCATTGTCTATTTAGAAAGGTGCTGATTGACATATTTTATATGTAATGCTTCAGAAGAATATTGGCTGAATAATAAATTATTATGAACTAGTCGTGCATATAAAATATGCAATATCTGTTAGTGTAAGAAATCAAAGTTAATGGTAAAGCAATTATTTGAACTATACTAAATAACTGAAGAAATAATTCATAGAACTGCAGATTTTAATGGACTTTAGAGATTATGGAATAATTTCTAATTGTTTTTAATTTTTATTTATATACATTTATTGGCCAGTGAATAAATTTGTGTAAGTTCTTAATTTTTTTTAAATAAAATTATTGATGCTATGTGGATGGTATTGAAAGAATGCCTCTGAAATACAGCATATATAGTTATAGTGTGCAGGATTTTATCTGAATCAAATGAAAAATTATTGATTTTATTATAGTTGATAGTTTCTGTAATAAATCTGTGTTAAATTTATTGCCTATAATGCTTATCTTTTTTTTTCCATATGTCATAGCATTAGCCGGGAGGCGAACCCGCAACAACCGTCTGCAACCAACTGCTTGCTTGCAAGGTGGCTGCGCTGACCTCTCGGCTAACAATGCTTGACTTTTTTTTTAATTGAAATCAGTTTACAAAAGAAAAACTATTATTTAAAGCATCTGCAAAATCAATAGAAAGATAGGAAAAAAGAGTAATATAAAAGATAAAATAAAAGAAATGCAAGGGACGTAAATTTAAACTAATGCTCAGCTGATCATCTGAGTATTAAGTCTTGTGGATTCATGCAGATAAAATATAATTCAAATGAGTAGTTGCTTCATGGATAAACATTACATGCACACACATATATAAACTCTGTCCCATTCCATTACAAAATCAAGTTCATATATTAACAATATGGATTAACTCATCTTGTAAATCAATAAGGCAAAAATAATATTAATAAATACAAAAATGGCTTCATTGTTTACAAAATCCCAGGTGTCAATTCAATTCTCTTTCCAAATTTAATTCAAAACAACAATAAATAATAGAATGGTTTATTTCTCAAGAGTTCATAAGAATGCTAAACACTAAAAGTGGTAAAACTGGAGCTGTAATTCTTGGACTTTGAGATCCAGGGTTTACAATTCTGCAATGCTTTAATCCAATTGAAAAGTAATATAGATTATTTATAAATTATAATAATATACAAATTTGACATAGATAAAGTATGTAATTCATGGTAAATTATTCTTAAAATTGTATTAAATTAACTTGCATTATATAAAATTGAATTGTAAAAAGTTATCTAAAAAAATTTGATTTATCTAAGACTCTGTATTTCTCTATGAGCAGATAATATATTAGATAAAATAATCATGGTAATTATTCACATTAAGATTGGCTTTTTTTTTCAGTTTGTTAAGATAATATCCATACATTTTTGAATGCTTTTATAAAACGACTTTGAATTGAAACAATTAATATTTTCAATCTTAACTAGCAAGAAAATAAGAGTCATAGATCACATGACCCTATCTCTTAAGCTTGTAAGTTATAAACAATGAGGATTTCCAATTCCTCTACAAGCTTTATGATAAATGCTGAGCCAGCACTTAAAATATCTCTGTCAGGAACCCTCCCCCCCCCCCAAACTCCTGATCATGGTTTTATGCTTTGGCATCCTCAGAGAGGTGTCAGGAGTTGGGGGGGGGGTGTTCCTGACAGATATTTAAGTGCTGGCTCAGCATTTATCATAAAGCTTGTAGAGGAATTGGCAATTCTCATTGTTTTTAACTAGCAAGTGTCTCAAGACCTGGTTATCACAGTGTAAAGCAGCATTAAAAATTATAGCCAGATATATTTTAACATGAAGATAATCATCTTGTATTATGTACCATTTCTCCTTTATAAGCGGTTTCAATACTGTGGTTACTGTAATGTATTTTTCTATCGGTATATAAGTTATTTCACAATCAAAATCAAGTGAAAATGACTTCATGCAGAGAATGATAACTTTTTCTCAGTGTGACATACATGTGACTGTTGTATAAACAACATCTGAATTTTGAATATCAGGTTTCCCATTCTCAATGTATTCTTGATGTAATTTATATTTGAAAAACTGTAGTGCATTTTTGAGAGAGAAAAAAACATATCTGAAGCAGATTTATGGTTTAATACATAGAGTGCTAAATGTTTTGTCAAATGGTTTCAGCCTACATTAGGTATGAAATGATTGCTTTAATATTTTTTGGATAATATCTAATGATTTGATGATAATGGGGGGAAAGAATATGAACAAATGTTTGAGAATGCATTAAGCAATTTCCAAATTCATTTTATGCCTACACAACTGCTTATGTATTTGATATTTTAGGAACTAAGTTTATTCTATTCTATGGCTGCTATCTATGTTATGTCGGAATACAGATTTAGATGGTAATGCTTATTAAATCTATATCAAATCCTGTAGAATAGAAATGTTTTATAGCAGTTTTTTGCTTGTAGTCTTCATCAGAAAAGAATTTGAAGCTGAATTTAATTCACTTGGATCTTTCATATTTTACTCTTTTTATTTCTTGTCAAGCTAACAACCTGAAATTCAAAAATATTTTAATGGAATTCTCAATTTTTATAAAAACTGTAGACAACTTTACACTTTGGCTGGGATTGGTTTAAAACCAGAAAGTGTCACATGATCTCTAGCAGTCTATTTATTCTTATCCCTTGCTACTGTCGTAAACTTGAGTAATCAATAAATATTTGATCACAGTGCATGTTAATCTATATTCAGGGCTACTCTATTCATATCCCCAGACTAGTTACTGATTTATGGTAATGAGACATTTTTTAGTTTTATATTAGTTTATCATGGGGGTATTCTTTCAACGCCAGCTAGGTATCATCAATAACTTTATTAAAAGAGAACAACTAAAACAATTTAAACTTACCAACACAAATGTATTCACTTGCTAATAAATGCATAGAAATAAAAGAATAAATAATAATTTGAAATTACTTCATAATCTTTAAAGTTCATTTTAATTCGTATAAATTAATTTAAACAGACAGTAATTTAATATAGTCCATTCAATTGGGTTATCATTAATTACAGTTTCTTACACACATAGATATAGCATGTCTTGTATATACAAGAATTCCATCATTTATTATTTAGCCAACATACTGCTGATAATGACATATATATTCAATATATTAGTCAACTTTTGAATAGACGATTGCAGGTTTTTATATCAATCCTTCCTACATAATCCGAGCTCATTTACATATATTATTTGAATATTTAAAGATGTTCGCATTGTATGTAAATTTTTCTAGACTGAATGTAATAATAAACATGACAATAATACATGTACGGTCTATGTAAATTACAAAAATTTAAGAACTACATTTTAATTATATAGAACCCAGTCCACTCCTCCCCTCATTCTAGAAATAATTATATTAAGTTACTAAAAATGGTCTTGAATGTGGTAACAATTCTTTTTCTTCATGATCAGAAGTTACTTGTTGATCAAACTATTTAGATGGTAATAGATATATAATTTTCACATCACTATGCAAACATGTTGGATTGAATTTAAAACATTAAGATAATTTTGAAATTTGGTCTCATTGTAAGATGGCTTTTAAGTGAAGAGTGCATTCAATCTAAAAAATCCAAATGCCTTTGATCAATATCCAGTTCATCACTGAATTAGGCCATAAGCCAGAAATTATTCTAGGGATATGGATAGGGAAAACAAAGTATGAATTTAATTAAGCACAGGTATCTAGTATATGTAAGTATATATAGCTAATAATAAATAGTAGCGGTGTAATAGAAAGAAGTCTGCTTTTACAAAGCATTGTGTAAATTGGGAATTGTTTTGTAGATAATATATTTTCATGTTGTTTGCGTCAACATTCCCTGAAAGTGGGCATTCTAAGCTAAATCCTGACTTATTATGCAGCTTGATTGATAATTTTTATCTGTAATGAAGTCATCACAAAGAATCTCAGGTCCTGGTTTTGCCATATGTAACCATTTCTTGTTGAATGTTTTCAGTAGCATAAAGAGTTTCCATTGTCTGATGACAAAATATAATCCTTATGAATAGACATTCACACTAGTCATTGATTATTTCTGGTACTTTTTTTATCCAATATTATTAAACTTACTTGAATATTTCTTATATTCTAATACATGTCAGCTTCTGTTTAATGCACAATATAACCAATTGCATTTAGATCTGTAATCAGGCATCTCTGAAAGGATAACTTCTAGGTGTCTTCTTTTCATAGGTTTAAGGACAAGCATTGTACTGACCCTTTTTAACCATTTTTACATTTGCTTGGCTTACACTTGACTCATATTAAATTGCCATTTTTATATTGACCAACATATTTATTTAAATTAAGAATAGCATTCTCTTCCAGATGAGTTATCACTTTGCAAATTAATGAGCATTAAAAAATTTTATTCATATTTTTTAAATTTATTTTCAATTTCATAATGAGGGATGTCAAAAGATTGTTGCTAGTATCTTAGAAATTTAAAAAATACTTGCCTATCACAAAAAAAAAAAAAACCCATATTATTTATATAATATAAAATATCTTTACATAACAGCAGAAATATATATAATAATTATAAATCAGGTGCATAAAAGCTTTTTTCAGCAAATATTAATTTTTGCCCTTTTTAATATGCTGAAACTAATTTACAATTATGATTTACATAGCGATATCTATTTCTTTTATATAAAATTAACTATAACCTATTAAAACCATACAACATTTTTAAGGCATAAAAAATAAAAATAAAAAACCTGTATGAATTTATATTATATAATTTTCCATTCATTAATTATTAGCGAATTATTAGTTAATTAAGGATTACTGACTGGAAAATTATATAATATACATTTGTACCATTTTTTTATGCCTTAAAAATATTGTATGATTTTAATAGGTTATAGTTAATTTTAAATGAAACAGATAGATGCTGCTATATATGCAATGTAGATCGTAATTGTAAATTACTTCACGCACATAGAAAGGAGCAAAAATTAATATTTGCCAAAAAGAGTTTTTATGTGTATGATGATGATAATGATTACCACCAACCCTGTTATATAAAGAAATTTTATATTATATCATATGATTCATTTAAATATATGTAAAAGCATAATGGATTAAACTTCTTTCCATTTTTGATGTTATCATTTATAATATTCTCAATTATTGGGGCGGGGGGCTTTTGATAACCCTCATAATTTTTGTGTAAGTAGTATATGATTGTTTTGTGTATTTATAATGATGTTGTTTCAGAGCCAGCCTTGCATTGACAGCTTTTTTGGTATAAAACTTAGGAAAGAGAACGAAGAGAAATCCAGTAAAAGAGTAGCTCGTGCAGTAAAAGTAATTTTGGAAAGTTCGGGTTCTACTCCGGTAAAAAAATATTGTCCAAAAAGGAACAAATCACAGTGGTGTTCAACTTTAAATCTTTCTGAAAGTGGTTCTTCAGAATCGAGTGAAAGTGATGACCCTAGGACACAATTGATGAAAGACAAAGGTATTCACAAAAGAAGTGGCTTGAAAATATCAACCATTCCGGCAAAGAAAAGAGCTGTATTAAAAAAATAATTTTTGTGGCATTTTGCTAAATATAAAATAGTTTAAATTTTATCAGATCACCCTCCGCTCTCGCTATGCCTGCATTTTGCAACCAACCTTTACCTGTCACATAATGTAGAGAATTAAACTCCTGCATCTCCATGTCTTTTATTGACAAATTGATATATAAAGTTAATGACTGTTTTTATCAATTTTTAACACCTTATGAAAGTGTGAATAATTATTATATTGTAGGGCTATTTTTCAATGTTTTTACATTTTTATCAGTGCATCTCTCATCTCAAATATGTCATATTGTAATTATTATCCATTGCTAAACCCCAGATTATACTCTCTGTATTCACAAATACCTTTTGCCCATCAAATGGGCTAGAGGCATTTAACACCTAAATCTTCCATTACGCCACTCTTTCATAAAGTAGGAACTCATTCATATAGTTTAATGTACAATTAGATTTTATATATATATTGTATATATATTATAATGAACTATTTGCAGATTAATTTTATATATAAAATAATAAACTGTATATTTATTTATGTAGAATAAAATTTTATTATATTTAAATAAATTATGTATATTGTAAATTATATAAAATTATAATAATATATATGTATATAAACTTTTTTTTAGATTTTAAGAAGGTAATGCAGTATCAGTAATCCACAAAAAAAATTAAACAAGAATCTATATTTGTACACACATATACATGTTATTCTAATTATTGTTAGGGAATTACTTAGAATCGGTTATGGATGACATTAATTTTTATTCAGGAATTATTTCACAGTATTGAACTTAGAGTTACGATGTAAAGTACACCAAAAATAACAATCATCTTATGACTATTTATGCTTACATGCAGTATATGCTATTAGGAATAATTGTCTTCACTCTAATCCAGAATCGTCTATTGAAATCTTGAATAGTCAATGGGTATTATATGATACTACTTTCATATCCACATCTTCAAATTAGTTCTGGCTAGGGAAGATCTAATGCATCCAGATTTTTTCTAAAGGAATGTAAATTGTTCCTAACAGCAAATGTTATAAATAAGCCAAAGATAGTTGTTAGTTTGCCACATCTTGCCAAAAGATGGAAAAGTCCTTCAGCTGTGATAAAACTGAAAACAAAATATATAGTTACTGAGCTAGTATGCAATCTCTTCAACTATATAAGCAAATTTGTTTAGATTTAAAAAATTTGTTGATTTTGAAAGTCAGATCATAATCTAAATAATGAAAAAATAAATAAAAGATGGCTACTCATTGAAGGTCGCATTAAATCCAGAAAGTATAGATACATTGGATTCAAATTTTTATTTAAGAAAACCATAGGCCAGTCACTGAAAATATTAATAGAATAGCATCTGGATATAGATTTTAAAATACTCTTATCTAGTATTCATTGATTCCTCAAGCTTATAATAAATGGTAAATAATATAAAGTCATACATCGTGTGAATTAATTTTATATGTTTGTAAATAATAATGAGAATGCTATTAGCTTTAACAAGTTTTATCAACAAATTCTGCAAGAGAAAGCATTCAAAATTTCTATGAATATAATAAATGGCTCTGGAGAAGAATTAAGACTAATGCATTAATAGGTGACAAGAGAGTATATTCATTGTCAGGTCTTTTATTTGCAGATGATGTCTTCTGCACCGAAAGGGAAGACATGAAAGTTATACTGAAATGTGCAAGGGTGGAAAAAGAGATGGGGATTACATTTTGTGAAGAAAAATCAAAAGTAATGATGATTAATACTGGAGAAAAAGAAGACAAAGAATTTTTATTGCGATATATATGGTAAATAGGTATAATTATTTGGAAATCATCTTAAAGAATCAGAAAAATTGCTTGGATAAATTGGAGAAAAAAATGATAAATGAAGCAAAAAAGGGTCTGATAAAAAAAATTAACTGTTTTTGTATAATAAATATGTAGCTAGAATTCTATGGAAAGGAGTGGTAGTAGCAGGGTTAACATATGATAAAGATGTGTTATGTATTTGTAAAGTGGTATTAGATTACTTAGAAAAAAGTAGGAAGGCCTGCATTAGATAGAGATATGTGGATAGCAAAGGAGGCAATTCAACAAGAAATGGGATGGTCAAGTTTTTATATGAGAGATGCCAAAAGCAAAATAATATTTGGTAGATTGCAGTTTATGGATAATATGATAATAGTCAACATAGTATTTAATTGGGTTATGAGTAAAAGACGAGCAACAAGATGGATGAAAAAGGTAGTATGGAAAGCAGATTTGGATAAACACTTTAAATCAATATACTTGTTCAAATGGTGGGATGATCATGTTAGGAGAATGCTTGTTATAATGGCAAAAGTGGAATAGATGCATTAATAAAGAATAGGAAGTTGGAGAATTAGTAAGGAGAGTAAAAAGAATTTAAATATATATACTGTATATAGAAGAAAACAATATTGGGTTCGAGTTAATTTATTATAATAGCAAGAAAAGTAATTTACTGTTTAAGGTTCAAACATGATCTTTAGCCACAAGGAAATATATATGTAAATGGAAAAATAGGGTGATTTCATCTGCATGTTGTGGAAGGAAGGCATAGAAAACATTAGGAAATTGAATGTAAATGCCTGTAAGCAAAACAAATACAAATAATGAAGTTGTGGAAGAATAAATATAAACAAAGTGATTATATACAAAGTGCATTATTAGTTTTTATGCTAGGTTTGGGAAAACCTAAGGGGATTTAGATAGAAAGGCCATGGAGTTGCTAAGTTTATGTTGTAGAAATGAAATGAAGCAGGATAGAGAAGAATATGGGGAAAACTTAGGGTGGAGAATGGAAGGGAATGTAAACAGGTTGCTGTGGACATAATAGCTGAGAGATTCCTGACTGAAAAGGGAAGTCACAGTGCATTGCATCACATACTCTTATTAAAGAAAACTTGGTACAATAAATCTGTCTAAAGTTCATGTTTAAACTCTGAGTTAGTATTTTTTACATTTATATTAACAATATATTTTTATTTTATCCAAAGAAATGTGCTCATGTGAAATAAACTAACATGTCACAAATTTTCTTTTGCTATATATGGGTGTACAATATTTCATTAGCCTCTAACAGTCTATTTCAAAAGAGGGCTAATTTAATTGTCATTTTCTTTACTAATAATATTTATTTATTAATATTGTTAGTTTAAATTAATTGAGGCAAACTTTGAGCAAATCAATTTAAAATGTAAGAGTTTAACTTAGGAATTACTTTAAATATTTTCTGCAGCTGCAATTCAAATCAATAGAACAATGTGTTGGATTGCCTAAAGCAGATCAATGAATAGCGACATAATTCCATCATAAGTTTTTCATTATTTCATTCATCTTTAAGCATAAAATGAATTTGAACTATTTTATCTTTAGTTGTGTGGAAAAATAAACCAACAATCAATAGTAGATTTTTTCTGGATACTTGATTAACAATAATAATGATGATACCCTTTATTGACATCGGCTGAAAGCATATATTTTTTAATACAATAGCCACCAAAAGCAGAATATTTCTAAAAAAAAATCATGGTTATTTTAATTTCAAAAGAAAAAAACATTAATTTGTACAAATTAATCTGTAAAACAAATGTCAACATATATCATATTCTGATGTATTTGTAACTCTATATTGTATTCTATTTTCAGCCGTATTTTCTCAGTGAAAGTAATCAACATTGATCATTTTTAAAATGTCATTGAAATTATCTTCTGTGAATGCTAATCTAAATTCAACAATAAAACTTCACTTTCCCAATCTAACAGAGATGTAATTTTGCATAGCAAACTTAATAAATATATATATATGTGTGTGTGTGTGCTTTGCACACAGATAATGAAACTGTTAATAGTGCTTGAAAATAAGTAATATTATCCTAATTTTACCACCAAGTGCTTTCGGGATAGTTCATAGTCCCATATTCATGGCTATTGGAATTTAGTTAAGAACTATATTATGTTAATGCGAATTCATGTGAAGATGCTACATAGACCATTTTCAAGACAAAGAAAAGCAGGACTCTCTTCTATTGATTGCTGCTGGGTCACTTACTATATAGTAAGCCTCCCTGACTTTGTATTTGATATAATTTCATATCTTGCAAATTTATAAACATATACTTTGTTTTTATGAGCTTGCCACCATATTTTTTAAATTTTATAGAACATTCTTAAATGAAACTTTGACTAATATCTTTACGTTGCATCAATCAGGGATCCAAATATCCCTTACTTACAATAATCAGGACAAAATAATCGCTCTATATCTAATTTAGTTGTAAACGTTATATCATTATTGTAAAATACTCTCTTCATTAATGTCTATTTTCCATTTCAACATTAAAGTCCATATTTTTTTCAGTTATCTAGATGTTTAAATTAATTTAACATTCAAATGTTGACATCAATTAGGCTGAAAATTGCTGAAAATTTATTCACTATCATTGGCTGACAAAAGAAGTTGAGTTTATTAAATCTTAATTACTAAATCAAAATCTTTACATACTGTAGTCAAAATATTAAGTACATTTGGTAGATCATTTTTTGAATTGAAAACAATAGTGTAATCACTGACATTTTATTTTTAATTGATTAATTAAAAAAAATCCCATCCATCTGTATCACATCTTGATTCCCAATTCATGAAGTTTCCTATAAACAGTTTCAAATACTACTATTATAAAAAATTAAAAACCTATACTCATTTTTGTACATCACTACTTTTTTTTTCAAATGCTGCATTTTCCCCAGCAGTAATATTGCATTTCTTTCATTCTATCATGCAGAAAATATATCGAATAAATAAACTTCAGTGGACAATCAAATAATTTAAACATTGCTACAAACCTGGTAACCTTTCATCAATAATTAGTAGGAAGTTATTCAACAAAATCCTTGAAACTATTTTTGCTGTAGTGGATCAGAAATGTTTTCTCTATTCTCTTTATTTTTACAGAATGGAACTTCAGAAAATATTTCTAAAATTGGACAGCATAACTTCATATGTCCAGACATTCCTATAAAATTTTAATATTCTATTTTAAAACATACAAAACCACCAGCCTTTCCATTTTTATGATCGCAGAAATAATTATTTAACTTTTTAACCTGGATACATTTCTGTAAATACTAAATAAGGAAATAAAATGTTTACATTATTAAAAGCTGTCATCTTAATTCTGGTACCATTATTCAAAAGATGATAACAAATATATCATTATTTAAAAGCTTTATTTCATATTATCTGCTCAAAACATATGGATAAATACATCTGAAAAAGACAAGACCTGCATTATGCATTTCTTGCTGAAGCAGCACTTTTCAGTTAGCCAACATCATGATTTTTGATACACCTTTATCATTTTTTCAGTAATTATTACTATCATGTAACTACCATTTGATCTATAAGTACCACCCATTGTGCAGTCATATCTATGATACCAACAACTTTGAATAAATATCATTCTTAGCCCAGATGTATAAACTTTAAATTCATTTAAAGGTTAATAATGTAACTTCATAGTTTTATAAATACAACTTTATTCCACTTTTTATTTATATTATTTCTGGATACATTTAAAAACTGGTATTCCATGTATATTCTTGAACCATATGAATAAAGACATCTCAAGAAGGTAAATGAATCCTAAGATGCATTTCTGGACAAACCAAAACTCTTAAATATCAAATATGTCTTCATCATATATTCAATATTTAGAAATATCAAATTATTATTATTTGATATTTGATACTTATACATCAAATTATAGTAAGTTATAAAAGTGTACCTTATAAAAAGTCTGTGTTTTGTCATTGTGTTTGGAATTTGTAAATTTCACCAATATCTGTACATGGTGTGCAATGCATATGCTATAGGATGATCACTGTAGTGGGATAGATGGCATATTACTACCCATGCCATTTTCTGACACATCAGTTGTCACAGTTATCTCACTCTTGCTGTTATAATGGACCAGTAGTTTATTTGATGTGAGAAGGGCTTTGGTATGCAGAAATGCTCTTGTGCTGCTTCCCACTTCCATTGCTGTTTTTTTTTAATAAATTTTATAGAACCCTTGCTATATATGCTTTGCCATTCAGGAAGTTCTCAAAATAGTTCACGAAGCTTTAAAAAAGCCTGTAGTTGTTTAAAATTATTCTGTCTTCTTGTGTCAGATACTGTTTTATCTTTTTCAGGGTAGGGGCTTATTCCTGAGCTTAACACCATATGACCAAGGAAATTAGCGTTCCAAATATATCTTTTCACATTTAATTTTGCTCCAAATTCCTTCCATCTTTGGCAAACTTTTGAGATTTGAGTGCTCAATTCGTTTTCTGAATTAGTGGTGACCAATATATCATGAAAGTAGGGAATGATGCCTTCAAGTCCACTTAGAAGAGTTTCCCCTTTTGTTTGGAATATACCGAGTGCTGAAGCTATATCAAATGGAAGATGTTTGGATCTAAATAAACCTATGCAGCCATTTACACTTATTGGATGAGTAGGCACTAGGTGGGGATGTTATGCACAAGTCTTCTGGCATCCATTGATTACTCTGGCTTGCACTGAGTGGTAATATGTGTAAAGAGTTTTGCATGTTTTAATGATAGTTATGAGAAATCATAAAAAATGGTGATTAAGGAAAAGTTACAGTACATCATATTGCATCACATATAAAATAGCCGGTGGTATTCATAAAAGCAACTGTTGAGAATTTTGGTGGCTGAAAATTAACAGTGACATAGAGAAATGCATAAAAAATTGCACAAACTGCCAGTCATGTGCAAATGTACCTCCAGCCAAATTTGAGTTTTGGCAAGAAGCAGACAAACCATGGCAGAGAATTTGCATCGATCACTGCAGCTTGATTCAAAGACAATTGTTTCTAGTAGCCGTGGATGCCTATTCAAGATGAGCTGAATATAAAATAGTTAAAAACATGGGTTTAGATGAAACCATCGACAAACTGATGGAGATTGTTCACATACCACAGTCTCCCAGAAACCATAGTATCCAACAAGCTACAGGTTTCATGTCAGAAAAATGTATGTACTCTATGCACAAATGAGGAATTAACCACATATTTACTCCATTTTATCACCCCCAATCAAATGGACTGGCTGAAAAAACTGCAAAATTTAATGTCCACTATCAATAAAATGGAAAGACAAAGTCTACATGAAGTGGTCTTCAATTTGCTTCTCTATCAACACTCTAAATACACCTACAGTTAAGTCAATTAAATCACCTGCAGAGAAATATTTAGGTTGTAGACTGTGGTCAAAGCTTGACAAAATTATGTAAAATAAAAACACCGAAGTACCTTCATGCATAAACTATAAATTTTCACCACAAGATTGCATATGGGTTAGAACTAATCAGGACAGATTCTGGATAAAAATTGGAAATTATTTAATGTCTAAGCAAGCAAGTGGTTGCCGTGCAAAAAAGGGATGGAAGAATGTTACACAAACACATAAATCATGTAAAGATGAAAGCATACAACAAATGCTGCAGCCATTTCCAATAAAAAGTAACAGCAATGCAAGCTCAGATATTAATACTCAACAAGAAACTCAAATCACACAAGCTGCCGACAAGTTACCCGATACTCCAGAACAATATAATGCTCCAGATGCAGAGTCAGACGTTCCTCAATGTTCAAAAAGGGAATGGAAAATTCCCTTCCAGCTCAGTGATTACATGATAAGTTCCGAGAACAGTAGAAAACTAAAACACTAATCTTTGAACTTGTGGAAGGTATGCTAAATGTGTGTGTATATTTATGTATACACAAAATAAATATTATTAGTTAAATAATATTATAATTGTAAATCTAAATGGATTTCTAAAGGTGTGTATATTTATATATACACAAAATAAGTATTATTAATAAATGATATTATAACTGTAAACCAAATCACAATATTTTATAAAAGCAATTAGTCTAATTAAAGAGTTGAATTAATGAAAAAACTATAAACTAACTTATCG
Organism: Epiperipatus broadwayi; assembly: GCA_028023455.1. Taxonomy (NCBI): domain Eukaryota; kingdom Metazoa; phylum Onychophora; class Udeonychophora; order Euonychophora; family Peripatidae; genus Epiperipatus; species Epiperipatus broadwayi. The sequence goes on from JAQFVV010000011.1 coordinate 10,589,638, forward strand.
AGAAACTTAGATGAATTGGAGCAAAGGATTGAGATAAAGTAAACAATGCCATTATAACCCTTAATGTTTAGTTCCTGATCAGATTTCACGATAATAAAAACATTGCTTAAAATAGGCAATTCTAAGGTAATTGCATTATCTGATCAGAGATGGAATATGGTAACTCAAGAGATGAGCATCATGTGGGCAGTGGATGGCCAATCAGAGGAGTCAACTAGAAAACAAGGAGAGTGGGACAAAAGATCTAGAATAGAATTGTGAATGTTCACTTGCTAAGTGAAGCTTTTGAAAGGGCAGACATGCTATTTCATTGGGTCCCCAGTCAGCTTTCTCCTTCACTTTAGCTTTGTGGAAAAGTTTACCTCCAGATGTGTAAAAGTAAATGTAGGAACTGTACAACAGGTTGTCTTGATCTTATTATTTTGGTATGCCTTTGGGCCCTTATTGTATTTATATAACATGTATATAATTGTCATAGATATATATATTAACCAAGATTGATTATCTTCATATAACTATTTGAAATAAACTCTTGTTATTTTAAATTACTTGCCGAGCCTCCACATTATTTAGTAATTATTGTATGTTATTTATATTTGCAATTCAGCTGGCAATAGAGTGCCATTGTACATAGCATTTTGTCATCCATTCATTAAATATACAAATAATAAAATGGCATCATAATTGAAATAAGAAAAACATGAAAATTAAATCGACAAGATAGATATAGAATGGTTAACAGAAAGAGAGGAATAAAACATTTTATTTATTTTTTTACCTTCATCTTGAAAACAAAAGGGAGATTCAAATATAACTGATTAGTCAATACATTTTGAGTAAAATATAAATTTGAACCCATTTCTCAAAGTTATTGGACAACAATCAGTAAATTATAAAATCTTCAAAGAAGAAAATAATTGTGGAGAATAAAGAAGAAGCCGTACTTTTTTGAATAAACTTAATCTACGTAAAAATACATTTCACAAGTATAAAAAAATATCTTTTGGTAATCCTATTGAAGCTAAATATTAAAAAAAATCAATCACTTCATTATTTATAGGATCATATAAAATAAAACTATGTTATCAAATTTTAATAGAATAACTTGAAATAACATTCTAATGCAGTTACATAGCTATGATTTGCTAAAGAAAAAGAAACATCGTAGAGATAGAATGTTAATGATACTACCATAATATTGAATTTAATTTTAATGAAAAGCAATTACTACCTGTCTATGATAAACAGCAGATTAGAATGAAATACTACAAACTTTAGGAAATACTTAGATGGAAATTATTTTCATAAATGAAAAATTGGAATCACCATCTGGAAATTTGAACAGCATTCAAACATGGAATACTATATTTTAAAAGATGAGAAAGAAAGGATCTTTAAAATGAAAATTTATTTCATTCATCAATATAAATTGTTTCTCATTTAATTCTAGGCTCAACTACACATTAAAATCATATATATATATTGTAACCATATATTTTAGTATAAAATATATTATTTGATGTAACTAGTATAAAAATTTCTCTTTCTTCCTTTGGTGATTTGATCGGCTTGAGCTGCATTTGAACAGATTACTCTCTTACATTATTTTAATAAATTTAAGTTTGCTTCTTCCCATATACTAATTCATATCAAAATGCTTAACTTTTTAAAATTTAACAACACATTAAAATTTGGTAAAATATTATTAAAAACAATATTTTGTTTTATTTGTCTAAAAAATGATCTTAAAATTATTATTTTATTCAATTTACCAAAAAACCATTTGTTCAATTAAAATTAAATATTAAAAATAAATACAGTAATTGCGTAGGCGTCTCAATGTAATAAAAGAAAAGAGCGCGAATTTAAGAGACGATTGTCTGATAGTTTGCTTTTGGTGAGAGAATGAAAGAAAAATGGTAAAGGCAAGTAGTGTAAATTTGCCAAGCTTATTTTAAAGTAAAAAATATAAGTAATCGGAATACCACAAAGTTTGCTAGAAACGTAAATAACATAGTGGTATTTAATTAGAAGATGCCTTGCTAAAAATAAAAGTCTGTTCAAGTCGGCTGGCCAAGTGGATTGAATCAACAGTAATAATTCCCAATATTACATTTTTAAAATGTCAGAGCTTTCCAGTTTAAAAGAAAATTGCAAGAATTGGTATGTTTTAAAATGTTTATTGTTTTACAATTTGGAAACATTAAAAAGTATTTTAATTACAGAAGTTATGAATATGAAAATTTGCTTTTTAAAGAAAAAGAAATTTAAGTTAAAGTAAAATGTTAAAGTTATCAACATATTTTAATATTTCCGTTTTTTAATTCTAATAAAATATAATCTTGATTGATATTTAACTTTACAATGCCAGTAATATTTGCTAATTAATTTGTTTAACATTTGGATAATAAATAATCTTCAAATAATTAATCAAATCTATTTCTGGTTTTATCGTCATATTAGAATGATTGACTTAAGTGCTATAATTAATATTCCTATATTTAAACGTGGATGGATAAATATTCGCATGGGTGTAATAAAATTGGAACATTTTAATAAAGAAATGTAGAGATTAATAACTTAATGAAAAACATTTTCATTTAAATTCTGCATTTCATATTGTTGTTTCATTTCTTAGGAGCCACGTAAAATTGTTAATCTAATAGTGATTATAATAACCGATACAATGGACAAAATTGCATATATGGAATTGAATTATAGTTATAATTATTGCTTCATAGATTTATTGTTCGACACATCGTACATGGATCCCACGGAGCATATTTGGAGTTATAAAATGTTATACAATCCGAGTTGTGACACACACCTGTTATAATTCATGTATTGAACTGTAAAATGCTTTACATTTAATTTATATCACACACACACTTGTTAAATTTTATGTTGGATGCATAATGCATTACTTTACGTTTATCGTTATCGGAACTTGCATATGAAGTTCCTAAGTATATTTATTAAGTTTAAATCAATGGGGTTGAATACAATATTTATTTAAGAGAATAGCGCTTGCGAAACAGCTTGAAAAGTATTAAATGAATTCGTGAAATGTATCAATCTTTGTGAGGTATTTTGTTGGTCTTTCCAGATTTATAGTCTTATACTGATATTACTTGTATTATATTACACATGTTTATTTTAAGCAAGATAAGTAGTACATTAGTTGTCCTGATTAGAGTAACAATTTATTATGCAAGAACCCACATTTGCTAAAGTGTTAGTGTATTCTAAATAGTCAGAATAACTGAGGAGGATGATTTTGCGCTTTAATGTGAAGTAAATGGTAATGTTATTTTATAATGTGAAAGGGCTTTAATCTGTGCTGGTGGTTAATCCGCAGATTATTTTAATTGCTATTTTTGTATTTTACTCACATTCCTGCGCTGGTGGTTAATCCGCGGAATTTTGTGATTATACGTATTACTTTATGATGGTGTTTAAATACACAAAACGTTTAGAATTATTTAATTCCTTCGTGTAGATGAATACATCCACAGGAATATGTTTACTTCATAGATATAAGTTAAGCAAAGATTTTAGTTGATCTGCTAAATCATCTTCTTCATTTGTAAGCATAATTTATAAGTTAAATCATCAAATGGTAGCAGGACATTCTATTCAAGTACTTCATAATAATTAATTGTTGGTTGATTATTATTTACCGGAACGTAAGTTTAAATTATCACTTTATTTAATGAGCGCATTATAGCTAAATCATACAGACATAATATCATTTATTATATTATTATAGGTGTACATTAGGGATTTATTGAATCTGGAAATGATGTTAAATATTTCATAAGTTGATGCTGAATATCGTATAATCTCATCAATGCATTCATTACATAAAATTTTAAATATAAGGTATGATTAGATTTTAAAAACTGTACCTATGAGAAGTTATGGAAGAAAGTCAATGTAATTATGATTTATTTATTTTATTTGTTTATTTATTATTTTTTATTATAATATTGGAATTAATTATTAATTTTCATAAATTTGTAAATAAAAGTTGATTTATAATTAAACTTATTGTGCCGTTGCTATGTGTCATTCATAAAATCAGAAATCATAAACTTTGGATAGAGCATACATTATAGAGCATACATTGAAGTACATACTATCGTCAACATGATATAATAGTTTATAAATATTTTTTGGGAAAACATTTGGATGCTTTTCGTCTTTGGTAGTTTATGATGAGTAAGGTATAATAAAATCCCATTTACCTTTTCCATCATTGTGGCTTTGCGTATTTGATTTCAGTATACAATACAAATTAATTATTAAGCTTGTAAACAGATTTCCCAAATAATAACATGATTGAATGTATTTACTTAACGTTTTTTTTAAATTATCATTTGTCAGTAATAAGAGTCTCAGTGATATAATAAACTATAAAAGAACCCAAATATTTATGTTTATTTATTGCAAAGCTTTACCTGGACTAGCATCTACATTAAAAATCATATAGATAGTTTAAAGTTTCATAATTTCATGTAGTTCTACAAATTACGCCATCTTGTACATGGTCGGCCATAGGGTCGCATACCATAAAAATCGCAAATTAAGGTTTCAAAGTAATAGCATTGCACTTATAATTTGTTTAATGTGTTTTATAATACTACTATGATAGTTCTTCGCGGTACACCCTGGCTGCGATCAAATTAAATATAAAAGTTTATGTTAGATCATTGGTTTGGTCTGTGGTAAGTTGCTCCAGATGTTGATTGTGGTCTTAGGTGCATAAAATAAATAGCATGATATGCTCTTGGTTACAGCTCTTAATAGCTGACAATAATTGAGTGGGACTTGATCAGTGATCGAAGTCACAATTCTTATTGCACTTGTGTTACGTAGTTGGGACAACACAATCAAATTTACGGTTACAATTTATAGTGCTGCAATGAGTTCGGCACGATAGGTAGCATAGTATCCAATTGGGTATTATGTAGCTGGGGGCAGCAATTATGTAAGTTGTGATCATGCAATTTATAGGTTACAATATATATTGAACCGGATGGGGATAGTAGATCGAATAGAAACAAAATATAGCATAAAATTTTTACTCTTTAATATTGTGAAAACAAAACTGCAGATTTTAAGATAAACACATTGTTGACTTCTTATACATATAGCATATGATACAATTATTTACTATAAAATTTTATCTGCCCTGCAATTTAAGTATTGCTCGACACCAGTCCCTTAGGCAGAGAAGCATACTACCCAGAGGGTACCTATGACCAAGCCGAGCCATATAAGATACATAACTATGACTAAGTTTCAGGGCCCTAGATCTTCTCGACTACCAAATTTAACACCTGCCATTCAAAGCACTTTTTTGTTTTGAAATATTAACTTCAGGTGCCAGTTAATTACTCAAAAAGTAACTAACGTACCCTGAATGATGGCAAACTAATTCAGTGCCTACAAAATCCCAACTAGCCCAATCAAAAGAATAATATAATAAATTGCTGCCTTAATTAGTGGTATGAGTAAGAGAAGTGACTGACATTAATTGATAAACAAATACTTTATTTTAACTAAAATGCTTACTATAATTTGTAAACTCATAAATTTTTTTCAATTAAATAAACAATTTTATTTATAAAAACTGCATATACATTCTTAATAACATACAATAGTAATGTAATTTAACATAAAGCATTAAAATAAGTGCAAGCATTCAAACACGCACATAAATAGTTCATTTTATGCGGCTATAGAGTTCATTTATTAAACTGACTCTGGGAGACTTCAAAGATTGCAATGCATACTTTAATTAATATCAAAAATTGGAATAAGAGAATGTGATTACCTATAGGATTTTTGAATGTAGTGGCTTCAAATTATTTACTGCAGCATATGTTACCAACCAATTGGATTTTAGGCTTCTGTTGTGGTCCTGGGCTACTTCTATTTAGGCAGTTAGACATTCCTGGCCACTTCAAATTGTTAGACAGGTGTTGCTTCTATCAGGCAGACTGCTGATGATTTTTCGGAAAGACTGGAGTTCATCGCATGACTCAAACTACTTAGCACTGTTATCGTATTCAATGGAAAAAAATCTAATAGGTGATTGACTTGAAATACGTAAATAGCTCTAGCTATGTGAAAGACTAGATATGAGAATGACTACCTGCCGAATTTTGTCAGATCTTTTTGCGGATATATTTTGGTGTGCAGAAAGAACAGAAGATATGGTAGTTATGCTTAGGACGTGCAAGGGTGAGTAAAGAGATGGGGATTAAATTTAGTGAAGAAAAATCAAATATAATGATGGTTAATACTAGAGAAAGAGAAGATGTAGAAGTTTTATTGGGAGATATTAAGTTAAGTGTGGTGAATAGATATAGTTATTTGGAAATTATTTTTAAGTAATCAGAAAAATTATTTGGATGAATGGGAGAAAAAATTGATAAATGAAGCAAAGAAAAGAAAGGGATTGATAAAGAAATTAGCAGTGTTTTCATATAATAAATATGATGTAGCTAGAATTATATGGGAGTTGCGGTGGCAAAGTTAATATATGGTAATGATGCATTATATGTTAGTAAAGGAGTATTACATTACTTAGAAAAAGTTCAAAGGGAAGTATGAAGACATGCATTGGATGCAGATGTATTGACAGCAAGGGAGGCAATTCAAGAAGAAATAGGATGGTCAAGTTTTCATATGAAAGATGCAAAAAGTAAAATGAAAATATTTGGTAGATTGCAGTTTATGGATAATAAAAGAATAGCCAAAATAGTATTTAATTGGGTTATGAGTAAATGGCAGGCAACAAGATGGGTGAGAAAGGTAATGCAATATGCAAAAGATTTGGATAAAGAATTTATATCAGTATATTTGAACAAAATATGGGATGATTGTGTTAGGAGGATTGTTGAGTGTTGTAGTGGTAAGGAATGGAATAAAAGAATAGATTTATTAATAAAAAATAGGGAGGTATGGAGAGTAAAAAGAGTTTAAATATATATAGAAATAAACAATATTAGGTGTGAGTTAATATATGATAATATTAAAAAAAGTAATTTATTGTTTAAGGCTAGAACGGGATCTTTAGCAACAAGAAAATATACATGTAAATGGAAAAATATGGGTGATTTAGTCTGTAAATTATGTAAGGAAGGAATAGAAAATATTAGGCATCTGTTAACTGAATGTAAATTTTTGAAAACAGAAAGGATACATATAATAAAGTTATGGAAGAATAAATATGAAAAAAGTGATTATACAGAAAGTGGATTATTGTTTTTTATGTTGGGTTTGAAAAAGATAAGGGTGATTTAGATATAAAGGCTATAGAGTTGATAAAAATTATGTTGTGGAAATGGGATGAAGCAAAATATGAGAAAATTTTGAATGGGGAATGGAAAATAAAGTGGCTAAAAGGTTTTTCTGGGCATAATTGCTGAGAGATTTTTGACCTTGTTTAAGGGGAAGCTACATCACATCACATGATTAGGAATTTGAGCAAGATTAAAGGAAGAGTAGGGGTAATGGGATTATTACCAAGATTTGACAAGATGTATTCGTTAGATATGGCATGTTCTATAAATGAGATTGAAAAAATTGTGAGAGAGAAATTATGTTATGCTTGTGGATGTGTGGGATTGGTTTATTGGAAAGAGGGAGTCATATAGTAAAGAGAAATTGCACTTAGGAAAACAAGGAAGTTAAGTTTTAGGGAGTCTGATTTATAAAGAATATAATTGGGGAAACTTATAAGGGGGGGTATGCTTTTAAATTGCAGTATTATCAAAAAGAAGAATGGACAAAATATAAGAAATATGCAAAGGGTAGTTGATTTAGATATAAGTGTAGACATGGAGAGGGAATGGGTTTGTAAAATTAATGGCAAGCAAGTTATTTGCAAGTTATTTATAAATGTAATGAAGAAAAAAGAATCAAAAGAATTTATAAAAGAATAGTTAAGAAAGAAAAAATTGTTTAAATTGGGTATTTGAATATGCAAGGTGATGGGAGGCCAGAAAAGTGGCTAAAATTAAACAAAGCAATTGAAAATGAAAAGCTTCAGATATTAGTATTAGTGAAAACACATTTAAGAGAAGAAAAACCTATTTTGGAAGATTTGATATGGCAGAATATAAAGAAAAAAAGGGATGGTGTCATTGGTGTTACATCAAAAGAATATTTAAATACTGTTAAATGTCAAGAACACTTATGGTTTGAAATAAAGTTGGGAAGACAAGAATGGATGGTGGCTATAGTTTATATAGCCACCAGAGAATAATGGAATGGAACAGTAGCATATATGAATGCCTAGATAAGGATATACAGAGTTTTAAAAAAGGGGGAAGAGAATAATGATTATAGGAGATATGAATGGACATATTGAAGTAATTAATGATGTAGAGCGAATTTGAGTATTGGATAATTATCAAATATTTATGAGGGACAATACGCATGGCCTAAAAATAATATATTCCACACAACATATGTATTGGGAGAGAAAGAGGAAATGAATAAAGTGTGGAAAATTGAGGTGTTTGATAATGAAGAGAGAGTATGTAATAGTGATCATAACTTTCTTGTAATACAAATGGTTAGTAATGCGATGGAGAATAAAAATAAAAGGAAAAACAATAATGAAAGATGTGGATGGAGAGTGGATGATAGCAATAAGTTAAAAGAGTATAAAATAAAAGTTGAAAAACCATAGAAAAGTTAGTTGAGTATGAGTATCAGCACTGGTGTGATGAAATAGAAAAAGTGGCAAATAGGGTTTTAGGTGAAAATATTCAGAAGAATAAAAGTAATAAAAAATGTGTTAGTAAAAGTATACAAGAGTAGAAAAAAGCATGCAGAGAACATAAGAGTGCTATTAAGAACAAAGAAAGTGAAAAAAATAATTCTAAATAAGAAGAGTACTTAGAAGAGACAAAGTTGGCTAAAATAGATAATTATAGAGAGAAAATGAAATTGAATAGTAAATTGTTGAAGGATATTAATAAAAGTGGAAAAGATGGGAGTAAAAATTTTGGAATTACATTAAAAGGAAAAATGAAGGGGAAAGAGAGCTTTGGAGAAGAAATAGAGTCTTAAATAGGTATGTAATGGATATAGAAAGATGTTAGATTTAAAGAACAGAGTAATAGAAAACATGAAAGCATATAGTAATGGAAATATTAGGTTTACAGAAAACGAACTGAATGAGGCAGAGGAGAAATTGAAAAGTGGAAAGGCAAGAGGTTTAAATGGGTGGGCAGCAAAAATGGTAATGAATTTAAGTTATAAGACAAAAGTAAAACTATTATCATGTTTTAATAAAATGGCACAGAAAAGATTTTCTGGGTAATTGGTATAATACAAGAGAAAGATTATTATTTAAAGGAAAAGGTAAAAATCAAAGAAAGTTAAACAATTATAGAGCTATCACAGTAACATACAGTTTTATATAATGTTTTCTCATATATGGTGGCTGGAAGAGTTGCAAAATGGATGGAAGAAAATAATGTAGTGGGGGAAATGCAAGAAGGTTTTAGATCACATAGGTTTATAGCAGATAGTTTATTTATAGTTACACAACTTATGGATACGAGTAGGAATTCAGGTAGACAATTATATATGAGTTCTATACATATAGAGAAGGCATATAATAGAGTAAATAAATTATGGATAAGTTTAGCAAATTTGGGAATGGATGAAGATATAGTGAATATAATTAAGAAATTATATGAAAATAATCATTATACATATCAATTAGGGGATATAGAATCAGTTAAAGTTAAAAATGGGAGGGATTAAGGCAAGAATGCCCCATGTCACCAATTTTGTTTTTGTTGTATTTGAGTGAAATGGAGAGAGCAATAGAAAGACTAAGAAGAAAGACAGATACTGTTAATAGGTGGTGAAAGAGTATATACTTTATTGCGTCTTTTTTTGCAGATGATGTCTTTTTGTATGTAAAGAAAAGAAGATATGGAAGTTATGCTGAGGATATGTGCAAGGGTGGGTAAAGAGCTGGAAATTAAATTTAGTAAAGAAAAAACAAATATAATGTTGGTCAATACTGGAGAAAGAGAAGACAAAATTTGTATTGGGGGATGTAATGGTAAGTGTGGTGAATAGATATAGTTATTTGAGCATCTTAAGTAATCAGAAAAATTGCTTGGATGAATGGGAGAAAAAATTGATAAATGAAGCAAAGAAAAAAAAGGGATTGATAAAGAAATTAAGTGTTTTCATATAATAAATATGATGTAGCTAGAATTGTACAGAAGTTGCAGTAGCCGGGTTAACATATGGCAATGATGTATTATGTGTTAGTCAAGGGGTATTAGATTGCTTAGAAAAATTACAAAGGAAAGTAGGAAGACATGCATTAGATGCACATGTATGGACAGCAAAGGAGGCAATTCAAGGAGAAATGGGATGGTGAAGTTTTTATATGAGAGTTGCAAAAAGCAAAATTAAAATGCTCGATAGATTGCAGTTTATGGATAATAAAACAATAGCCAAAATAGTACTTAATTGGATTATGAGTAAAGGGCAGGCAACAAGATGGGTGAGAAAGGTAATGCAGTATGCAGAAGATTTGGATAATAAATTTATATCAGTATACTTGTACAAAAGATGGTATGATTGTGTTAGGAGGATTCTTGAGTGTTATTGTGGTAAGGAATGGGATAGAAGAAAAGATGCATTAATAAAGAATAAAGAGTTGGAGAGAATGAGAACTAGTATGGAGAATAAAAAAAGGTTAAATATATATAAAAGTAAATGGAACATTGAAAAGTCATTTATTGTTTAAGGCTCAAATGAAATTTTTAGCAACAAGGGAATATGCAAGTAAATGGAAAAATATGGGTGATTTAATCTGCAAGTTGTGGAAGGAATGACTAGAAAATATTAGGCATCTGTTAATTCAATGTAAATGCTTGGATGCAGAAAGGGTACAAATAATGAAGTTATGGAAGAATAAATATGAACAAAGTGATTATACAGAAAGTGAGTTATTGGATTTTTTGCTGGGTTTTGAAAAAGATAAGGTATTTAGATATGAAGGCCATGGAATTTACAAAGATTATGTTGTGGAAATGGAATGGAGCAGATTATGGGAAAACAGGGTGGGCAATGGAAAGGGAAGGTAAAGTGGCTAACAGCTTTCTCTGGGCATAGTTGCTGAGAGATTCCTGACTCCATATAAGGGGAAGTCACAGTGCATCACATCATATATTTAATAACCCATAGTAACATCTTGGCTACAATAACCATAAGGTTTTTAAATTATGGTGAGAGGATCTTTACCTTCAATATCTTTGTTTAAACACTTATGACAAATTGTTTATTAGTATTTCTTTTTTACAATAGAAGAATGAATATATTTAAAATAGTTTCTGATTAGCACAATGTATGTAGATTTATGCAATATAAAATACTTCCTAATTAATCTTTGTCTAACATATGGTTTGCTTAAAGAATTTGACTTACTAATGAAACATTGACATTGTGCATTGGTAGATTGAGTATACTCTCCCATTGCTTATTTCATGAGAGGATTATATTGTTGAGGCTGATAATTAGTTAATGCTTAATTAGCATACTTTAATCCCGAGAGGATTGTTTTCATGGCATGTATTTCATTTCCCTGTGTTGAGACAATGTCCACACTATATCTAGGAAAAAGGTATTGGTATCTGCCATATTATTATACTATATAATGTTGTTTTGAAAACCCTTTATTTTTTGGTCCCTCATGATGATGACATTATTTTCCACCATGTATGATGAAGTTCTTGATGTTCTAAAATTATATGGCAACAATAAGGTAAAGTTAGCTTTAGGGACACTTGTATATCTATAGTGTTTAGCTAAGTAAAATAGTGTATGTATTATACTGTTGTACTTTGGCATTAGATTACAAGCAAACCAACAAAACTTACTAGTGATTTTAAAACATGTATAACATAATAAGAGATACATGTGTGCAATGTCATTTTATTGCCATCAAGCAGTAGGTCACTGATGGATCAGGAAGACATTTCAGTAGTTAGAATGATTATTTTATGGACATAGGCAAAGTTTAGTATCCTGCATATATTTGATTTCTCATGTATTTCAAACCATATTTATGTAGTAAATTACTTCATGTTGAAATGGTAAATCTGATTCAGATTTGCCATTTCACAGTCTGATTCACCTAATCATTTATTTTACTAACGTTTGCTTTTTATTATTCTAAAAAAAAAAAAACAATTTTTTTAACTATCCTGCATAAATCGCTAAAATTTATTTTGGATAGTGTTAATCATATATATATAATTGTACTAACACACTAAGTTATTCCATTTATATTATTAAAAAAAAAATTCAAGTAATAAATTTTGAATTTTTATATATATATGTATGTTTAAAATGTCTTTATTTCAGTTTAAGAATCCAAGATGGCCTTTTCTGAAAGATTTATACCTCGATAAGAAGTTAATAACACATAGAAATTACCAAAAATCCATTTAATTTGGAATCTCTATTGATTAATTAATAGAGATTCTACATTGTTATCTCAAAGTAAAAATGAACATAAAATTATATTGAAATCTATTGATCCTTATCGAGGTACAAACTTTCTAAAATTAAAATAAAAGCATAATTCCTATTGTTTTCAAAAAGGAAATCACCTGATGCAGCAGGGAAATCGTATACCATTAGAAAGGTATAAATAGTGGTGTTTTTTTTTTTTAAAAAAGAGAGGAAAGAGCAGACAAAAAGAAAAGAAAGAGTTTGAGAACATCCCCATGTCTGTGAAATGGTGAGCGAGGAGTAAAAGGGAAATTCACTGCTCGCTTCCTCCTGAGATGTGAAATCTGACATACTGCTGCTAGAACTTGCCTTTAAATGCCACCAGCCATCAATGTTCACCCACAGAACTCATCCTGGGGAGCACCAAGGTAGTCATCCAGATTTTACCAAAATATTATTAGAATGTAAATATAATTTTTGCTTTAAAAAATGTCAAAAGTTATTGTTTATTGAAAATCTTTTAACTGATTCTTTAACCCTTTTTCTTTCAAATTATGTTTTTCATAAGTCAAGCTCACCATAATTTTTAATATTTTTAATTAATTGAATATGAATTTATTTGTTTTTATATTAATCTTAGCATGAGATTTCATGTTTTTTTTTTTTTTTATTTCGACAAACTTCACTTGCAGGGGGGCTCAAAGATAGTAATTTGCTAAGAGAGCAAATTATGTTTATTAGGGGGAGTTTTTAGCAAAGAACGAATAAATTTTAAAATAAAATAAGTTGATCTAGTTTTTATTTTGGCAAGTGAAGTTATGTCGAATATATATATTTCAAAGATAAACTTACCGTAATTTTTAAATAAATTTATTATAGATTTCCCAGAATGGGATTCTATTATTTATATTTCTGTAATTTAAAACTAAAGTAATATGCTATAGATTTTGACCTTGTAACAGCGCTTCTGGATAGCATCAGTTAATTATCATGCCTTTTTTTAGTTAGGAAAGTGGGAAGGGGGGATTTATTCGAGAAGTAAATTTCTTTATTCTATATGTTTGGTTTTTGTAAGTTAAATATTTACGTAAAGTAGTTATTTATGCAGGTTGGTCTCTCTGCAGTATTAGATCATTTAAGGCTGTTTAATTATAATTCTCATATTTAATGATCATAATATCTCGGGTTAATAAAGAATGCTTGGAGTAACATGGACAGACCTAAAATGGTCATTCATTTGGTGTTTGAAGGTAACTCCTGGTTACGCATACGTCTGTGAGCCAGAGGGCGTAGTTGAGGTAGAGGTTGGTTAGCTAGTGTGCTATCCGTAGAAGATGTTGGCTCTCCATAATTTCTATCCCCTATCGGTTTATGGATGTGACACTCGGATGTATCGATTTCCTTTTATTCTTCGTTGGAATAGGCATGCGAGTGTCCGTAATCCGGTTCGTATGTTCCTACCTACGTTTCTTCTCTCCTTTGCATTCGTATACTTATTAACCCGACATTGTTTTGCTTTTCTTTTGCCTATCTAATACGTAAACCATAAGGAAATAATTCTACTTAAGGATCTTTGACCTGAGTAATCAACTCTTTTGTTTGTTTTCGTAATTAGTTAAAATCGTTTGATTTTGGCTAATTCACGTTATAGTTTTTATAGGTATGATTTTAGTGGTAAGTCCAACTAAAGTGGCTTATTTGCTTGATAATTAACTGATCTATTTTTTTTTATATAACAGCTTACAGTTTTAATCACTGTAAAGTTAGTTATAAGCTATTCCAGCAAGGTCCACTAATGTCATAAAACATTAATTATATTGAAATCTAAATTATTATTTTTATAAAAATAACATCAATTTTTTTTCTCTGTCAGTGGAGTAAGACGTCGAATTAGTCTTATTATAATTGTTTATTTAATGTCCGTTTCAATAGAAAATGTTTTTTTTTTTTTTAAATCTTGTGTAAAAGAAGAAATAAAATATTGATTCTTATATATGTCAGTTAGACAGATGTTTAGACCTGCCGCTATATTATAAGCTTGTACTAAATGTGCATGGATAATTTTAAAATCCGTGATCATTTAATTATAAAATCATTTTTGTTTTATTTTAAAGGAAAATAAATGTAAACAAAAGTAAAAGTATATAAACTAAACAAATGAAATGTTAACTGCTAATATAAATTCGTCATGAACTTCTATAATTATAAAAGTTAACTTAAAGATTATGGTTTTTTTTTTAAAGAGCTTGAGTTAAATATTTATGTAAAATACTTAATGATTTTAAATATATATAACTAAAACAAAACTTCCAGTGTTCCTCGAATTTTTGATTTTAAATTTATATATAAATCAATCACCCAAGTTCTCACTGAAATATATAATTAAAAATGAATCTCATGCTTTAAGACTCAGCTGCTGGCACAGTGAAAGTAAAGGAATTTGATCGTATCATCAAGAAAGGCTATTGGTTAGATCTTTGACCTGGGGATATAGGTAAATAGGGCAGAATCCATGGTGTACCTGACTTATGTATCCTGTACGTGGTCGGACTCAAGGTACTTTACCTGTATTCAGGGTTTTGTTGGATCAATAGACGTTTTTTGACCGTTACAATGTTAAACAGTGATAATTGTTATTTTGCTTCATATGATAATTGCCATTATCATATTACTGATTAATAAAGTTTATGCTCAATAGCTTTCTATAAATGGTTATTATGTTACTGAACATATCAGTGCATCAAAACTAATATAATGGTACTTAAATGAAATATACTTTGCTTTATATTGTTTCTAAAATAGATGTATGTTTTCAATTATTTATTATTTTAAAAAAAGTTGTAAATAGTTTAAATAAATCTTGTTGTTTTTGAAAGTATATTTAGTTATCAGTGGTCTTATTGCTAATCATCATCCATATTATTATTTTTATTGCTATTAACACATTATTTTGTTTTAAAGTAATCATCAATTAATACAGTATATTTTTGTTATGCATTAATATATCATGATTTTGGTAAACTTTTACATTTAAAGTATATTTAAAATTTATGGCTTATTGATTAGAATACTGTAGATCTTAAGCCCAAGTATTATTCAACATATTTTAATGATCTATTGGTTTTGGAATAACCTGTTTATTTGAGTCATTAGATGCATCATTCACTGATCTTAATCACATTGCCCATAATTACTTAATAAAAGTTTTGAGTTGTACTTACTTTATTAAGAACTTGTTTGTACTTCATAAAGTTCATATTATTGTTGTTATTGGGATTGCCAAATATTGTTTAATGCTATTGTTTTATGAGTGGTTTATTCATTATATTTGGGTAGTGGCAAAATCCCTCTCATTGACCCAAGTATATCTTGTAAATTGATAATATTTAAGTTATTGGAACCCTGAGAAAACTAAATTACTAATTCACAATTGTAATTTTGAATTTATGGTAATTTTTATGTCTTAAGTTATTTGTTGTGCTTTGTTTGGAGTTATGTTTACTTCACAGTTTTATTAATTCAGTATAACTTTTAAGATGTAAATCTCTTCTTTAGTTTTAAAACTTATAGTTTATTTTAACTTCATAGTTAAATATGCTAGTTTCATCAAGCTTAGAATCTATACTTTGTTTCATTTTGCCTTAATATTATTTAATACAATATTAATTTATAATTCAGGATCTCATTCTCCATCATCAACATTATTATATTTCATCTTGATTTTTCTTTTTTACTTCTTCACCTTCATTTTATCTTAATTCATCATAACTTATTCATCCTTCATTGGCTGCTATTTTATCATCTCAATCATTCATTATCCCAACACATTTTATTTTTCTTAAGCTCATCCATTTTCATTATTTAATTATTTACTTCCATCATCTATTTGTCACCTAATTTATAATTCGAATTTCATATTCATCTCATAGACCCAATTATTAATTACCTATTGGTTTACAAATATTAAATTTATCTAATAGTATTTTGCTATGGATTTTAAAGCTAGTTTATCTGATGTTGATACTAGAAGTTATTTTCATGGACACTTTGTGACCTTCCTTAGATTTGTTTCATGCTAGCTTGGTTTTAAGAAAATATTTTTATTTTAACATTTCTTTTATGCATATATCCTTATTCTTTGTATAGTAATGGCTACCAAAGTTTTCTATTTGGATTTTCACTCACATGGGCCTTTCCACCAGTAGACTTATGAGCAATTTGCTTGGTACAGGCCACATCAACAGGTTTGGAAAATTACCAAATTGAAATACAATTACTATGCACAAAAAAGCATGATTGGTGGCAACAAAAGTCTATTGTTTATTTTTGCTCTGTAATGTGGCCTGATTAATTGATTGGTGGTTGTTGGATACAATATTGTAATGTGAATCCAATTAATTGATGAATGGTGGCAACAAAAATCTTTTCATTGTTGATTTTTGGCACTCTGCATTGTGTGGCCTAACTGATTGGTGTTTGTAGGGTACAATAATGTATCATGTGAACCTGATTAATTGATGATTGGTGGCAACAACAAAATTTCTATTGTTGATTTTTGGTGCCCTATAACTTGTGGTCCATTTAATTGATTGGTGGTTGTATGATAGAATATTGTAATGTGAACCTGATTAATTGATGATTGGTGGCAACAAAAATCTTTTTATTTGGATTTTTGGTGCTGAGCAACATGTGATCCTCATTGTTTAAATATTAATTATTATTTTGATATGCTTCAGTCATTTTAAAAGAATTGTTAATAATATTTTATCAGTGTGACCAAGTCGTGAATGATGGTTCTTAATTTAATAAATCTTACTATGTTTTAGGATTATGTGGATGAATCTTGACTTAAAATATTTTTTATGAGTGATCAACAATAAATTACATGATATACTTTTTATTAATTAAAGTATAATACTACTATTTAATAAAATATGTGATAGCAATATGTTCAATGGTGGTGTTATTGGCATAAGATTGTGACATATTTTGATACATATTTATGTAGGCAAATAAATTTAGATGAGCTAGGTGGAATATATAATCTAGCAGTGATTTTTTCCTTTTGTGTGAACATATGGTAGAATTGTGGATTGATGAAGAATGGTAGTGTTGAAATGCATGCAAGGTCAATTCAATTTATTTCGAATTAGGTGTTATATTATAGTTAGAGATATTATTGGAAGAAAATATTTGGAAATTGAGTGAGTTAAATTATAGCCCCATTCCGATAAACGCTTCTATGCCTGAAGCACCAATAATAAGTGGATCAGATGTTTTATTTTGAATCCCAAGAAACAGAGAAATGAAAACTCCTACTGGTGGCATAATATTGAACCGATTGATACAAATACAACCGCTAATGAAACTTATGGGGAAGTTGATAGAAGATATAGAGAAGTAATTGGGGAATGTAATAGATAAAAATACTGAATATATAAGTAAGTTAATAGATAAAATGGGAAGATTTGAGGATGGAATGGGAGAGAAGATAGAAGAGCCAGATGATAAAATTGAAGAATTATTGGAATCTCTAAATAAAGATAAGGAAGATTTAGAAAGGGAGATGAAAGAAATAATAGAATCAAAGGTTGAAGTAATTGAATCTGTAGATAAAGATAGGGCAAGTTTAGAGAAATCAAAATATAGAAGAATCAGTAAAAATTTTGAGAAAAGAGATAACCAATGCTCATGAGAGTAAAAAGAATTCTTTAGAAAGTATCCAAGGGGAACAAACTATTATTTTGAGACAGCTAAATAATATCGCAGAGATTTCTTTGATTAGCCCAACAGAAACTTATATAAAGCAAGATATGATAGGGAGCTCCATAAAATAGATTTACCTCCCAAAATGTGACCATCTCCTTATATAACCACTGCTATGCATGTTGATCATTCATTGATTGAACCTACATTGATCAACCTTTCTTGTGATAAAAGGCCACATGGTAAGGGTTATTTATCTACCAAGATGAGACCATCCCCTAACCTTTTCACTGCTGTGCACATTGATGGATTGTGCAAGATGGATTATCTATCTCCTAAGGTGAGACCATCTCCTTATCTTATTATAGGCATGTGTTTTGATTACCCATTAAGTGATAATACATTAATTAATCTTATGAATGATAGGAAATTGTGTGGAATTAATTATTTACCTCCTAAGATAAGACCTTCATCTTATTCTATTGCCAATGTGTGTGAATATTTTGGTGAGAAATGATTATAATAGGGGATGAACCTTGTATAGATGATACTGGTACTCTAATAAGAGATTATGGAATGTACAATATGCAGTTTAATACCACATCCATCAATAAATTGATATTTGTATAACTTAATATTTATGATTTAGAGAAAATGTCTAGAATAGGCATATTTTATTAGTTGTCTTAAGTGATTTAAAGAGAAATATTTTAATTTTTTTTCTTGTTCAAGTATTCATTATATGCTGTGTAAAGGTTAAATGTAAAAATTTTAAATGTTCCCTTTTTCAATAAAGGAAAGTTGTAATCATATGGTTGGGCTCGATGTTTGTCAAGCCTTATTTAAGTGGTCAAATGTGAAAATTTTTAAATTTTAATTGGCAATAGTTGCAGTATATTAAAGTCCATGTTATATTAGTGGTATGTAATAGTAGTTGCTGAATTGTCAGTAAATCTGCTGAGAGTGATAAAGACTCAGACTGTTCAATACCTGCCTAGCCCTCTGGAAGGATGTCTATGAGATTTCATATGCAGTTAATCAGGTGGATTAATTTTCAATAATATTAAAATAATTTAAGTGATATTATTAGATATGTTTTAAATTTATAACTCTTCTAAATCAACATTTTGTAATCAATTCCTAAGTATATTTTTATTGTGATTTAAGATCGTATTGAACAGCCTGATTAATTATCACTAATGAATATAGGGAGAGAAGTATTAATTATATACACACCCCATGCTGTCATTGGTCTATTTTTTGTACCATAATTCAATGTAATAAAAAAATATAAATAACTGAACATAAGTAGTAGAGGGGGATTATTAATAAAAAAGAATAAGAGGAAATATATTAACATCTGAAACAACAAAACTAAATAAACCAAAGAACTGAAAAAGTAATAACACTGGATTTGAATTGACCAAAATCAAAATATAGTGATTCTTAAATTATGGAATAAAATGTTTAATTCCTTGTATGCATTGTGATGTACTTATCATCGATCAACAATCACCAGGATTTCGCACTGAGAGAAAAATGTGAACCATTTTGGAAAAAGAGTATTTCACAAATAGATCTTTCACATCTAAAACTGGACAAGAAATCTTAAAACATGAAATGTTATTCCACATATAGTTACAATTTTAATCATTGTGTACATTTAAAAATCACGTCACTTTAGAATAAAATAAATATTGTGTTTTCATTTATTAGAATAAAGATTAAAAAATGTTTTGTTTTTAGATCAAATGTATATAATAAAAATCTAATTAAACATAATTTGGACAAAACTTAAAATTCGAATTGAACAAAGTAAAATTTACTTCAAATTATTAATAAAGTTTACTGATTTTATAGGATGTGGAGTTGTTGTTTTTTTTAAAAAAATAGTTCTGATAAATCTTTTGGAATGCTAGCTTGCTTCGTCATTAAAATACGTTTACTATACTGATAAATGCAAAAGAAAATGTTTAACTCACAGTTATTAAATATCTCTAATGAAAATCCTAACAAGAGAAAAACAATAACCATTCATTATATTATTAAAGAAAATATTTAATAATAGATATAAAAACTTAAAGTGTTGAAGGAGTATTGATGAATTTATAGATATAAAAACTTAAATGAATAAATATCTGCTTAATAACTGAGGTGGAATGCTGGAATTTTAAATATTAACAAACGATCTTAAAATGTTTCGAAATGCTGAAGTCGTTGCCAATTATTCAAAATGTATTACCACGGATAAAATAAAAAAATGCTTTTGTGAAAGTTTTCTCTTGCTATCAAACTTGAAGCTATTATTGAAACTACAATTTAGTCAAATAAGATGGATCCAAAATTCTGCAGAATATAATTATACACGCTATTACATCGTTATTTTATTACAATAAAGTCTTGATGATTTGATTTTACTATATTAGGATAAAATGTAAAAAAAAAAATATGGATACATCATTTGTAAATTGTTTTGCCCATAATGGCATCATTTCTCTCATCAGTCCACTCATAGTGAAGGAACTTCGATTATGAACAAGAGGAATAAAGTAAAATATGATTTTTTTGTTCATGTTTATTATTATACTAGTTTTGGATAGGTTATTAAGTTATATATTTTTAATGGTATAAATTTGTAACGAGTCTAAAAACAAAGGTAAAATTTTATACATTTTTCTTTTCTTTACTGGTTGGTTTAAAAATTAACTTTAAATTAAATGTTTAGATATACAGATATGACAATCTCTTACATTTATAAGAATAATTTATTGATTTTCTATTTATGGGTAACCAGACAAAATAACTCGCCAAAAGAATAACGGTATTTACTCATAACAATACAATTATTTTATTATATGGAGATTTCTATACAAACAGGAGTACATTTGTATATCTCATTATACGTTGCCTATAATTTAATTCGTCCACTTTAGTTTACAGAACTTGTACTATTTTTCATTGTCTATACGTTTCTTATTAATGCAAATTTTTTATGCTTTTAAAAATGTTTCATAGTCGTTTGACTTACAATTCCTGTTTTTTCCATATACTATTTTATATATTGTGAAGTAGGATATTTATCTTTTACTGTGGTAATTATTTTATTTTGCCATTGTTTTGATGAGTTTTTGTGCTGGTTTCCATTTTATGTAAGAAATGTATAATTTTATCAAATATTGTATAATTGACATTGTGCATGGGTAGATGGAGTATACTCTCCCATTGCTTATTCCATGAGAAGATTATATTGTCAAGGCTTAATTAATGCTCAATTAGAAGTTTAATCCCTAGAGAGGATTATTTTCATGGCATGCATTGTTTCCGTATTGAGGTGATGTCCACACACTTTATACCTAAGATAAAGGTACTGGAATCTGCCATATTATACAACTATATAATGATTTGAAGAGCCTTTCTTTTCTTATTTGTTTCCTCATGATCTCTAGTTATTTTCCATCATGTATGGTAAAGTTCTTGATGTTCTAAAATTATATGGGAATGATAAGGTGGAGTTAACTTCAGGGACACTTGTTTATCTAGTGCTTACTAAGTAAAATAGTGTATGTGTTATGGTGTACTTTGGCAACAGATTATAAGCAAATCAACAAAACTTACTAGTGATTTTGAAACTTATGTATAGCATAAGAGATAAACATGTGCAATGTCATTTTATTGCCATCAAGCAGTAGTTCACTGGTGGATCGGTAAGACATTTCAATAGTTAGAATATTTTATGGACATCGGCAGTTTAGCATTCTGCATACATTTGATTCCTCGTGTCTGTTTCCATGTAGTAAATTTCTTCATGTTAAACAGTAATAATTGTCATTTATGCTTAATTTGGTAATTGCCATTATCAAATTATTGATTAATAGTTTAATTATATTTTAATGCTTTCAATAGCATACTATAAATGGATATTGTTACTAAACATATCAATGCATCAAAATTGATATACTGATACTCAAATAAAATATACCTTGCTTTAGTGTTTCTAAAAGATGTGTTTTCATTTTTTTTTAAAAACTGTAAATAAATCCTGTTTTAAAAATGTTTAATTGTCTTTAGTCTTACTGCTAATCATCATCCATATTATTGTTATTGCTATAAACAGGTTTTAAAGTCATCAATTAATACAGTACATTTTTATTATGCATTAATATATCATAATGATTTCGGTAAACTTTTACATTTAAAGTACATTTAGAATTTATGGCTTATTGATAGGTACACTAAAGATTTTAAGCCCATGTCTTATTTTAAATATTTTAATGGTCAATTGGTTTTGGAATAACCTATTTATTTGAACCACAAGATACATCATTCATTGATCTTGATTGTATATCCCATAATTATTTAATAAGTTTGTATATTATTGCACTTACTTCATTAAGAATTTATTTGTACTTCATAAAGCTTAAAGTTCATATTATTGTTGGTATTGGATTTGCCAAATATTGATTTTGTTTTGTTATATTTAGGTAGTGGTAAAATTCCTTTACTGACCCAAGAATATCTTGTAAATGATATTTAAGGGTACTAATCAGTACACTAGGCCAGCCGCTTGGTGGCATTGTTTCTCTGCTAAAAACACACTATTATATTGATCAGTGCCAGACTATTTTTAATGAAATTTTTACATTTTCTCCAACTTTTATTAAAATATTTTTTCCCAATTTGTCCAACTTTTATTTTAAAATATTTTTAATTTTCTCCGCCTTTTAAAAAAATATTTTGATATGACTTTTTTACTCATCTTTTGACATTTAATACCTTTTTTAACCAATATTTTGACATTCTTATAAATAATTTACAAGATTTGATTCAAATATTTTCGTTTTCAAAAATGGCAAAATTAAATACATCGCATAATCAAGCAAAAACAAAAATCACAATGTAGTCGCCACTGTATTTTAAAAACAAAAAGAAAACCAAAGTTGAAAGTCAAAAGTTTGATCTTGGTTTAACTTTTTTGGGGTGAGATGGTGAGAACAAATTTGTCCATCACTGAGACAAAAGTTATTTTTGATTTGTTTTTTTTTAAAAAAGGTTAATAAAAATTGGTTTTAAAAAGAAGTTTTAGTATATCAGCAGTATACAAATAAAACTGAAACAAAAATCACCGTATAGCCCAAAAAAAAAAAAGTCACGGTATTTTTTTAAAATAAAAAAAACCAAAGTTGAAAAAGTGAACCATTTTGATCTTATTTTAATGTTTTTTGGGGGGTGGGGGCTGACAAATAATTTGTCATCACTGATCAAAGTTAATGATTTCCAAAACTACGTGCAAACTCAGACATTTTGTCTCGTAATTTACGTGTCTATTTGCACGAGTTCTGGAAAAAGGTGCTAGATCATGACCTTTTGCAATTTTTCCCACCTTCCAAAATTTGTAGGGAAGCATGGCAAGTCTTACAACTATTAGTATCAAATAGTACGTCAGGTAGGGGGTAAGATCTTTAATTAGAATGCATATTACAATAGTTATGGCCACTTGAATTCCCTCCACCCGCACATCATGAGTGATCTGTTAAGTGTGCATATTTGCAGTATCACAAAGCACATTAGCGGCTTGTAATATTGGTGTGCACTGTGATATACAGCTGCAGTGGCTAATATGAACAGTAGTTCTATAGGCTGTAAGTTTCTTTGCAAAAGCACAGAAATATTGGGCTGTGTAAATTGCAATTTGTTTTTAGCAAAGAAACACCACCAGACAGCTGGTCTAGTGTACTGATTAGTTCCTATTTAAGTTATTTGAACACTGAGAAAAGTAAATGATTAGTTCTTAATTGTAATTTTGAATTTATGGTAATTTTATGTTCAAAGTTATTTGTTGTGCTTTGGTTAGTTATGTTCATCTTCTGTTTTATTAATTCAATATAACTTTAAGATGTAAATCTCTTTTTTAGTTTTAAAACTTACTAGTTTATCTTAAATTTGTGTTTAAATATTCTGGTTCAGTCAAGCTTAGAATCCATATTTTGCTGTTTGTTTATCTTACCGTCATTTAATGCAATAGTTTATAGCCAGGATCTCATTCTCCATCATCTAAATTATTCTCATATTTCATCTTGATTTTTCTTTTACTTAATTTTCATTTTATCTTAATTCATCATCATAGTTGATTCATTATCTCCTATTCTATCATCACCTCTACCATCCATTATCCTAACACATCTTTCTCTTAAGCTTGTTCATTTTCATTTATTTCCATCATCTATTTATCATTTAATTCATAATTTGAATTCTAAATTTATCATCTAATAGTATTTTGCTATGAATTTTAAAGCTTGTTTAACCAATGTCGATACTAGAAGTTATCTTTATGGACTCTTATCGTTTCATGCTAGTTTAGTTGGTTTTAAAAAAATATCTTTATTTTAAATTTTCTTTTTATGCATACATTCTTAATATTTGTATAGCGAGGGTTAGTATATATATTTTATTAAATCGATAAATGACCGTTATCAATATAAACTTTTTATTAACTTTGAAAAATAATTGATTCAGCGTTTCCCTCCACCCTTTATATTTTGAATACTTTTCATGCTTAATAATCTTTCTTTATACATAAAGCATTAATGTATTGACTTTTAAAGATCATGCACAATGTGAAAATATTATGTAAATATGTATATTTGTTGAAGTTGAATTTTCAATTTTTCTTTATTAATATTTTTGAAGAACATGTGTGAATGCATGCATGAACTTGTTAACATTTATTTTTCATTATCACTTACTTTACAGGAATTGTTGCAGCTATTTAGTTCTTATAAGTCTAACAGAAGCACAATGCGTTTGTCTGGGGAAAAACAACCAAATATATGGGAATGATAACACATGATAGTGATATCTGGCTGTTTGGTGGCAAAGGAATGTATAAAAAAAAATTATCTAAAAGAAACAGGTTGAATGTTTCATGCTAACAACTATTACAAATCATTTAAGTGAGTTTCCTTATTATCTTATATGAAATGAAGTTGCTTTGATAACAGTTTGAAATTGTTACCGTCTAAGTATTGACTGGTTTTAAATGATTAAATATATGTAAAATTCTAAGTGTATTTTATACAAATCATAAACTTTATTAAGTCACTCAAAAATGCTTATAGCTATTCTAGCCGCAAATAAAAATATATATTTAAAGAACTATTTTTATAAGAGGCAAAAATCTTCATAGTCACACCATTTAGTGCAAGCCAGAGTAATCAATGGTTGCAAGGCTTGTACATAAAATCCCTGTCAAGTGCCTACTCATCCAATATCTACAGACTAGTTTCTGCCTTGTGGCCTTCATCAGTGAGGAGCTTTGGATCTGAGAGCACTACTCCTAGATCTTACTATCTAATGCAACCTTTCAGCAGTACACTTTACCTATTTAGTTTTCAGTCCATGCTCAATCCCATGTATAGGCAGAGATCTGAATCCACTCCAGTATTTATGTTTTGCTGTCTTTGGTTCTTTAATAAACAGTCACCATCATAATTTGGCAGGATTGGTATTAAATCACAAAACAGAATATGATCACTATCTCCTGTGCCAACACAATCTATTAAAAATGAGGCAAACCTCTCCATACATAGTGTCATTTAGTGCAAGATAAAAGTAATCAAGCGAGCAATAAATAAATAGAAACGAGTTACTATTTTAAATAATTTAATTAATAAAACAAATACATTGTATAGGCTTAAACCTGCATTTATATGTCATATGTGGGATTCGAACTCAGACTTTCACACAACCCACTACTCTCAGTGCCATCTCATATTGCTGACCCACCTGATCACACACATGTTGAAAAGATAAATAATCACCAATATATGTATTTCATGCTAAACCAGCAATTATCAGTTGGTCTAGATTACTATCACACATATATACAATCAGTGCTCAGCTTTATATTAAGATAGCCAATCTCCATACTTTAATGGACAGGGTTCAAACTCACAACTCTTCAGCCTTCCATTTCATTTATAAAACACATTATATAATCAGTATGTGGAAAATTACGCTCGCAGGTGTTACATAGTTATTGAGATTGATAGTTAACATATTCTCTCATTATATATATTTAATAGAATCATGTGCAGTATTCATGTTTATGCCTATATTAATATGCCAAATCCTAGCTAGTTTGCAGTCTGCAAATTACACAGAACATATTAGCCAAAGTTACAATTAAACATACATCGCTTCTATGCCATCTGTCTATCTATAACATCTTTTAAGAAATGAGCACATAATCAGGTTCAAAAATACAGTTTAGCATGTTAACCAAGATTAGGGTTCAGCTTAACACTGAATCATTTAACATGAGAGAGAGAACTGGTTAATTCTAGGTCTACTTATACACACTATGGCACATATTAAAATATTAATAAAATAAGTATGGTGCGAGTGGATTATTATTCACAGGCTTCAGCATCGAATGCTTGGTGCCCTACAACCAGACTTTCTATAAATATACGATCATTTTAAGTTCAGGGAGTGGGATAAGCCTTTAAGAAACAATCTGGACCCTTGTGTTCCAGTTCTAAAATGTTGCTTTACTCTAACTACATGGACAAGCATGACTTCAGCCAATGACCCATCCAAAACATGCAGTAAGCAGTTAATGTACAGAATGTATTTAGTAAGAATACCCTTGCTATACACACATCAAATAAGAATCATTTAACTAACTTAACATGCCTATAAAGTGTTTATTTGCATATCTACATAATCCAGTTCTAAAGACTAGAATGTCAATCATATTATGTTTAGGAACTGAATATATTAGTAACCTAGCTTAAGCTACCACCATCATTAATATATATATATTATATTCTAAGGAGAAAACATATTTGACGGGCAGTTATAAAACATTACAGATTACATATATGGTTATAATTCATAACCCTCATTAAACAAAACACAACTAACTGATTATTACAATATTAATAAAATCAATCGGTTAACATAATAAGATCTCAAAATAATGAGTTAGAAATAATAATTCTATTATTTAATATTTATTAAAATGAAGACACGAAAATATCTTTGCAAGGAAATGGACTACAATTATATATATAAATGCTCACACTTTAGTTATTTGGCATATTAAAGTACATACAATGATAAAATCATGAAAGTAAATTAAAATAGAATAGGCATAAAAGACTACCTGTAACTTATACTTTAAATTAGATTATTGCAGTGTGTTACATTTTAAAAGGATGATTTTCAAATTATAAATTTTGATGTGAGACAAACTTGAGTTTGATATTAATTAGAGTTAGAGAATTTAGGAAACAGTTTTTAAATGTTGATTCATTATATAGCTAGCTTAGAGAAATATTAAAAAATTAAGGTTATAAGCAGAGCTCTGCAGCAATTAGAAATGTTGCTGGTTTTCTTCATTGCAACTTCGTGCATACTGAACAGTGATGTTGACACTATTCCTTATGTAGATGGCTTGGTTTCCATTGAGATCTTACAATGGGCTGCTTCTCTGGGAATATTCATCCCATTTTAAAGGACCATAGGGCACCACTTCCCATAGGAAAAGTGAGTCTGTGCCTTTTATCCCATCATGGCAAAGATAAAACAGGTGTGGATTCAACTTACAACTCTGACATAAACAATATAGTATATCTTTTTGATTATAAAAATTGAACTATTTATATTTACTCTTGACCATCTGGTTGTTTACAAGTTTGTACGCAGCTAGAAAACACATTAGCACATCTTCAAAATCTAACATGTTTAATTAAAATTCTTTAATTTTGCGTTACTTTTTACACCAGTTCCCATTGTTTACTACTCCCAGTCCAGTACACATTGGTGATAACTATTAATTCTAAGAAATGTTATTGCAAATTTAAGATAAAAAACTAGACTCACGATATACAGCACAACTGTGATGGTCTAATTAAAATTGTTTATTAGAAGCTTAACTAAAAACAGAATCTACAAATCAATAATTCTCCTATATATGTAGGATTGTAGAACCAGGAATGTACTCTATATATATGCTACAGCAGCAAACTAAAATATAAACTAATATTTTAGATCACATGATCACCATCTCATACTAGCACATAATTGTTGTAAACAAAGGCAAAACTCTTCTCCATACAGTAGTGCCACCCTGTGCTAACCAGAGTAATCAATAGATGCCAGAAGGCTTGTGCATAAAATCCCTATCTAGTGGCTGCTGGAGGGTTGCATTAGATCCTAAAATCTAGATGCAGTGCTCTCAGATCCAAGGCTCCTCACCGACGAAGGCCACAAGCTGGAAACTAGTCTGGGGATATTGGATGAGTAGGCACTAGATAGGGATTTTATGCACAAGCCTTCTGGCATCTATTGATTACTCTGGTTAGCACAGGGTGGCACTACTGTATGGAGAAAATAGTTTTGCCTTTGTTTACAACAATTATGTGCTAGTATGAGATGGTGATCATGTGATGTTTAGTGGTTTAACACCAATCCTGCCTAATAGGATAGTGGTGGCTATGGTTGTTTAAGAGCCAAAGACACCAAAATGTATGGGTGCTAAATTGAGTTCAGACCCATATGACTATATAAGCTATTGAGCTTAGATTGAAAATATTTTTTTTGCAATTTCATTCTCATAGTTTTGTAGTAGAGTTAAAAGGTGGCTGCTGGAGGATTGCATTAGATCCTAAGATCTAGGTGCAGTGCTCTCAGATCCAAGGCTCCTCACTGATGATGGCCACAAGCCAGAAACTAGTCTGGGGATATTGGATGAGTAGGCACTAGATAGGGATTTTATGCACAAGCCTTCTGGCATCTATTGATTACTCTGGTTAGCACAGGGTGGCACTACTGTATGGAGAAAAGAGTTTTGCCTTTGTTTTTAATATTTTAGATTAAATCGCTTTTTAAATAAACTATGCAACTTTAAAAAAACATCTGTAATGTACATATTAATCCAATTAGATTTATCACTCATATATATATATGTATATATGCAATTATGCATATATGGTTGTTTACAATCGTTTGTGTAGGTATCCCAAGAGAGTTTATATCAGGCATAGGTACGAGGATAAAATAGGCGAAACATGGAAGTAATAAAAATTGACTGTTTCAATATGTATATAGGTAAAATAAAGATTGTGATGTACTTTCCTCTTAAAAAATAAACAGCAAATTAAATATTTGCTTATCTAAATTAGCATTTTTCCGCTAGCATGATTAGTTAATGAATATATGGTTAAACTCCATACAATAAAATAACTTAGTAAATGGTAAGGTATTTCTCTCTACACATATATATTCAAAATTAGATTAAACAAATGCAGAACTTGGATGAATGTTGTTTTCTTTTAGAATCAAATAAATTCTATCTATTAAACAAATAAGTTCCACTTTAAATAGCAGGATGAGGATAAAACTTTGAAAATTTTAACTTAAATTTAAATGTCATCCAACTTCTTCCCTTTAAATATATTCAAATTACATCAATAATATAAGAAAACAAACCAGCTTAGTAATACGTTACATTATTTTAAATTAAAATAAAGATTATAAATAAAAATTGATTAAAAGTTGTTTAACGTATATATCGCACAGATGGAATGAAAACTTTAAAAGTATTATATTCTTTTTAAAATAGAAAAAAAAAGATATTTGAACGTACTTTTTTATAAAAAAAAAAAAAAAAAGTGCAAGTACAAGATCTAAAGATAAAATATTTTTGTTAAAAGATTCTTATGTAATCTCAGTAAATGGAAATGATTGTTTTATAAATGAAATGAAAAGCAAACTAGCCATTGGGAGCTCTTATATAAAAGTCAGATGAAAGATATAGATAAGAGAACAAAAAAAATTAGGTGGCCAATAGAAACAGCAAACAAATGCTCAGACCTTAATGAAAATGATTGGAACATGAAACTATGTTCAGTGAATCCGGAGGATTACTATAACAGAAAAATATCCAAATTAAGAACAGTTCCAGCTTGATTTTTTTTTTTTTTTGAGGAGAGTGATGACGCACTGCTCACTCTCACCTTTTTAAAAATGAAATGACTGTTGAATTATGAATGGTACTGTTGCAGACCCCGAATCACATGGGTACTGAAATTCAATAGTAGCAGGATTGAACCAGCTAAGGCAGCCTCCAGATTGAGAACTACGGTATAAACAACAGACCAGCCTTCCATTAATAAAGTCTTCGCGGGAATTGGCCCCAAGGAATCGTGAGCTCTTCTACTGTAAAGTATGAACTATACAATTTTAAAAAAAGATTTGACAAGTTAAACCTAATTTTTTTAAAAATGAACTTTAATCTGATTTTTCAAAATCAATTATTAATGTTTAAATTTTATACATTTGAGTTTGCTAATAATTTAATCATTTCCATTTTTTTTTTATTAATATTCATTGAATAAATTATTTAAATGCATTAATTTTAAGTTGGGTATAGATAACTGCATAGATCTGTTAATGTTTGTTTTTGTTCTCATATTTGATTAGAATATAGACACTTGGTAAATATGATACCTCACGTTGAATATCTGAAATGTATTTATCGGATGTCTTTTAAGTCATTGGTGTCAATGCAGCATCTTATGATGAATGCCATTGGGTTTCTTGTAAATTTCCCTCTGCAATTCCATCAATGACTATATTTTGATTGTTTGTTTATTTTGAAATGTTTTTAACAGAGTAATCTATGTAGCCGATCTATACTCAACATTATAAAACAAACTTTTATAAAATTCATCTGTGCGAACTTCAACTGAATAAATGTTAAATTTAAGTCGAGCATGAATGGCAGCATAGATTTGTAAAGTTATATTAGTTTAATTAAGGAATGGAAAATCTTACGTTATTTGTTTCGTAGTTAAATTGGGTTAATCGGTTGGATATATTGGTGTAATTAGTAAATGTAGTATGAGGTCCACTATGTGCAGAATCACCTTATATGCTGCCCTCAGGCGAAATAAGCCTTTCTTATTGACCATCGGAGAGACGGTATTCCCTGCTCCTTAGATCCCCCTTTGCCTATGGAATGGGATCGTAAGTCAGCAAAAAGGGCCACAATCCCTTCCTATGGAGTTTTTTTATTGTTCTCGCCAAACAGATGTAACATTCCTTTACTGGACGAGAGACAATTTCTTCAATTATAACCATGCTGTTCAGATGTACATTCCTGACAGTATGGTATTTGTGCTGCCGTATTCATGCTGCATTGAATGCAGCGATATATCAGATGGATTGACGTTGGTTTGGCTGCGAACTTTTGGCCCCAGGGTTAAATAAGGGATAGAATATTTTCTTTTCAAATGCAATCTATATAGTCTATTCATACTCGACACTTTAATAAAATATAAAATGTCAATCTGTGCGGACTTTCTTAATGATTTAAATTTAAAAATTAATAACCAATCTAAAATAATAAATTTTATTCCTCTATTTTAAAAGTTTTATATATGTGCATTAATAAATGTTTGTGTTCTTACTGGCAGTGGCTTCTTTTATTTTTTTAATATTAAAAATATTTCGATAAGAATTTATATTTGATAAATCTTTGCATCTCACTGAGCTAGTGGCAAGGGCTGATGGTCGGAAAACAAAAATATACATGTAAAATTTGAATCTTACGTATCTGCCTACTCTATAAATTTTCTAGGTTCAAATAACCTAGTGGCGCCCTGTATGGCAGATACGGTAAGACTCCTCAATCATTCCGACCGTTATAGTAGGTACACTAATGATCTACATATGTATAAAAAAGAGAAATATTTCATCACCAGAATATCTACTAAAACATTATATACATGAGATTAAATTTTAGTTGGTACCTATAACGCATACTTGAAAGCTGCATTATAGATCTAAAATAACAAAACAAAATAATAAGATGTTACTGGTAACAAAGAAAGCCCTTATATGAATTATTTTTATTTCAAAGGGCAGCAGACTATAAGTTGGTGATTGATGCTTCATGATAACTGACCTGAGATCTTGACAGCTGTTGTTACATCATGGATGGTCTTCAGATAGATTTAATATAGGGAGTAAAGACAGGCAGTCTACAGGCACAGTTATCTTCTACTAAATCCAATTTCATAGACACCCCTCATAGAACAGACTCACAAGAGGGGTAAGATGAACTATACTGTTCTCAGGCAAGTTTAACAGTCAAAAGATTTAAGAGTAAGAACCTCAAACAAAGTAACACTTCTTATTACTTCCTTTAAATTCTTGGAAACACTAAGTTTCTCAGCCTGAATCTTAATAGAAGTCTGCTAAACTTCCATTGTTTTAAAACTTCTTTAAGAGAATCCCATGTTTTGATATAGTTTGATATTCATCCCTATGGACAAACAAACAATTTTACATTTTTATCATTTATTTTCAACTGATGTAAAGTTAAATTTAGTCAGGAAGGTGTTCACTGTAACTATTTCTTTACTAGAAATTTACTTAAGCTACTTGACATTATATCTAATCTATTAGCTTCATTTATCTATTAGCTAGCGAATTTTTCTATTTATTCAACATTAAAATATTTTCTTAATCGTGCCACACCTATAACATTTATATATATTGTACCAATATAGTATCGGTACATATATATATAAATTTTGGCTAAAAAAATTATTAAAATAAAATTATGCGAGGGTTAATAAATAAATAATAAAGTATTGTAGTATAATAATTGAGTCTAAAATTGAACAAAATAAAAACCTCTTGTTCAAAGAAGTGGTTAAAAGTTTAAAGAGTATTTTTTAAAAACAATTTGTTAAAAATCAATTAATTAGAAGGGGGTAGAAAGCTTAAAATATAAATCTTTACATGAAATAGAAATATCTCTCTTTTCATCCAATTAAAGAAAAAAAGGTAATCTTAAAAATATTAAGTTTATTAGAAAAATATATGTGCGTAAATAGTGAGTGATAAATGTGTGCATGTTAAAAATATAAAAAATAAAAGCATGTAACTGAAATGTTTCTCAAAGATTTAAATATTGTATACGCTCATAAATGATGTAAACAAAAGGTGCGATGGCTACTAAATTAAACAAAATCCACAAGACAACAAGTTTGCTATGGCTACTAAATGAAAACACGTAATTAAAAGCTTATCTAAGGAATGCAATAAAAACAAGGAATTTTGACAACGGATATAGCTGGAGGACATCAACAGGTTGTCATATAAATAGTCCAGTTTTTTCATCAATCAGTTTAGTTAATTGAGTTCAGATTACAATCAGTTGGGTTCTTTAATTAGTCAATCAATTAGTGTTTATCAGGACAATGCAGAGCTAATAACCATTGGAATCATATGACTTTCGCTCCAGCTTGTCTAATGGAATATCAGCAATCTTCCCGGAAAAAGATAATGCCTGCCTAACAACTTGAAAATCCACTGTCAATATCTGTCTTAAAGAAAAATGCTTTGGAATACTAAGCAATAAATCTCCACAAGAAAACCCTCAAATCTAACCGGTTAGAAATATTTCATGTGAAGTAACAACCAGCAAGAAGTCCACGTTCAAATCCTAGGTAATAAATAATTTTTCTTATTCTCATTTCTAAATAAAGTAGCCATTGCAATAATTCGAAGCCTCCCAGAGTCAAATAATAATGAACTCTATATATAGCAAGCATAAAGAATTGTTGATGTGCATGCTTTATGTCATGTATTATTTAATGCTTTTATTATGATCTAGTGTATGAATTCAGAGTATGTGTGTGGTCATTATATAAAAATACTATTGTTTATGTTAGTTAAGATTTATAAAAATATTTAAAATTAACTATTAAAACAAATTATCTTTAAGTGCAATATATGTCGGCCAATTCTTTTTTACCACTAATCAAAGCAATAATTTGTGAATGTATTACAATAGACTGAGCTAGTTATGGGATTTTTCAAGCACTGGATTATGGGCCTACTGTCCAAACCCAATTAGTTATCCCGTGTAATTAGCTGGCACCTAAGGGTTATCTCAAAGCGGTTTGAATCTAGCAGTCAAGGTGGGCCAGTCTGGAAATATGATCGTTATGAGCTGCATAGCTTGGTCTCACTGTGGGTATTGTTGATGGCTCTACCATCAATGGTATTCCCCTCTCTGCTTGAAGGGCCAGTTCATTCATGTAATATAAAATTTATAATCTAAAATTATAAATTAGGTTTAAACCCAGTTAAACAGAGTAAATAGAGTACGCTGGAACTTCTACTTATCACACCCGGTACAATATATTGTACCGGTCAAAAAATGTTGATCTATCTAACTTGAGCTGGAACTAACAAAATGTACTTCAAACCCAGTCAAGCCCAAGATATAGGTCAGGGCCCAACCTGGATTCGAACCCATTCCCTAAACCCCAGATCAAACAACTAATGAATAAGGTATGATGATAACACAATAATTTATTAAGTCCCGTCGACTAGCAAAGCGGAGAAGACAATAAGACTTCTATATTAACATTATAACTGAACTAAAATAGGCATACACATGGTTGTATGTGTGGAAGTTGAAAAAAGAAAATTCAAACAACTCAAACAAATTAGATAATAAAAAAATAGTTTAATATAACAAATTAATTATATACATTAATGTGTGCATGACAGGGTGATCTACCCAGCAGTAGATAATTATATATTGGGATACACACTGACAATTCTCATGAGCTCTTTTATCAACTATATAGTATATATACATCTTTGGTGAAAATGGTATTAAGATGCCAATCATTTATTAAAAGAATTGCATAACATTGCTATTAATGCTTTGGTTTATGTTTCTGAAACATGGTGACTAACATTATTTTGGGGAGTATTCAGGGATTCATTACATATATAAGAAAAACTATTTTCATACCATTACGGTCGTGAAAATAAATAAAATACATTTGAAAAATTATATTTGATTATATGACAAAATATTTATTCAGGGATTCATTACATATATAAGAAAAACTATTTTCACACCATTGCAGTCGTGAAAATAAATAAAATACATTTGAAAAATTATATTTGATTATATGACAAAATATTTCTTTTCATTAACATTTAAAAGACAGAATGCTTGTTTTCTTCAAGGCAGATACTCTTAAATACAGAAATAATAAATAACGATGGTAGGATTGTATAAGACTGAAATAGCATCATTAATTAATAAAACTAGTGATATTCGGCATTATATATATATTTGAGCAGAGCGCAATTTTAATATTATAACATCAAAACTGGGTCATGACGCAAAAGAAATAATAAATGAATAGGCGGTACTGACATAATGGTGGAGAAATCAAAAATCGTGCTTCTGGATGAACAATGAAATCTAAGACCCCCTTCTTAGGGCAGTGCTTAGAGAAATGTGGTTAGCCAAAGCGTGGGCCAGGCATCCTGAAATCACCGATGCAGAGGCCTTTTATAAGGAGGTCCTGGGTAGCTCAACTACCTGCGGGACAGGAACTAATGAGAAATCCATGGTTTCGAACCTGTCGCAACCTCCAGATTAGAAGCACCTATATATATTCATGAAGATAGGCCAAATGTCAGTAACACAGTATGAATAAATGTCACTAACAACACTGAATATGATTTACTGCTATTAAAATAGATGACCCCTTTGTTGTAATGCTATAAATTATACAAATATCATGCTATGCAATTATAATATATAGAGATTTCCTTTAATAACAAAATACATTAAAATTTGACCCCCTCCTTTTCTGCTATTTAAAATAATTCAATCCCACCTTCGTGGATTTTGATAGTAACTGAGAATATTTAAGCATTTGATATTTTAAGAGTATATTAAAAAAATAAAGTAAAACTAGCAGTTATAGAGAAAACAACTAATAAGTCACCCTTTCAGAATATAAATAAATAACATTTTAAAATATTTCAAAGCGTTAATTAGCCTAAGTGATGGGTTTACCCAGTGTAGAATTACTTCATTCTATTTGGAGTTGAACAAACAATTTTTAATAAAAACACATTGACTCGTAAAAACAATCTAGCGAGCATATGTTTTGAAAGGACATTAATAACCTTAATTCATGGAGGTTTAATTAAAAAGTGGAAAGATTTTGAAAAATTCAGCTCATCAGGTTGCTTGAGATTGGCATATTAATAACAAAAGCATTCATATACAATCAAGCAATAAAAACATATAAATGACTGTACCAAACTTAAAGCATATGAAATAGGATTAGATTTATAAAATTCATTTAAGAGCGATTTACACTTACATATTAGAAAAAGATAAAGTTAAATGATACATTACGAGAAATCTTGATAGCAGGGTTTGAGATTAGTTAGATTAGCTTTAGTTTCGGGTGGCATGAAAATAATGAGTTACCTTGCATAATTCTATGAGTCCATTTTAAAAAGTCTGGCTTGTGCATGGCAATTCAGGGATCCATGAGAGTTCTTATGTGATAGCAAGCTTCTATTCAGCACTCCAAAGTTCTCAGGTTAGGCTTTTCCTTTATTCTAGGGCAGAAGGTTGGTATGGCAGCGTAAGACCATCCCACAAGGGTCAGGAAGGGTGATTGGCTTTCTAATCAATCATTTATACTTTACACCAGTGGATTATGTTAACAAGTGTTCTCAATAGTAGCTAATCTTTCGTGTCTAAAATCAGGCCATTTTATATCCCGCTCAGGTATTTGTGGAATGCTTTTAACTTTTTATTTCTAGCCCAAAATCTAATCTTCGATCTAAAAAAATCCTACCTTTTCTTTATCCATTGTTCTTAAAGATGCAATCATTAGATAATGTTCCAAAAGTATATTCAAATCCATTTCTAGATTGGACAGATTTGACAAAAATGTTTATAACAAAAGTAAAATCCATTAATCATATTCCCCGTTTTATTTTTGGTAAAACTTTAATTGCCAAGACTAGAACAATATTATACTTCCACTCCTTTAATTATTTTTGGACAATTAACGGTTGCATTCTCCATCTTGGATTTTACAAAAATATAGTTAAATAAAAAAAAAATTTAAAAAGAAAACATTTTATAAACTATCTATAATAAAATATTTATAAAATTAATATTTTGTTAGCATGTTTGTTCTCATAATATATATACATATCTGAGCCACACCTATGTATTTTAATGTGAAGAAAATAATAAAAAAATATTTAAAACTAAAATTTGTAATTTTGAGGCATGCTTCTCAGAAATATATACATGAAATATCCCCATAGAGGAGTGGGGTGGGATGGGACATAGAGTTTGAATATGTTAGTAGTTGGCGAGTAAATAGAATCATGAAGCACTATCCTGGGCTAAGATTGGCTGCTTCTATGTTTTATAGATAAATTTCAGTCTTATAATTCATTTTAATATCCATTAACTGTGCTTCATTTTAGAGTAGTTAGATAAACAAACAGTGCAGCACACATATATGGATATGTGTACAGCTTCAACTATTTATCTGTATATACAAATATTCCAGGAAATTCTTTCATGCATGTTTTGCAATCAACCTTCACGGCACAAGATATATTGGGGATTAATCTCCACACTCCATATTGTTAGTCCAATATTTGTAAATGTTTGATTTTAGGAATGCATTTTTTTTACAAACATTCCATTCGTATTTTTTTTTCAAAACTAGACTAGGCAAATCTCACACATGGTGGAGAGTTATAACACATTCCTGCACATTGAGGAATATCAATATTGGCAAATTAAAGTGCTATTTAACTAAGTAGATATCAAATTTATTATAACACATTTTTACTTTATATTCCTTTACTTTGCAAAGTATTATGACATGATAGTACATCGTTATGATTACTATGCATTATTTGCAGTTAACAAGATGCTGTTAAATTGATATCTTCTTTACATTATGTAATGTGTTTGAGACTTGTGCAGTCAACTTCGATCTCTGCTTTATTTATTTATAAAGGCAACATATGCATATAATTTTAAGTCTTGATTGAGATAAAATGATCAATATAGCGCATTTTACTGATAGTGAATACACAGAAGGAATTGAGCGTCTGAACTGTAACCGCTATCGAAATTTTAAGTGAGTTTATGGGGTATGATATTACATGCCTTAAGAAATTTAGATATTAGTTTTTGTTTCTTTTTCAAAACTTGCTTTCCCTTGTCATACTTAGTTTTAATTTTTTGATATTTGATAATTCAACATTTTCATGACAATTTTCTTTTAATATTTTAAATTAAACAAACATATAATTATCAAATACTTCATAGAATATACAGAATTGGCTAAAGCCATCAGAAAAAATTGTACTATCATTTTCAGATCATGCTGGGAAGAAGCTCAAAGTCAAAGAAAAATTTCTCATGAAACCAAAATTAAGGCTAAACTCAGTCAATTAGAACTAGTTTCACTAACGCTGCAATAATTAAAGATTATTTAAGCCCTGATGTTAATACATCCTCTGAAACTTTTTCATAGGGTACACCTGCTCTTGATGTATTAAAACAGCGTTTCCCAACTTGTGGTACGCGTACCACTGGTGGTATGCGAGTTGCTGGTTGGTGGTACACGAAAAATAATCAATAATGGCGGACATAAAAAATAAAAAAAATTAAATCATAAAAATATCATAGAAACGTTTTTTCCTATAATTCATAAAAATTATTTTAATGAATAGTATTATACAGTAAAGTTGTTAATATATACAGTCGATGATCGAAAATCCAGCAATTAATATCGGTTTTTTTTTTTTGGAGTGCTCTTTTAAATTTAGCCGTTAGCCACCAGTAACTTGAGATGTCGCCGCCACTGTTGTCATAGTGCTGCACTCTCATTCACTTCACCGCATGGCTTACAAGTGACAGGTTATTATTTGTGATTGTATCGTCTTTGTTTATTAAAATTCATTGATCCCTATATAACCTGCTTATTCGAACTTAGACAAGAAGCACAGGTTTTTTTTTTTTAAGACAATCCTTTTGATCTCTCTTCGAAATTGTATGATTTTGATTGGCTTCAGGTGCTTGCATATTTATCTGATATTTTTTGCAAATAAATGAACTTAAATTTGACACTTCAGAATAACTCGATAACGATCTTTAATGTTAATGATAAAATTGAAAGTATGATTAAGAAATTAGATTTTTGGAAACAGTGTATTGAAAACAATCAACCGGAAAAATTCGAAACTCTACATATTTTTTTGTTTGAAAATAAGGTTAGTCTGTCTCAAGATATACAGAAAATATAATAGCACATTTAACAGGATTAAAATTGTCTTTCATGGAATATTTTCCAAAACCCGAAAACACAAATGATAAGTGGATTTCAAACCCCTTCTATGAAGAAAATTTAGAAAAAGCTACATCATTATCAATAAAAGAGAAAGAAAATTTAATAGAATTATCGACACAATCTAATTAATTTTGGTTAAACATTAAATAATATGAACAGTTTTCTGAGAAAGCTCTTAAATTATTATTAGCATTTACTAGTATGGAATTAGTAGAAAGAGCTTTTTCTTCATATATTTTTTTTAAAAAAAAGTATTGAAACAGATTGAATGTAGCTGTAGACTTAAGGGTATATCTTGCATCTTCTGAACCAAATTTCAAAAAATTATGTTCTTCGAAACAAGCACAAGGATCTCATTAAATTTATTTTATAAAAACATTTGATTATGATAAAAAAATGTATTAATTGGGTTTTTATAATTTTGTGTTTTTATTAAAACCATTTATTAGTAAATGAAATATGACAAAATAGTAGATAAATATGATACTTTGAACAAACACATACATATATGTTACAGTGAGTTTATAATTTCAGTGAGTTTATAATCCAGCATGACGTTTAGGCATGTTACAATGTAATTTGTCTCATTATGTGATGTGAATACATGGTCACCCTATAATATGTATAATGCAAATAAAATAACACACTCGCAATAACAAATTTCACAAAATACAATCATTTTTATGAAGTGGTACAATTTAGCATGATATACTACCAAGTGGTACGTGAGCCAAAAAAGGTTGGGAAACGCTGTATTAAAAGAATATCCTTTGCTATAACAAATTAAACAGTGGTAGATCCTATTGTAAATGGAGTAATGTTACGAATATCTTATTGTAAAATACTTTTAAGCTGCATGTACACAAGTATTCAAGTCATATATTTTCTCTGTAAACTGATTTATTAATCAATATATTTCGGTGGTATTCTCTTATCATTTCATATTAGAAAAATCCTTGTCATTTTGTTCATGATAGTAAATTGAATATAATTATAACTTTTTGCTATTAACTTTGTTGGTTCTGCAATACAATGTGTCTTTGTGTTTAATGTAAAAAACTTTAAATGTGTTAACTGGGTATATATTTATATAAATGAATATCTATCTTCAGGATGAGATCTAAATAAATTGTTAAATTATAAGAATCTTAAGCGCTTTTAAATATTAATCACAGTTATGAGCTTATGTTCCTTTTTACAATATTTTTAAAATATATAAAATGTGCTAACATGCACAAGCACACAAAGCTAAAAATCAAAAAAAAAGCTTATGTTCCTTTTTACAACATTTTTAAAATATATAAAATCATGAGGGCTTGAACCTTGAAAGCGCTTAGCCATTTAATGAATAGATATTAAAATAATATATATTTGCTTTATTTGTTTTTAGCTTTGTGTGCTTGTGCGTGTTAGCGCATTTTATATATTTTGATTCATAATTAGCCACAAAGTATAAACTATTTGCTTATTTCAACATTTTTAATGTAACAATTATTTTTAATCCGCTGCTTCTTGTTTAAACTCAATGCCATATTAGTTATGATTTCTTTTCCTTCGTAAATATTCAATCTTTATTATAAAAATGTGTAAATGACCACTTAAAGTAAAATTTATATTAGTAAATGCATACAATATATTTAACAGATAAGAAACAAGCATGGGGGCAAATAAAATTTAACAAATGTGATAAATTATTTTGATTGAAAAAAAGTACCGAAGTAAATTAATATTTAGCATATCACAGTTGTAATAAAAAAGGAAAAGAAATTAAATGTGGTTTGCAAATATTAGGTTTATTTCATAATTGTATAACAAAAAAAATTATCAGTGTATAGCCCTGTTTTTAATTAATTTTTTTTCATTGCTTAATTTATATTGTAGAATATATTTATAAATCATTTCTATTTGATCTTAATATTTATTAAATTCACCCAAAACAGATTGGCTGGAACAAATCAAAGTGCGATGAAATTTTGGTGCCAATTTTGAAAAAAATTAACACTTGAAAGGTGAATGAAATATAAAATAAATGTGAAATTTTTAATAGATTATTAAATTTATGAATTACATTTAATTATATTGATCTATATAATTTTTATTCAGTTTAAAAAATTTAATATTATTCATATATATACAAATTAAAAAGCGTATGAAACACTTGAACAAGAAGCTATAAAGATTCCAAAAAATTATTATACGCTAAGCACTTTCGAGGCCATTTGCCTCACATTCATAGCGGTAATACGAGATGCAGAACGAGGAAATAGGGCAAGGAAACAAAGCGGTATGCAAAACATATGCATATGAGCTAGATAGTCCAACGTTTGGAGATGTCAAAGCAGGTATCCCGTCTATTGATAGCGTTATTATTGCCATTAATGAAGTATGCTTCTCTGATTTTCCACTTGATGTCATTTTTCTCAATGCCGACTATTTTGGGGTTCAAACACGTCCTGTCTTCTTGGAATGTTCTAAGAATGTGGATGAGTTATCGTTGTTTTTCTTTGCTCTATCTACCTCATTTGCATACGTTTTGCAAACCGCTTTGTTTCCTTGCCCTATTTCCTCGCTCTGCATCTCGCATTACCACTATGAATATGAGGCAAACGGCCTCGAAAGCGCTTAGCATATAATAATTTTTTGGAATCTTTATAGCTTCTCGTTCAAGTGTTTCCTACGCTTTTTAAATTTGTATATTAAATTATCGAGGGAGAAGTTTAAAATCCTTAATATATTATTCATATATCTAAATTTTTTAAAATATTGAGTGCATGTTTAATGATTGGACTGTCTGTGCATGTATATATTAAAATGTAAATAAAAAGTTTATTAAAAATTTATAATTATGTATACAAACTACAAAAATGTACATTCTACTGAATATTTTTGAATGCTATTGAAAGAGTAAATGAGCTTAGATTATGGAGGAAGGACTGATATAAAAATCTGAAATAGTCTATTCAATGACGCAGACTTATATATATTCAGTTGTCAGCAGAGTTGACTGAATCATTATTATGGACCTATTATGTATGCAATACCTGTGTATTCATGGTAACACAATTACAAGAACTATATTAAATAATGTGTGTGCATATAAGTAATTCACACAACCAATAACTGCTGAGAAAAATCAGTCAGGTTAATGATGTGATGCCTTGGCTATTGTCCTCACGATTAAAAAATTTCATCAATATGTATATGGACACGATTTTTTGACGTATATAGATCATCATCAATTACTAGCAATTTTCAGTAATAAGAAAATTTCTGAACATGCTAGCAGTATTTCGTGCCATATTGAATTTTTAAAAAAATTTATACCAATTTTCACAATAACTTCTATTATAACAATGTTAGAGGGAAACTTTACATTCATAAAAACAGATAAGGTAAAAAATAAGGCTAAGAATAGTGGTGATTACCATTAAAAAAGTAGAGAAAAAAGAATTTCAATATCTAAAAAAAAAACAATTACTTTAGTGTTTGTTCATAATTTCTAATTTATCACTTAGTTTAAAATTACATTTTCATTAATAATTTCTATTTTTCACAAAATTCTCATTAAAACAATATATAATACTTCTTACTCAAGATAAACCATACATCAGAACTTATGGAAATAGTAGGATAAGAACCTATTTTTACTTGCATCATAGAAATTGAAAAATCTCAAGGGGGCACAAAACAAAATTCTCATTAAAAGCACCCATTTTTTCTTGCATCCGAGAAGTTGAAAAATCTCAAAGTATCTGTCAGAAAAAAAGTTCCTAATAAAAGATTAAAAAACAATTAAAATTCTATCAGAATGTAAAAATAATGAAGCGAGGATATTATCATTTACCACTATAAGTGCAGTAAAAAAAAAGTCATATAAGTTGAAATAGTAAATAAGAGCACCATGCTATATACATATATGTATATAACTGGTATTTATGTATGCATTGTGCAAGTTTTGCTAAAAGTTATGAAAACTTGATAGCATGATGAACAAGTTGCACTACAGATGAGTTCTAAATTTCCCAGAATTTGCTCAAAACTATTTTGATTTTAGACTTTGGATAAACCAACCTTGATAATATCATCATACTGAATAATCATTGCCAATATAGAAAGCAACTTATCCATTTAGAATATGAAAAAAAATTTTCATTTCAAGAGGCAAAGATTACTAAAAAGTTTCTAAGGCCCATAGATATAAAAAATTGTTTATATTCTACCTCTTCTTCCAGA
This sequence comes from Epiperipatus broadwayi, assembly GCA_028023455.1. NCBI lineage: Eukaryota > Metazoa > Onychophora > Udeonychophora > Euonychophora > Peripatidae > Epiperipatus > Epiperipatus broadwayi. Next base: position 10,633,323 of record JAQFVV010000011.1, read on the forward strand.
TAATCATACCTGATTATATTACCTAATATAAAATATTAGATGTTATTTTATATTATTCAATATTGTTATTAACAAGACATAAATCATTGGAGACATTGTTTACCAATTGGCAAAAGTAATCAGTAAAGACGCTGTCACAAAATTCTAATAAGGAGGGCTATCAGGCAATCATATACTTCTTAAATGAAAAATGAAGTTAATAAAAAAAGTTAGTAAAACAAACATTAATGAAAATCGGAAGTTAGTTAAAACAACTAATGAAAATCAAGTTAATAAAACAAAAACAATGAAAACCACATTAGTAACTAGTAAAAATAGAATAAAAAAATATTGACTTATACAAAAACAAATTGCCAGAGGAATAAATTGTCAAAATTGTTGGATCGGGGTGGCAACATTTTGTCCATTGTGCTTGTGGCTAAAGCAAACCAACTAAAGAAGGCAAAATAAAAACTACCTTCCATTATCTGTGCTACCAGTTTGTTAGACTGAATTCATCTGTAATATAAAATCAAAAAATTAAGATTGATTCGATAGCTTACAAGTAATATTCCATGTAAAAAAAATAAAAAAAATAAAATGCAAATATAACTTACCCATTAGAACTATTCAAAAGCCATATCACTCATCTGAGCATAAGTAGAGCCATCTGCATTTGTAGAACTTCTGATTATAAATGTTAATTACAATTCTGTCAAGTCCATATGTGATAAAACTGCATGGCATGCTTGGGGTAAAACTGGTATAACAGGATTAGAATCATTTGTCACATTATGAGTGTGATAAAAAGCAAAACATCCTCTTTGAGCGACATCACAAATAGGTATCAATCCACATTCCAAGCAGCCAAGGTGAGTTGCATGTCTTTGGTTTTTTTTCAGACACACGACACATCGCTTACTCTTGGGAATGTTATGATGACGAAGATCTACATGAGTATGGTTTCCATGTGATCCCTGGGTCAGATATCGGAATACATGAAGACTTGGGACAAGTTTTAATCTTGAAGAAAATCCATCAATTAACATATGTGACAAGGTTCTCCGAAATTGTAAATGAGGTAAGACAGTCAAATGTTTAGATGCCATATAAATGGAATATAAAATGTACGCATTAGAAATTGCTGTGTCAAAACAGTACCAGAATGGTCCCAAGGATTTATTGTACCAACAATATTTCTCCCGTTTTTGAGTGGCCAAATGAACACCACCCATATATTTCTTATACATTTTTATTGCAGGTGGACAGGGAATTGTTTGTAGTGATCCATTTTTATTTTGTCGGCTAACAACATCATTTCCAAATGGTGAATAAGCATTTGTGATCATACCTATTGGCCTTTTGTCCATCCATACTAAAAATTGAAAACCAGTATCTTTATCAATAACAAAATGAGAGTCTCCTCTTTTCATTTTACTTCTATCGTGCACTTGAATGGGCTTTGGAATACCGTTTCGTCTTACATTTATTGCTCCACAGAGATATAATTTATTTTCATAAAGTTCCTTTGCTAGCTCTATACTTGAAGAAAATTTGTCACAGAAAATAATGTGATGCTGTTTTGCAAGGTGTGGTAAAACTACTGACTTCACAGCATTTAATTTTGATTCTTTGCGTGCATACATTTCCATGTGATACACATAACCATTGTGGCAATCTGCACACATCCACCACTTGTAACCCCTCTTTCTTGGCTTTGATGCATCGTATTGCTTCATGATATTAAGACGTGTGATTGCTTCAACTGCAATCTCTCTGTGCATCTGGTATACTGTTTTGAAATTAACATTGCACTTATCTATCACTGGTCTAATTTTATGGATATGGTCAATTTTTTCACTTCCCTTACATGCCATTGTTTTATCATTAAAATGTAAACATGTTAAAATTTTGCTAAATCTAGTAAAAGACATTACATTTGCAAAGTATGGTTGCCTCAAACTAGGATCAGAATCCCAAATGTTCCTCAGTTGGACAACACGAACCTTACATGAAATTCCCAATACCATCCCAAAAAGGGCAGATAATTCTCGATCAGTTATATTTTCCCAATTACGCATATGTCTTACGTTAGTAGCATATTTATTTGTTTCCTCAACAATTTTTGCACACATTTGTTTATCAAACAATAAATGAAAAAAATCTAAAACAGAATACTCACCTATAATGGGGACCTTCAAACCTGGAGTATTCGTAAAATTTTCTAAATTTACCTGCCGAGCCATTATGTTCGGGGGCATATTGTTACTGGATGAAGGGCCTGGTCTACCGCTAACTTTCGCAACTACATTTTTGTTTTTTCTCCGCCTTTTGATTGGAAATGGGATTTCTTCTTCTATCAATGTCGAACTAAAAGATTCTTCTGAATTGCTGGACGTAACACTAGCCTCAGAATCCGAAGGCCTAGAAAACGCGAAATCATAGGAACTGGTAGAATCGGTTTCCGAATACATTTCTGCAGTCTCTTTTACCTACGTATTATTATTCTGTATAATCTAAAAAATTGAGCCAAAAAAAAAAATTATAATTAACCTTATTCTTTAAAAAAATTCATTTTTTGTCAGAGAAAAATACGGTGAATACCTACAAAAAAACAAAAAAGCGCAGAGAATGATGGTATACCCGCATGTGTAGTCCAGTCAGTTTTCCTGTGATTTTAAAACTAAGTCAAAGACATTATAATTAATAAACGACAAATTTTAAAATATCATCTTCACAATTTATTTTAAAATAGTTCACAATTTTCCATATATATAAATGAATATACCAAACTTCTTTTTAAAACTTGTTGTTTCGATTATTTTATAATATACTATTCTTCAAGGTAAAAATAATTTTTTAGTATTTTTTTTAATGTTTTGGATTTGTTTGGAATATGTGAAATTTACTGATGTGATGTGATGGGATGTACTGTGACTTCTCCTTAAACGGAGTCAGGAATCTCTCAACAGCTATGCCCAGAGAAACCTGTTAGCCACTTTACCTTCCTTTTCCATTGTCCACCCTAAGTTTTCCCACAATCTGCTCCATCCCATTTCCACAACATAATCTTTGTCAACTCCATGACCTTCATATCTAAACCCCCCTTATTTTTTCCCAAACCTAGCATAAAAACCAATAATTCACTTTCTGTATAATCACTTTGTTCATATTTAACCTTCCATAACTTCATTATTTGAACCCTTTCTGCTTCCAAACATTTACATTGCCTAATATTTTCTATGCCTTCCTTGCACATTAAATCACCCATATTTTTCCATTTACGTGTATATTCCCTTGTTGCTAAAGATCCCGTTTGAGCATTAAACAATAAACCACTTTCCTTACTATTATCATAAATTAACTCACACCCAATGTTCCGTTTACTTCTATATATATATATTTAAACTCGTTTTACTCTCCAACTCCCTATTCTTTATTAATGCATCTATTCTTCTATCCCACTCCTTCCCACTATAACATTTCACAATCCTCCTAACACAATCATCCCATCTTTTGTACAAGTATACTGACATAACTTCTTTATCCAAATCTGCATACTGCATTACCTTTCTCACCCATCTCATCTGCCCTTTATTTGTAACCCAATTAAATACTATTTTGGCTATTCTTTTATTATCCATAAACTGCAATCTATGGAACATTTTTAATTTGCTTTTTGCATCCCTCATATAAAAACTTGACCATCCCATTTCTCCTTGAATTGCCTCTATTGCTGTCCACACCTCAGCATCTAATGCATGTCTTCCTACTTCCCTTTGTACTTTTTCTAAGCAATCTAATACCCCTTTACTAACACATAATGCATCATTGTCATATGTTAACCCTGCTACTGCCACTCCCTTCCATACAATTCTAGCTACATCATATTTATTATATGAAAACACTGTTAATTTCTTTATCAATCCCTTTCTTTTCTTTGCATCATTTATCAATTGTGTCTCCCATTCATCCAAGCAATTTTTCTTATTACTCAAGATGATTCCTGTTAATAGTCCTCCCTTCTCACAGAAGTGGACTATTCCAGATGTCACCTTATCTGATCGGATTAAGCATTGTTTGCCACAGGCCAATAGGCTGATGTATAGATAAAAGCATAGCCAATGATTATTACAGGCCAATGAGCAACAATGCTTGCTGAATCTGAAGGTTTTCAATATGGTCAGGGATCTGGGTATAAATAGTCAGCCTTTTGTGAGAAGAATGTATCTAACCTAAACAGACGCTTTGCGTTCTCCCAGGGAAACTCTGCTAACCTAAACAGCAGCAAGTATTCCCATTAAGAGCACTATGCTATTTAGACCTACGCAGCTAGGCAAGTCCCACAGAGACCGAACACTGCTAAGATCACACTCAGCTCGAGGCAAGCTGTCTTGTACAGCTGGAAGAGTCATAGACCTTACCCGTGAGGCAAGCAAGAGTTACGTTAAACTCGACCCGTGAGGCAAGCAAGAGTTACGTTAAACTCGAAGATTCAACTTGTAAATATGCGTTTGTATACTGTATATTGTTTGTATATATTTGTACATAATAAATATATTAAATTATAATACTTGTTTCAGTATTATTTTATATTATTTACTGTTAGTTGGGTCTGTAATCCAGACCAAACACAACAATTCCCAAATAACTATATCTATTCACCACACTTAACTTTATATCCCCCAATAAGAAATCTTTGTCTTCTCTTTCCCCAGTATTCACCATCATTATATTTGATTTTTCTTCACTAAATTTAATCCCCATATCTTTACCCACCCTTACGCATGTCCTCAGCATAACTTCCATATCTTCTCTTCTTTCTGCACACAAAAAGACATCATCCGCAAAAAAGACCCGACAATGTATATACTCTCTTGCTGCCTGTTAACGGTATCTCTATCCCTTTTCCTAGTCTTTTCTATTGCTCTCTCCATTTCACTCAAATACAGCACAAACAAAATAGGTGACATAGGGCATCATTGCCTCAGTCCCACCCCATTTTTAACTTTAACTGATTCTATACCCCCTAATTGATATGTATAGTAATTATTTTCATATAATTTCTTAATAACACCCACTAAAGCTTCATCCATTCCCAGATTTGCTAAACTTATCCATAATCTATTTCTATTCACTCTATCATATGCCTTCTCTATATCTATAAAACTGATATATAACTGTATACCTGAATTTTTACTCATATCTATAAGTTGTGTAACTACAAATAAATTATCTCCTATACACCTATCTGACCTAAAACCTCCTTGCATTTCCCCCACTACATTATTTTCTTTCATCCATTTTGCAACTCTTCCAGCCACCATATATGAAAAAACTTTATATAAAACTGATGTTACTGCTATTGGTCTATAATTATTGAACTTTCTATGATCCTTACCTTTTCCTTTAAATAATAATCTTACTCTTGTATTACTCCAACTACCCGGAAAAACTCTTCTGTGCCATCTTATTAAAACATGATAGTAACTTTACTTTTGCCCTATGCCCCAAATTCATTACCATCTCTACTGCCCATCCATTTAATCTTCTTGCCTTACCACTTCTCAATTTCTTCTCTGCCTCATTCAGTTCATTTTCTGTAAACGTAATATTCCCATTACTATATGCTTTCATATTTTCTATCCCTCTGTCCTTCACATCTAACATCTTTTCTATATCCATTACATAACTATTCAATATTCTCTCTAATTCTTCTCTAGAGCTACACTCTATTCCCTCCTCATCCAGTAATACTCTCTCTCTCCCCTAAATTTCTCCTTTTAATGTAATTCCAAAATTTTTTACTCCCATCTCTTCCACTTTTATTAATATCATCGGTGCTTGTATTATAGCTAAAGACACCGTTGGATGGCATCGTTTTAAAGCTAAAACTATAAAATATGAACATTCACGGGCCGTTGATTTTAATAATTTTTGTTTGTAATGCAAAAATAAAAACAAAATCGTCTTTTTTAAATATTATTTTTTATTAACATATACAATGTAAATGATAATAATAAATATTTAACACAGCATTACGCTGTTGCACATGCGCTTTGAAGATTTTAACTATAAATGAATGAATACTAACCCTCAACCACATGATAAAGTCTTTGGAAAAGATAGATCATGTGGTTGAGTGTTCGTATTCATTCATTTATAGTTAAAATCTTCAAAGCACATGTGCAACAGCATAATGCTGTGTTAAATATTACAGTTTACAAACATCGCGCTATAAAAAAAGATAATAATAAATGTAAAATAAAATCAACAAATTACAATTTGATTCGTGTTTTCTATATCGTATACTTTTTAAATTGTGTTACAGCTTTTTTTTTTATCAATTTTCTATCAGATATTTTTTACTCGTGTTACGGCTTTTTTTTATCAATTTTCTATCGGATATTTTTTTGCTTGTGTTAAGACTTTTTTTGTTGTTGTTTAACTAAAAAATAATAATCGTAATAAAAGTAAAAGTTGTTACGGTTAGATTTAGAGTTAGTTTTAGGGTTAGTTTAGGGTTAGTGTTCTGTTTGTTTGTAATGCTAAAATAAAAAAATTCAAAATCGTAACCGTACTCAGACAAAATAAAGAAACTCAAACTTTTTTAAACAACAACAAACACATACAAATGTCTTCTTTACTTATTAAACATGTTTATAATATTTGCTTTTTATTAAATTTACAAAAAAAACTGTATATTTGTACTTTTCTTACTTCAAAAATATACACACGGTAGAAGTCTTCTTTGTCTCGTGGAATGTTACGAACAGTACGTTACTTGATGCGTTACCTAATTGCAACTCGCTAAAAACATAGATCTTTAACATTTTCCCAATTAAAACTTCAATACAGTATGTTGTAAAGAGTCTTAGAATTATTACTTTACAAAATATCAACATTTTAATCCTTTAAAATAAAAAAAAATTCAATGAAAACAACATTCCCATCCGATTCAAATACAAACTCTCTCATCAAGTCGTAACTGTTTTATAAATTGTGCGAATTCGCAAAATATATTTGCTACCATGCAACATACATGCTGTACTGCAACATGACATAGCGGCCTGCATTCTATAGCACAACAAAAAAATTGTACTATTGAAATAAGCGGGTTCGAACGTGTCGGCCACGGAAACAGCATTTTAATGTGTTTTGGCGCGAAAACTGCGCCATAGAACAACATCTTTAGCTAAAAGATGAGTACCATATAATCCAATAATTTACTATTTAGTTTCATTCTCTCTCTATAATTATCTATTTTAGCTAACTTCTTCTTTTCTAAGTACTTTTCCCATTTAGCATTAATATCTTTTTCACTTTCTTTGTTCTTAATAGCACACTTATATTCTCTGCATGCTTTTTTCCTCTCTTTTACACTTTTACTAACTCTCATTTTTCTATTATTTTTATTTTTCTGAATATTCTCACCTAAAACCCTATTTGCCACTTTTTCTATTTCATCACACCAGTCCTCATACTCATTCCAGTCAACTCTTCCATGGTTTCTTCAACTTGTATTTTATACTCTTCTAACTTATTCTTATCATTTACTCTCCATCCACATCTTTCATTATTGTTTGTACTTTTATTCCTATTTTCCATCACATTACTAATCATTTCAATTACAACAAAATTATGATCACTATTACATACTCTCTCTTCATTATCAAACACCTTAATTTTCCATACTTTATTCATTCCCTGTTTCTCTACCAATATATAATCTATTGTGTGGAATATATTATTCCTACACCATGTATATTGTCCCTCATAAATATTAGATAAGTTTCCAATGCTCAAATTTACTCTCTGACAAAATTTCTTCAAAAGCTGTACATTCTTATTGCCTACATCATCAATTTCTTCAATATGCCCATTCATATCTCCTATAACCATTATTCTCTTCCCCTTTTCTTTAAAACTCTGTATATCCTTAACTAGGCACTCATATATGCTATTGTTCCATTCCATTATAGTTTGACTATCTCCAGTAGCTATATAAACTATAGCCACCATCCATTCTTGTTTTCCCAACCCTATAATGGTCTATCTATGTTTGCCCTCTATTGTTTAAAATTTAAACTAAATTGTTTGAGAATCTTACGTGTATGTTATTATATTACAAATAAATTAAAATTTAATCAAATGTAAAAGATAATAATAAAAAAAAAACCTTTTTAAAGAATTTGAATGTTGGATTAATTACATGACATTAATTAAAAGAATTACTTTTAATTTCTTTGAAAGTTAAGAATTTAAACTGTCTACAATTTAAGAATTTAAAATAACTACATTTATAGCACATGTTGCAAAATAAAGACACCCTATGTGTTCAACGGCGTGAATTACACGCACACTTGTACAGTTTTATAGTTGGAAAAAATATCTGCTACATGCCTAGTACCTGATGGTGAAATTTTGAGTGTTGCTGCTATTCTGGCAGAAGAATGGAATCTGCGCCAGTTATGTGACGCCATACAAACTACGGAATTGGCCATCAAATGGCTTGCACGAAGACTCCTTCTGAAGAACTATGCCTTATGCCAACAGTGCAGTGTTCGGTGTGCATTGGTGATGTATTCTACAGGCTTAGATGGGTGTAGATGGCAATGCAGAATATGTCACCATCGCATCTCAATCAGAAAGGGGTCTTTCTTTTTCCAAACTCATCTGCCTCTGGGAACAATTTTAAGCATAGTGTATTTTTGGGCACGTAATTTGCCCCAACAACACATTGTGCATGAGACCGGCATCAGCAAAAAATTATCATCGACTGGGCGAATTTTTTCCAGGAGGAATGTGCCAAATATTTTGACACAAATCTGAGTTCTCGGTGGATTTGATGACAATGGGGAACCATTAATCATCAAAATTGACGAAACTTATTATTTCCACTGAAAATATCACAGAGGGACTATATGGAAAGGTCATTGGGTCTCTGGCAGTATAGAGAGAACATCAAGAAAGTGCGTCTTGACAGAAGTTGCAGACAGGACAGCTGATACCTTGGAGGGCCTGATACAGCGATTCATTTTACCAGGTACACACATTATTTCAGATGGCTGGGCTGTGTACAATAACATCAGCCGTCTTAACAATGGTGTGTATATGCATTCGGTTGTAATCCATCAGGACAACTTCGTGCATCCCGAAGACCAAGACATACACACCCAGAATATTGAAAACATGGATGAGAGCAAAGCGTAAGCTAAAATTCCAATCTGGCACTAGCAGAGCTTTGTTTTCATCGTACCTGCATGAATTTGCCTCCAGAGTAGATACAGCAATACCGCTTTTTTCTCCAACTTCCTAGTGTGTATAGGACATAATTATTTTTAAAAAGATAAATGTTTTTTTTATTATCTTTTACATTTGAATAAATTTTCATGTAATTGTAATATTGTAGCATATACTTTTTTATTTTAAATTCTTAAGTTGTAGACAGTTTAAATTCTTAACTTTCAAAGAAATTAAAAGTATTTCTTTTAATTAATGTCGTGTAATTAATCCAACATTCAAATTCTTTAAAAAGGTTTTTTATTTTATTATCTTTTACATTTGATTAAATTTTAATTTATTTGTAATATAATAACATACACGTAAGATTCTCAAACAATTTAGTTTAAATTTTAAACAATAGAGGGCAAACATAGATAGACCATTATAGTAAACCGAAATTTATTATATACATATAATTTTTTTGTTTTTAGTGTTCCTTAAAAAAACGTTGGTGTATTATTTTATTTTTATAATAGTCATATAAAACGTTTTAAAAGGAAGTTAGGTGTAATCATTTACATATAATTTTTAAACGCTAGTAATCTGCAACAATGAACTGAATTATGTACGATAAAGAAACTGACCATGCAGATGTTTTATGACAGTTACCAGGAATTCATGAGTCTCAGAAATTTACAGAAACATAGATTACGTGAATTCTAAAATTTTGAACCATTCTAAGCTTTCTAATTGGACTAGAAATAACCCTGTATATAAAACTTTACAAACTTGGATAACGTATGGATGGCCAAAGGTTGACTAAACTACGTTGCAAGGCTTATTTGAAGTGTGCACAAAAGTATGTCTATGTGCAATGGCTGTCTTATGACTAACTGGATACTTATACTATGTGAAGGCTTAATATATAAAGGATACCCAGGTGTAATGAACATTAAAGCCTTACTAGAATCATATGTATGGTGGCCAATATGAGGTAGAGCAAACAATGAAGAATTGTACAGAATATTAATCTGTTTCTAAAAAGTCTGGAATTCTGCTCAAGGTCTATGCATCAGCTCATCAAAAGTACCAGTTTGGTAGGGAAGTTGTTTTGTGCTGAACATTTTTAAAGATTACGTAGCTGATAAAGAAGTACCATAGATTTTGATAATGCTGTTCCATCCTGAAATTTAATAATCTAGCCAAAAAGGCAGTTCAATGTCTTAAAGTGACTGAATAAAATGGCTACCAGGATATAAGTGAAATGCGAATAGATGTAATGTTTTATCAACATTTTACCCCATATACATTGACAATAAAGGGACCAATAAAATTGTTACTGCATCAAAAATTCTGCACATATCTGTCCAAGTTATTACCAGCTAATAATATAATCGTGAAAGCAATTTAAATCTCAGGAATTTTAATATTGGTGAGCAAGTTTGGATTAGAAATATTTAAAGAAAAAATGGATTCTTCGTGTGACAATAAAAATATTACATGATGACTATCTCATACTAGCACATAATTGTTATTAAACAAGGCAAAACTTCATACAGTAGTGCCACCCTGTGGCATCCATTGATTACTCTGGTTGACACAAAGTGGCACTACTGTATGGAGAGTTTTGCCTTGTTTAATAAAAATATTAACTAAACAAATCAGAAATGCAATTGAAAATTACATAATGAGACATTTTAATCTTTTATGACCGCACCAAAGTGAGATGTCCGAAACAGGTAATGTTCAATTATCATCAGGTAGTAAAAGAGAATTCTTGTAAACAAAAGGAGTGCACTGATACTTCCTCAGTCACATATAATGGGGAACCATCTTTGATAACCAGACTGTGGAATCAGATTTTGCTGAAAGGAATATTGGAATCAGTCAGTTGAATAGTAGAACTAGAGAGGATCTATCATCAACAAAACATCTGGCTTAAAAACAAGCAACTGATCAGGAAGAAGAAACATTTACCTCTAACAGGACCTGTCCGAATTTGTCAGACTAGAAAGGTTACAAGATTATTTTTTAAAGTGAGGGGGAAATGGACTTTTTGTGAGTATATATAATTAAAATTTAAATAAAGTTTATCTAAAAACTGTAATTATGTACGGACTATACATATATACTTGTCACTCTTTATTGTTTTATTCACTCCAAAAAAATTTACATTTTGCGGAATATCTTTGAATGCTATTAAAAGTTTAAATATGCAAATGAGCTTAAATTTGCAAGAAAATTTGATATAAAAACCTGAAATGGCTATTTAGAAAGGTGCTTATTGATATATTGAATATGTAATGAGTCAGAAAAATATTGGTTGAATAATAAATTATTATGAATTGGTCTTGTACATAAAATATACAATATCTGTTACAGTAAGAAATCATAGTTAATGGTAAAGCAATTATTTGCACTATACTAAGTAACTGAATAAGTAATTCATATAACTGCAGATTATAATGGACTTAAGAGATTATGGAATAATTTTTAATTGTTTCTAATTATTTTATATACATTTATTGGCATGTTTTAAATAAACTTGTGTTGTTAAGTTCTTAATTTTTTTTAAAAATAAAATTATTGATACTATGTGGCTGGTATTGAAAGAATATTCCTGAAATATAGAAAATATATAGTTATGTTACGCAGAATTTTATGTAACTGAATCAAATGAAAAATTATTGATTTTATTATAGTTAATACCTTCTATCATAAATCTGTGTTAAATTTATAGCCTGTAATGTTTATCTTTTTTTAATTGAAATCAGTTTACAAAAGAAAAACTATTCTTTAAAGGATCTGCAAAATCAATAGAAAGATAAAAGGAGAATAGCATGATATTGTAACGTGATCTTAGCCCAAGATTGAGCTTTACTGTTCTATCACTTAACCCATGTTTCATCCGGTTTTTTTTTTGTCATATGTATTGTACATATATATAGCTCAATCCCACACATATATACATATTTTTTAATTAGAAAAAAAAAAATTCTTTTATTTAGAGATTTATGTGTGCGTGTATTATAGTCTATCGATAATAAATTAATAAGTAGTAATGGATATAGGGTTGCCAGAAATAAAATTCTTTTTATTAAATAATGTGTTGAATTATTTAGCTTGAGTTTTTGTTAAAATAAAATAGGCTAGTGTGAAATATAAAGATTAATAGATAAACAAGGCACACGTGTGAGTACAAGACATGAAACATTTTTTTTACACAAATCTTTGACTGTTGATTGCAAGCATTATTGTTTTATATTATCTGGATCTTAGATATCTAGAAAAGAAAGGAAAAAAAGAGAGTGCTTTGACTAAATGTAATTATTAATTTTCTTGTTAATTGCTAAAGGACCATCAGCTTATAAAACTTTAATTTTTATCTCAAAATGACAGCATTTTTGCAGGTAGCCTTTTTAATCAGAAATTTGGAATATAAAGAGTGGCCAAATATTGATAAATCAAGTGCATTTGTTACTATTAAAAAAGAAATCAATCAGTCATTACTATTAAAAGAGAGATGTAGTCATTTACTATTTTTAAAAAAAGTCAGTCATTACTATTAAAAAAAGGATTGGTTTATTCATTTCTATTGGAGAATAAGATGCAGTCATTTACCATGGATAGAAAGTTAGTCATTTCCTATTGAAAAAGGAGAGCATTCATTTCTATTAAAAAGAGAGATGTAGTTATGAATATTAAAAAAAGGCAGTCATTAATATTGAAAAGGAGAGATGCATTCGTTAATATTTTTAAAAAAAACAAAGATGCAGTTGTTTTAAATTTAAAGAGGTGGTCAGTTAGAGAGAGACAATCAGCAGCCATTTTTCATCTGATTCTTATAAGCTTGGAATGAACTATTATTTTTTTTCTTGAAAAAATTAAAGGAGAAAGTGTAAGACTTTTTCTTTTAAAATCAGCATAAAAGATGTGCGTTTATATAACTACTTTCATCGAAAAAAATTAGTCTAGAGATATGGATTTAAACTGAATCCTTTGAAAGAAATTGTTAATATAGTATAAAATGGTACTTATAAATATTTTGGCTATGAAGGAAATAATCAGGATGCTATGCTGAACTTACTGTTTCTGTTCTTTGAAATCCCACATTATGGGTTAAGTCACTGATCTATCTGTAGACTCATATATCAAATCAACAACTGATGCTATCTGAGAGACTTTTTTTTGTCTTCTGGCCTATTAAAGAATCATCATCTTTGAATGAGGGAGAAGAGGAAGGAAAAAAAGAAGGAAGATGTAAAAAAAAGCCATGCAACAAACTTGATTAATTTATAAATCAAATTTTTTAAAAGTTTTCTTCACATTTATCTAAAAGTGTCTGAAAGAACTTTCTTTTTAAAATGGTCGGAACATGCAAACTAATCAGTTCAAGCTATAAATTGGGAGAACGGTGAACCTGGGACATTAATAAAAAAAAAAAAAAAGAAAAATGGTTCGGGTAAACTTAAAATTTAATTATCAAATTTTTCTTATTTACTTATTAAAAGTAACTTTTAATTTCTATCAGTCAAGCATTTTTTTTTATATACATAAACACTAAGAGCTTGTTTATCGATTGTTATTCTCAATATTACATAACATAACACAAACACAATTTAAAATCATTAAACTTAATTTTTCATTATTTTTTTTTTATTTTCTTTATTATATATTGTAATATCAAAATGTTTTTTTTTATTATTGTTCTTCATTCATTATGATAATGAACAACCTATAAATATATGCATTTATAATGTTTTTTTATTTATCTTTTTGCATATTAAATTTGATATGTATTTTTTTTTTGCTCAAAGTTGCAATATTTTTTTTAAAATATGTGATTTATGTATCAATCCCTAATATACGGAACACATTTTAACATAATATGTATGTTGACATATCACCGAATGGGTGCGTGTGGAACTGCTTATATCAATTAGTGAAAATAGGTTAGACAGAGTTAATTTCAATATAGCAAATTGAAGAGCAGGGTTTATCATATATATGAAAGTCATGAAAATACACACACATTACATAAATGAAATGTACCTTTATGATATGTAATAAGTAGAGAAGATATTAAATAAGCATTCAATAGAATTTTTTTTTATGTCATTAAGTCAACTTATTTCAAAATATGTCGTACCATGAGCAGATATATAAAATTAGTTGGTTACGCATATAGTATTAAAATATTTTGTTTAATTCTATATTTAATTGAGTCAATTGTATATTTAGTAATTTGATTTATTAAAATAAAAAAGAGTGTGAATAAATATAATTATACCATATTTGGGTTTCCGAGTTATTATTATTAATATTGTTATATTTTGTCTTCTCTTAATTCTATCATTTTAATTGATCATCATCACTTAATAAATGTTATATAAATATTAAGCTTAAGTAAATATTAAGCGTAGAATATTGATTTACATATAAGGATGTTTAAGGACTACGCTTGGTTTATAACTCAGTTTTTTTTAATAATTAAAAGTTAATAATAATAAAAAGCTAAAATTGTGTTGTGTCTAAGAATTATGACCACCATCATTGCTGAATAAATAATAATCATTAAATCAAATCTTAAAAATAATTACTATGTTTAGTAAATAGGGTTTTTAAAAAAAAAAATTAAATATCATGTGGTAAGATGCATGATGATCATTCATCACTGGTAAATATTAATGATCGTGCTATAGTTTTAGCTATAAAAGTATTTTGAGTAAATATAACCATAAACGTATATAAATGCTAGTGAGGATTATAATTAAATCCCAGGTTAACATAAGATGATTTTAAGAAAGTGCCTATAAGTTCATGGAAGATAAATTTGTTGTTATGAGTTTATTAGAAAGCTGTGGCTGGTATCATCATTGTATTACAAAGTATAAGCAAATTAAGTAACTAAGTTTAATGGCCATACAGCTAAGTAATGGTCTTCACTATGTGTGTCTGGAAGCCATTAGTAAAGGTATACTTGCATCTGTACATCAATATATATGTTAAACTGAGCTGGTAATATCTATAAGACTGTTAAATATATAAATTTTATGGTATTGGGATCTTATAATTTTATAGACATGGATAAAATATAAGAAGGTCATTTTTTTGTTGTTGTTTGTTAGTCATCTAAGGTATGTGTAGTAAAAAATGTAAAAATGGGTTTGAATCCAATACACTATGGACAGATAATATTTATCTAGATTTAAAATAATCTAGTGGCGCCCGTGGAAAACTCATGTACTTAGCTAAGCTGAATAAAAGTGATCAAGTCTCTTTTTTAACTGAATAACTTCATTTGATATTTTTTAAAGTTATTATAAATAGCACCAGTGTGTGCGTGTGACCATGAATGGTCTTATATATATGGAAAGAGAAATGGGAAGAATTCTTTGTTAAAAGAACCTATTATTGGAGATAAGCAGAATGCACTCCATGGATTTTACAGAAATTTTATTCAGTTGCTATAGCTAGTAATAGTTTCTCTGATGACAACGGCTAGTATATTTTGTTGGTTAAAAATGACTTCCCAATATCGAAATATTGTAAATCTTTAGTGATGACAGTGATTCATTTCCATTTTTATTTTGTATGTTAAGAAATGGGATAATTTATTTATCTCATTGCTAGCGTAACAGGATTAATGTTTATGATAGTTGCAAACAGGCCATGGTGTTATATTTAGTTAGTTACAAGTGGACGCCCAACTAAAATATGAAAGTATTTCCATATATTGCCATATCTTATTCATAGATTAGCGTCATCCTTAACTATTCCTTATTTAATTCTAAATTCATTATTTTATCATTTGTACATTTATATTTTTTTTATCTGTTACAGTATATAAACTATAAGTATATTTCTGAGAAGTGCCTATAAAGGTTATAAATATAAATTTTAAATAAAAATTATTTAATTATTTTGATATTAATGTCTCTGGATGTGACTCAGATATATACATATATTAACAGAGATTTTATATATATATAAATACAAACAAATATTGTAAATAATTTTGTATATTCAATATTCAAGAATATAAACATGCGAGTTGATTTTCTAAGTGAATATTGTCACTGTGCATATAGGCCAACAACACTTGAAGAAGAGTGGAGAACAATACTACTCGAAACGTTGTGTAATTACTAATCTCTATTGTCTATTTATGTGTTATTACTAACAATTTGTTTGTATTTGGAAAGTTTAAAATTTTCTATACATTCAACATTCACTCATAAATGATGAAAATAGTCCAACATATCACATCTTTTTACAGCAGAATTGGATTATATTTTGACTAACAGAAAATACATATTTCAAGATTATAATGTTCTTAATAAATTTAACACAGAAAGTGATCATCGATTAGTAAGATGTAAGATACATGTTAATGCAAAACTAGAGAGACAAAAATTAAGAAAAACAATTTTTACAGTTGATATTTTTAATTTTCAGAAACATTCTAATGAATTTAAATTAGAACTTACAAATCGGTTTCAAGTATTAGTAGATATTGAACATGATTCAGATTTGAATGAAATTAATATGAAAATAACTGATACACTTTTAAAAACTGCAACAAAGATAGCTGGTAGAAAAAAACAGCAATTGACCAATAAAATTTCTACTGAGACGAGAATTTATGAAGAAAAGAAGGAACATGAAGATGTACAAAAATAATGCATTAAAAAGGATTGAATATCTCGAATTTTGTAAAATGGTATGGAAAACAGTTGAAAATGTTATAAGAAAGTATAACTGTGAACTAGCAAGGAAAGCTATAGAAGAAAATAAAAGTCTCAAAAATGTAAAACAACATTTTGGTATTGGTAGGAAATTTATATCTGCAATAAGAAAAAAAGATGAAATTATTACTAAAAAGAGTGATGACATTATGAAATGGGTAGAAGACTTATCAAGAATTATATAGTAATAAAGAACAAGTACCTCCTATTTCTATTACATCTTCTGAATTGCCCAGAATTTTAAATGAAGAAGTGAAACATGCAATTAAATGTATGAAGAAAGAAAAGTCTCCAGGTAATGATGGAATTATAATTCATATATTAAAAGAAACAGGTGAAGAAATAGAAATTTTTTTAGCAAAGTTATATACCAAATATCTAAATGATAAAGATGTACCAGGTGATTGGAAGAATGCAGTAATAATATTAATATTTTAAAAAGGTGATAAAGAAGATATTAGAAATTACAGACCTATCAGTCTTTTATCAGTTTTATACAAAATTTTTACCAACATAATTACAACTCGTCTACAAAGAACATTGGATTTCCACCAACCAAGGGAACAATCTGGATTTAAAAGTGGTTTTAGTATAGTAGATCATATCCAGGTATTGAGAAGTTATAGGAAGGACAAATGAATATGAGTTGTCATTATGTTTTGGATTTGTAGATTATGAAAAGGCATTTGATTCTATAAATATTTCTTCAGTGATTAAAGCATTGGATCATCAAGATATAGATCCAGAATATTGTCATATTTTAAAGAATATTTATAAAAATGCAACAGCAACAGTTAGATTACATAATGATACTGGGAAAGTCAACATTTGAGAAAGGTGTAAGACAAGGTGACTCCATATCTCCAAAACTTTTTACAGCAGTGTTGCAAGAAATATGTTGTGGATTAAAATGGAAAACTAAAGAAGTGAAAGTAAATGGAGATTTAAGTCATTTAGATTTTGCACATGATATAGTTGTTTTTGCAAATAATGCTTCAGAGTTGCAGGAAATGTTGCAGGAGTTATCAGATGAAAGTAGGACTAAAGATAAATGTTAAAAAGACTAAAGTAATGTTTAATCGATTTGCTCAAAATATGAAAATAAAGATAGATTATGTTGAATTAGAAGTTAACAGTTACAAATATCTTGATCAGATTATTTATACAGATGGAAACATAATGGATGAAATTAATCATAGAATTAAACTTGGTTGGAGTGCTTTTGGTAGAAATAACTTGATACTAAAAGGAAATATGCCTATGTGTTTGAAAAGGAAGGTTTTTAACAAATGTGTTTTACTAGTTCTTACTTATGGATCTGTGACATGGACACTTAATAGAAGAGCAATACAGAGACTCCAGACCACTCAAACAAGTATGGAGAGATGCATGTTGGGAGTAACAAGAAGAGATTGAAAACGCAATGTATGGGTAAGAGAACAAACAAGTGTTACTGACCTCATTGAAAAAATTAAGATTGAAGTGGAGTTGGGATGGACATATTTCTAGAAGAGATGATAATAGATGGACAATTGAAATCTTAAACTGGATTCCAGAAGATTGTAAAAGACCCAGAAAGAAACCACATGTGATATGGATGGATGAAATAAGAAAGTGTGCAGCGGTGATGTGGAGAAGAGAAGCTAAAGATCGGAGAAGATGGATTAAACTTGGAGAGACCTTTATCCTGCAGTGGATTGATAATGGTTGATGATGACGATGATCAGATCTTATTTTAATTTATAGTTTATTTTTTATTTCTAATTCAGAATGATAAAACTAATTCATTGAATTTCTTTGTTAAAGAAAAATTTACATTCTGAATGTGTCAATAAATGTAGTTCATATAATAATAGATTTATTACAATTCAAACTAAACAAAAAAGCTTTTATGAGTTGTATTTAAAAAGTATCTAATTTTCTATATATTTATTGAGTTTGATCTTATATATCAAACTGATGTATAGGTGTCAAAGACAAGTTGTGATTTCATTTAAGAATTTTCCAGAAATTTTTTTTGATATTAACCACATAAATATTAGTGTCTTAAAGGTTTTAATAAAAATTCCATTACAGCATAAAAAGAATCATACAACAGCTGGGTCTTTGATTTTAAAAAATATCAATATGTTGAAATAAAGTATCAATAAAATTATTTTTTTCACTTTGTCAAAGTGCTCGAATGTTTACATATAATTATATTAATAAATTTGAAGAAATATCAGCTCCAATCATAATGCTTAATACATTGTTTACTTTGGCTTGCCCTGCACATTTTGGTGCAGTTGGTAGAGTGACTTGGATTGGAAGGTCCCATGATCAATACTAATATGTGCAGATCTGGTGCTTGAACTTCTTATCAACTCCTGAGCAAGAAAGCCATTTGCCTTTCTTTTTTGTATTTTGGATTCTATACTGCATGGAGAAATTGCTGTAAAATATGCATTCATTTGAGATGTAATCTTTTTAAATATCCCTTGCAGCCCCACCAATAATCCAGCCAAATATAGCAACAGCTAGACTTACATTAATATTGTAATGATAATTAACTTGGGGTCAAAGCAAAAAAAATTATTATGCAAGATTATTAAAGTTGAGGTCTCTTTAAATTTATTTACATCTAATTCAAAATGCAATAACCTATTTGTTAAAAATTACATTAATTTCAAAACATTTGGGTGCCTTAAAAATGAAACCAGTAATTTAAATTAGTATAAATTTTTATATATAGCTAAAAAAATAATAGTGCTAAAATATTGGGGAATGTAGAAAGTCAAAGGTCATCTGAATGAGATTGATTTTAATTGAAACGTGTCAGCCATTTGCATTTTCTAATGATTTTTGCTATTTGGTTATGGAAGTGAGTTCATAAATTAGTGATTTCAAAAATGCATTTGTTTATACAAATAAAGCTGTTGCAAATAGGTGAGCTAAAAAACTTTTCCAATGACCTCATAGCCTGATACATTCAGGAAACAGAATATCGAAGACCAATTTGTAGAACTTTTAAATGAAGCTGTCAATTAATATGACCAGATTTAAACTTCTTAAAATTATAAAGAATTATATTGTTAATTTAATTTGATTAGAAATGTTACCATCATATCACAACTCGATTCCTTCCACTCATTATAGTAAGCAGAAATTATTTCTGCTTTCTCTACTCTAGTGCCTATTATAAACTTGAGCAATCGTAAATTACCAGATATAACAATTTATTAATCTCCAGATTTTTTCAATTTTGCTTTTACCAATGAAGATTTTGAATTTAAAGTTAGAACCAATGCACTGATACATCTGGAGACCATTATTATTATTATTTTTACTATAAAATTAATAGCTAAAGTTTAAGAATTGTAAATACTTCATGCAGGAAAGCATGTGATATTAGAAAACTCTCCGTATGGTACTGTACTTTTGTATGGAGAGTTTGCTAATGTTTTAACATTTTGTGTAAACATATTGAAGCAGTCAATTTTAGCTTAAGATTGTGCTTCATGTTTCTACCTGCTAACCTATATTTAAATCCTATATCTTATCCCACTACTTTTGTCGTATATATATTTTTTATGTATATATTTGGAATGCGTGCCTAAATTTATAATTTAACTTTCAATATTTATTATTATTGATTCTTTTTATTAATTATTAGATCTTTTTTATTAAACTACATAGGTGCAGCTCAAATATATATATAGGAGCAAAAACTTACTAACAAAATATTGATGTTTTAAATATTTTATTATACGTCATTTTTTAAACTTTTTCTTTTTAAATTGCTTATTTTCCTTTTAAACTGTATATTTGTCTAAAAATAATTGAAGGGTTGGAAACACTATTGTTTTAATCTGGGGAAGGTATTTTTTAATTAAAGTTTTTACTTAAAATGGGATTAAGATTAGAGACACTTTTGTTAAAAACATGTTGTCAAATCTATTTCTAATCTGGAAATAGATTTGAATTTATTTTTCGACATTATCTTACTGTTGCATCTTCAAAAATAACCGATAAAGAAAAAGTATAAAATGGCTGAATTTTGAGAGTCAAGAGAGATTAGCTACTATTGAGAGAACTGATTGTAAACCTATTACATGTCACTTGAAACTTAAAATGATGTAGTAATAAATCCACCATGCTTCTGGGCCCTATGGGTCATCATCTTCCGCAGCCGTACCATTCTGCTGCCCAAGAAAAGTAAAAACCCGATCTAAGAAATTTCATGCTAATAGAAGCTTGCTGCTACTGAAGAACTTGCATTTTAATTGCCATGCATGTACAATATTTTAAATTGGACTCTTAAAATTGCAAGGTAACTTTTATGCTATTTGAAAATGAATCTAGCCTCACTAATCTCAAATCCTGCTATCAAGATTCTAACGTATTGTTCAATTTTCTATCTTTTAAATTAATGTTTTTTTTATATAAATAACATGTAATTTGCTCTTAAATAATTTATATAAATTTAATTCTCTCTCATATGCTCTTAACTTTCCTTAACTTTGGTGCGGTCATTTATTTATATGTATTTATTATTTGATTTATATATCTGCTTGCTTATTATTATGCCAATTCCCAGCAGCCTAGCGAACTTAATTTCTAAAATCCTTTTTGTCTTTCAATTAAATATCCATTATTACGTTTTTATTAATGTCCCCTTTAAATATATATATATAATGCATTATAAATTAATATGTTCGTCAGTTTGTTTTTACGAACCAACATTTTATTTTGGTTTATTATAAAAATATATTTGTTTAACTCTGGATTTTCTACCTGGGGTAAATCCAGAACTTAAGCTAATTAACGCTTTGAAATCTTTTAAAATGTTGTTTTTTATTCATTTCTGAAAAGGTGACCGATTATTTGTTTTCTATATAACTGCTAGTTTTTTTTTTTATACTCTTAAAATAGTATATGCTTAAAATATCACATACAGTATTTATATATTCCAGTTATTGTAAAATCAATGAAGGTGGGATTGAATTATTTTAAATAGTCGAAAAGGGAAGCGGGTAAATCTTCATGTTTCTTTTATTAAATAAAATCTTAACGTATTTGGGAAATCTTAATATTTTACTATTTTAGTTACTAAGTAAAATCTCTCTCTCTCTCTCTCTATCTATCTATATATATATATATAACTGCATAGCGCATTATTTGTCTAAATTATGGTATTCAAACCAGGGTTGTTTATTTTAAAAGCAGTAAATCTTATTCAATGTCGTTAGAAAAATTCATTCGTACGGCGTTACTGACATTTAGCATATCTTCATATATATATTACGTGCTTCTAGTTTTCTAATCTGGGGGTTGCGACAAGTTCGTACCCATCGATTTCTTCTCGTTCCATAGATAGTTGAGCTATCTGGAACCACATTTATTCCGTATAAAATGCCTCTGGCAGTGATCCTGTAAGTTTAGCACACACTATGCATATCTGTTTTCTTCGTATAAAAAGGCCTCGGGCGGTGATCCCTAAGTCTGGCACACGCTATGCCCATCCACTCTCTTCGTATCAAAGGCCTGCACATCAGTGACCACGGCATGCCAATCCACTTCATTTTCATCCAGAAGCTCCTATTGTTTTTAGGCTATTATGTCAGCACCGCAAACTTCTTCGTATTTATTATTTCTTTTGCTTCATGACCCAGTTTTAATGCTCTAATATTAAAATTGTGCTCTGCTTAAAATATATATAAATGCCAACTACTACTAGATTTATTATTAACATTATAATATAGATATTTATTTCAATCTTATACAATCCCACTGTAGTTTATATATCTATTTAAGAGTATATGCCTTGGGAAAAATAAAGCGTTCGTCTTACTATTGTTAAAATAATTTTTTATTAAATATTTTGGTTATATGATTAACATGTTTTCCAAATGTATTTTATTTATTTTCACGACCATAATAGCGTGAAAATAGTTTAAGTTGTATTTGTAATGAGTCTCGGAATGCTCCCCTAAATATATGTTAGTCACCATGTTTCTGAACCGTAAATCAAAGTGTTAATGGCAGTATTATGTAATTCTTTCTAATATTCTTAATGTTTCTTTTATATAAAATCTTCAAGTATATTTTAAGTAAATGAAATGTAAATCTCTCTATATATATTATAACTGCATAGCGTATTATTTATATAAATTATAGTATTCAAACAAGGGTCATTTATGTTTAAAGCGGTAAAACTTTTCCAATGTCATTAGTGACATTTATAATTCATACTGCATTACTGGCATTTGGCTGATCTTCATGTTTTATATATGTGCTTCTTAATCTGGGGGTTGCGACAATATCGAACCCATAGATTTCTCATTATTTATTCCGTATAAAATGCCTCTGGCAGTGATCCTGTAAGTTTGGCACACGCTATGCATATCACTTCTTTGTATAAAAAGGCCCCTGGCAGTGATCCCTAAGTTTGGCACACGCTATGTTCATCCACTTTCTTCATATAAAAAGGCCTCTGGTGGTGATCCCCTAAGTCTGGCACACGCCATGCCCATCCACTTCGTTTTTCGTCCAGATGCACGAATTTTTCTGTTATTTTTAGGCTATTATGTCAGCACCACAAACTTCTTCGTATTATTATTTCTTTTGCTTCATGACGCAGTTTTAATGGTCTAATATTAAAAATGTGCTCTGCTGAAATTATATATCAATGCCAAATATTAATAGCTAGATCAATTACTAATGTTATTTCAATCTTATCATACAATCCCACCATCATAACTTATTTCTATATAAAAGAGTATCTATATGCCTTTGGGAAAATAAAGCCTTCCTCTTACCAGCGCTAATTAAAGGAATGTTCATTAAGTATTTTATCGTATAATTAAATGTTTTCAAATGTATTTTATGTATTTTCGTGACCGTAATGGCGTGAAAATAGTTTATATTATATCTGTAATGAATCTCAGAATGCTTCCCGAAGTAATAATGTTAGTCACCATGTTTCAGAACCGTAAGTCAAAGCGTTAATGGCAATATTATGTGATTCTTTCTAATAGCTGATTGGCATCTTAATATTGGACCCACCAAAGATGTGTTTATTTGTAATATATTATTTAGCTAATAAAGAGCATATGAGAAATAATAGCATGAATGACACTATGTAATTATCTACCACTTGCTCATTCACGCACATACTAATGTTTGCAATTAATTTATAAATGTATAATAATTTGTCAGTATATTAAACCATATTTTTATTGTCTAACTTATTTGAGTAGTTTAAATTCCTTTTTCTCCACTTCCACATATTACAGCCACTTATATATATTTTACTTTAGTCATAGTTAATAGATGTCTCATTGTTATGCTCAGCTTTGCTAGTCGGCCGGATTAAAATTAATTCTCATGTGCCATCACTATTATTTTATTCATTAGGTGTTAGATCTGAGGCTTAGATAGTGGGTTCGAATCCAGGCTGGTCCCTGACCTAAATCTCAGGCTTGACTGGGTTTGAAGTACATTTTGTGAGTTCCAGCACATGTTAGATGGATAAACATATTTTGACCAACACATAGGATTTATTTTTTCTCAGGCTTGGCTTTCCAACATGAGGCTTCGATATAAACACCCACATATCCTGAGTATTGAATTCTGTTTATATATATATTCTTTAAAAAAAGTTGTTATATAATTTTTTTTCTATGTTTGATATGTAAAATAATGTGTTCAAAGTGTAAAATTCACTGTTTAAAGTTAAAACCCATGTACTACAACCATAGTACATATGTATTTTTCTCCAATGTCATATATAAAGTTTTTGTTCTTGAGACATATATGAAAAATGTATAAATAATTGATCAATCATTGATCACTCTGTCTTAGCTGGTGCCCTTATAAAAAGAAATTTTGCTAACCAGTAGTGAGTCAAATGCAAAAATGTTAGAAGTGGAGGGTTCGAACTCAGAAAAAAAATTATTGAGAGCAAATTTTTTTTGGCTTAATGCTATGATGTATAAAAGTTTAAACATGCAATAACCAAACTATGAGTTTTCTTTTCAGATGTAGGGGTGCGACCAAGAGAAATTAAAAGAAATGGCTAGATTAGTATAAAATCTTAAATAAACCAATTTTTTTTTCATCAAGCAAAAGCCAAATTTTCAGCTAAACTATAGTTGGGCAGATATATAGAAAGTGTGGGAGCAGTAAGTGTTTCTGCAGGAGATGATTTTTTAAAAAAAAAAATATATGTATAGAAATTTTTTTGATAAGTGAGTATATAATGTTTGTTTATTTTAAAAGCAAAGTGAAAGAATTTGGCACATGTATGGATTTTTTTTTTTTGTATTCTGTCTTTTCCAATAGTGTGTAGTATTGTGTAGTGTATATAGAAGTGTATGTGTGTGTAAAATCTATGTACTTGAATATGTTGTGCTGCGTATATATGTACATAGGTGTGTATGTGCGATGTGTAGGAACAGATGTTTGAAAATTTTTTATATGTATTGCATTGCTATATTTTCTTGGAAATCCATATGCCAGGAGAAATTGTGTTGTATCTCAAGCATAGAATTTTTTTATTATATAGATGTGATAAAAAATATCTTTTTTCTGGATTAAACAGTTGAACAAATATTCACATCCCCAAATGATATTTCATATATATAGTTTTATATAACAAGATTGTGTAATGAATTTTGAAAATTTTCGTCGTTCTTTTGGTCGACACTTGAAAACTCCTAGTCAAGGTATTTTTTTTTTGTTATTTGTTTCATTGTATGTGGGAGAAATGAAGCAGTCAATCTTAGCTTAAGATTGTGCTTCATGTTTCTACCTACTAGCCTATATTTAAATCCTATATCTTATCCCGCTACTTACTAGCCTATATTTAAATCCTATATCTTATCCCGCTCCTTTTGTCGTATATATTTTTTATGTATATATTTGGAATGCGCGCCTAAATTTATAATTTAACTTTCAATATTTATTATTATCGATTCTTTTTATTAATTATTAGTTCTTTTTTATTAAACTACATAGGTGTAGTTCAAATATATATATAGGAGGAAAAACTTACTAACAAAATATTGATGTTTTATATATTTTATTATACGTCATTTTTTTAAACTTTTTCTTTTTAAATTGCTTGTTTTCCTTTTAAACTGTATATTTTGTAAAATCCAATATGGAAGATGCTACAGTTGATTGTCTAAAAATAATTGAAGGTTTGGAAACACTATTGTTTTAATCTGGGGAAGGTATTTTTTAATTTGAAAGTTTTTACTTAAAATGGGATTAAGATTAGACACTTTTGTTAAAAACATGTTGTCAAATCTATTTCTAATCTGGAAATAGATTTGAATTTATTTTTGGACGTTATCTTACTGTTGCATCTTCAAAAACAACCGATAAAGAAAAAGTATAAAATGACTGAATTTTGAATCAGAGATTAGATTAGCTACTATTGAGAACTGATTGTAAACCTATTACACATCAATTGAAACTTAAAATGATGTAGTAATAAATCCACCACGCTTCCAGGCCCTATGGGTCATCATCTTCTGCGGCCATACCATTCTGCTGCCCAAGGGAAGTAAATATCATATCAAAGAACTTTCATGCTAATAGAAGCTTGCTGTCACCGAAGAACTTGGATTTTAATTGTCGTGCACATGCAATATTTTAAATTGGACTCTTAAAATTGCAAGGTAACTTTTATGCTATTTGAAAATGAATCTAGCCTCACTAATCTCAAATCCTGCTATCAAGATTCTAACGTATTGTTCAATTTTCTATCTTTTAAATTAATGTTTTTTTATATATAAATAACATGTAATTTGCTCTTAAATAATTTATATAAATTTAATTCTCTCTCATATCCTCTTAACTTTCCTTAACTTTGGTTCGGTCATTTATTTATATGTATTTATTATTTGATTTATATATCTGCTTGCTTATTATTATGCCAATTCCCAGCAACCTAGCGAACTTAATTTCTAAAATCCTTTTTGTCTTTCAATTAAATCTCCATTATTAAGTTTTTATTAACGTCCCCTTTAAATATATACATAATGCATTATTAATTAATACGCTCACCAGATTGTTTTACGTCAACATTTTGTTTATGCTTTAATATAAAAAAATATATATATTTGTTCAACTCTGGATTTTCTACCCGGGGAGAATCCAGAACTTTGGCTAATTACACTTTGAAATTTTAAAATATTATTTATTCATTTCTGAAAAGGTGACCAATTATTTGTTTTCTATATAACTGCTAGTTATTCTTTTTTTATACTCTTAAAATATATGTTATGTATTTCACTTATTGTAAAATCCATGAAGGTGGGATTAAATTATTTTAAATAGTAGGAAAGGGAAGGGGGTAAATCTTAATGTTTTTTTTACTAAATCAAATCTTAACATATATTTTATTAATTTGAAATCTAAATCTTAATGTTTCTTTTGCTATGTAAAATCTTCAAGTATATTTTAAGTAAATGAAATGTAAATCTCTCTATATATTATACCGAGACAAAGTCGGTACATGTATATACGCACACACACAAGCAATGTCTGTCTTTTCTCACTTTCAACGTATGATGAAAAATAGATATAGTTTTCTTTCAATACTTTATAAAATACACTGTAAAATAAAATGTTAATATTTCTGATTAAATAGTTTAAGGCTTTCACATAATCTACTAAAATAATATCCTCTAAAAATAAAATATAAAACGTATTACTAATATGCCATTTTAATCTCAATAAGTGATTTTTACTTGTATATGCCGCAGGGATAATTAAAAAGGGGTTTATTTTAAATTATAACTGTAGTAAAAGTTAAAAGCTTATAGAAATGATTTTTGAGAAAGATTAAATGCTCGACTTTTAAACTAATGTAAATTATATTGTTCTCTTAAAACACGCACACACGTATGCATCAAAGGTGTGAATAAGTATAAATTTTTTAACTGAGATTGCAATATGAGATTGCCTAAACCTAAGAGTGCCTCAAGCATATGGATTGAGTGAACATTACGTAGGACACGGACCCTAACGACAACTCTAAGAATAGTGAACTCTGGGTGGAGATTCGATCCTCAGATAATACCCAACCCATATAAATATCAAGCAAAATCTAAAGATATTATTCATTCTTTATTCTTTCTTTATCCTTTATTCAAAATTCATTAGTCAAAAGTCATTCATCATCTCGTTTTCATTTTGTTTTTGCTATCCGGTTTATTCAATATGATCGCAGTGAAATCAGTATTTAGAGCGTCGATCGTCATGATGGGCTAGGAAACCCTTCAGTGATTGATCGACGCTCCGCCACCAGAACATCACAGCTATGAATGATCAACAACAGTACCATCCGAAAATAGTGCTCCAACCAGTTCAATAATGTTGTTCCGTTTGAAATACATGAATCGTCCAAACCCACTACGCTGAACTTTAAAAAAAAAATGAATAACCTCGTATTATGGAAAACATCATCTACCATGTTCGAACCCTCACCAAAGTAGAAGCAGCGGAAGACTAAGCAAAAATCCTAGGTAAACCCTTTATTTTATAATGTTTTCATTCATTCTTTACGTAAACTTTAAAAGGCAATCTCATAATTAATTAAATTCGACTTTTCGTAAAACAAACTATAAATGATCCGTAATTCCTCATATTTAAACTTATTATTTTAATCTTCGTAAATCACATGCTATGCAATTCCTCATCTTTAAATCTTAGGACTTTTCAGTTATGAACTTTGACCTTAATTATTATCTTATAGCTATAACACACCTAATTTCAAAATATAAAAGGAAATATGTATTTTATCATCCATGTTTATTATGCATAATATGTTCTTTTCTGTGCGAGTGCGTGAATGCACGTATGTGCGTGTAAATAAAACTATTAATCAATATTGCATTTTTTTTATATTCAATAAATTTCTTTTTATAATTTAAACAAGTCGAGCATTTCTCAAATCATTTCCTATAAGTAAATCTATATATTTTTTTTTTGTTATTTTGATTATTAATAAAGTTAGCATTTATTCATGCAATTAATTATTTTACTTTAGATTCATCTTTCTTATCCTTCTTTTGTTTGTTTCTTTTAAAATGTCATTTATAAACATCGTGCCGTAAGTCACGATGTTTATTTATTATGTAGTTAAGATAGATTTAAGAGTTGGGAGGGCCTATTATTAATAAGTGTAAGTAAATGTCAATAAAGCTAGTATGAATAATTCTATTGGACTGTATGATAACGGGGGGATGATATTATAAGCTTCTAAATTTTTATATAAGGATGCATAAGTCAAACATTCGTATTAGTCGCCAAATAACCAATGACCCAGTCCAATATTTGGACCGATCTGTAAATCAACCAAGCTTCTTCTCCATTGGTTATTATTGTGTCTTTTGCCAGAATGATATTCTTGAAACAATTTCATCGCGACCCTGAGTGACCCTTATTGGTCCATGCTGGGAGTTTGAGCTTATGGGCGGGGATTAGACTTCGAAATCATTTTGATATGACGTAAGGTGATGCGAGAAATTAAATTGTAAATTAAATCATCGTATCTGGCGCCCCCTTGTGTTGATAATGAACAACTATCGATATAGGAAAATAAATAAAGCTTTACGCTATATCATGTTTGTTTCGGAGCTCTCAATCCCTATATGAATGGTTGAATAAGGGACCGGTCACAATATATTATAACTGCATAGTGTATTATTTATATAAATTATAGTATTCAAACAAGGGTCATTTATTTTTAAAGCAGTAAAACTTTTCCAACATCATTAGTGACATTTATCATTCATACTGTGTTACTGGCATTTGGCCAATCTTCACATTTTATATATGTGTGCTTCTTAATCTGGAGGTTGCGACAAGATTGAACCCATAGATTTCTTGTTATTTATTTCAAATAAAATGCCTAAGGCGGTGATCCCGTAAGTTTGGCACACGCTATGCATATCACTTCGTATAAAAAGGCCCCTGGTGGTGATCCCTAAGTTTGGCACACGCTATGCCCATCCACTTCTTCGTATAAAAAGGCCTCTGGTGGTGATCCCCTAAGTCTGACACATGCCATGCCTATCCACTTCATCTTTCATCCAGAAGCACGACTTTTCCTGTTATTTTTAGGCTATTATGTCAGCACCGCAAACTTCTTCATATTATTATTATTATTTCTTTTGCTTCATGACCCAGTTTTAATGCTCTAGTATTAAAAATGTGCTCTGCTCAAAATATATATCAATGCCAAATATTAATAGCTAGATTAATTACTAATGTTATTTCAATCTTATCATACAATCCCACCATAATTATTTCTATATATGAGTATCTATATGCCTTTGGGAAAATAAAGCGTTCCTCCTACCAGCGCTAATTAAAAGAATGTTCATTATTTAATCGTATAATCAAATGTTTTCAAATGTATTTTATGTATTTTCATGACCATAATGACGTGAAAATAGTTTATATTATATCTGTAATGAATCTCAG
Source organism: Epiperipatus broadwayi (assembly GCA_028023455.1). Lineage (NCBI taxonomy): Eukaryota > Metazoa > Onychophora > Udeonychophora > Euonychophora > Peripatidae > Epiperipatus > Epiperipatus broadwayi. The sequence goes on from JAQFVV010000011.1 coordinate 10,663,754, forward strand.
AATGCTTCCCGAAGTGATAATGTTAGTCACCATGTTTCAGAACCATAAGTCAAAGTGTTAATGGCAATATTATGTGATTCTTTCTAATAGCTGATTGGCATCTTAATATTGGACCCACCAAAGATGTGTTTATTTGTAATATATTATTTAGCTAATAAAGAGCATATGAGAAATAATCGTGTGAATGACCCTATGTAATTATCTACTGCTTGCTCATTCACACACGTACTAATGTTTGCAATTAATTTATAAATGTATAATAATTTGTCAGTATATTAAACCATATTTTTATTGTCTAACTCATTTGAGTAGTTCGAATTCCTTTTTCTCCACTTTCACATATTACAGCCATACTTATATATATTTTAGTTTAGTCATAGTTAATAGATGTCTCATTGTTATGCTCAGCTTTGCTAGTTGGCCGGATTAAAATTAATTCTCATGTGCCATCACTATTATGTTATTCATTAGGTGTTAGATCTTGGGCTTAGATAGTGGGTTCAAATCCAGACTGGTCCCTGACCTAACTCTCAGGCTTGACTGGGTTTGAAGTACATTTTGTGAGTTCCAGCACATGTTAAATGGATAAACATGTTTGTCTGGCACAATATGAAATGGTGATTGTATGATGTTTTAGTGGTTTTATATCAATCCTGTTAGAATAATGATGACTGCAGTTTTAAAAAAACCAAAACTCCCAAATGTAGTTACTAAACTGGGTTCTGATCTATATGACATAAAAGTGATTAAGTTTGGATTGAACATTATTGTGCTTTTATCTTGAGATCATAGCATTATATTTAACTAAATACATAAAAGGTGGCTGCTGGAGAGTTGCATTAGATCCTAAGATCTAGGTGCCGTGCTTGCTTATCCAGGACTCCTCAATGATGAAAGCCACAATCTAGAAACAAATCTGGAATTATTGGATGAGTAGGTACTAGATAGTGATTTTATGCACAAACATTGCATCCATTGATTACTAAGGTTTTGCACTGGATGGCTACTGTTTTAAGATTTTGTATAAGCATAGTAAATGGAGAATGTGATGTCTTAGGGGTTGTAAAGCATTATGATGTAATTACTTAAAGAAACTTCTTTCAACAGTAAATCAGTTAAAAAACAGCATTAAATAAAATAATATGATTGGTAAAATAATTAAAATTGTATATTTCTTAAAGGTAAATGCATTGAATTCATTATAGATTTTATTATATGTTAATATGGAAGCCATCACAACAATTACAATTATTATATGAAAGAATGATGATTGTCAATGGGTAAAGTATTTAAAATAATATTTTAACTATGAAACAAACAATATTTCTGCAAGATAGGAAACTGTTTTAGGCTAGCAATTTAGCAACACTGAGCATACAGCAAGATTTGATTATTTGTCTGATATATATGTTGAAATTTTTAATGAATTTAATATCTCCATGCAAGGAAGGAATGTAACATTTTCAATGGCAGATAAAATTAGAGCATAGAGATAGAAAAAAATTCTACAAAATGTAATAAGGTATTCAGAAGTTAATAATAATAATAATGTTACTGAAGCAAATTATAGTACTACAAATGTGTGAAGAGGTATCATGAATCATCTAAATATATAACTTGAATATTATGTTTTATTATGCAAAGATCTTTTAAAGGATATTACTGGATTTAAAATTGATTTCTTTTATCTGATAATTTCAATTTAAATGTATCCTTGCAGGACAAATTGTTGCAGTTGACTGCTGGGCCAAGATTAAAATAAAATTTGAAGATATATTATTACTCATTTTGTTATAGGTAGAAGTTAGAAAAAATATCCCAAACTTACTGAAATAGCTTTTAATTTTGTACCATTCCTTTGTGAAAATGCTTTCTGTTTCTTGAATGCCAGATGAAGTATTAAAGAAAAAGCAAGCTCATTTATGCCATTAAATATAATATCTCTATTTTAACAATTTGTTTTTCTTTTTAAATGCTTTTATTTAACTTACAAATTTTCTTTGTTTGTTTAGCTAAAATCTTGCAATTGATTTCCAATATATTTTTATCAAACTGAAGTTTTTTTCAAATTTTGTAAATATTAATAATAATGCATTATTATGAAGTCATCCAATCAGGTTTGTAGGTCAAATTGCAAACTGAATTGATATCAGTTCATTAAGTTTTTTTTTATATTTTTTTAAAAAAAACTCATTATTATTTCAGATTCATTCACTAAAAAATATTTACAGTTAATTAAAATAGAAAAAAAAAAAAAAAAGGGAGGATGAAATCTTAAGTTTTCTGAGTGCTGGACTAGAAGTTCCATTTTTAAAATGCCTTTATAATCACAAAAATCTTGAAAATAATTTTTAACAGACATGAATTTCATTTCAAATTACTGGAAATATAGTAACATTATTTTTAAATTTGAATCCACAAGTATGTTGCAAAATATCTGAATACTAAAAAGTAATACATATATTTATTGAGCACTCATGTATTATTCCTTCACTGTTTTCACTGGGCATTTTTTTTGGTTAATTATTCATATTCAGGCATTATGTTTTAAACAATATGGCTGTTGTTTTTTTTAAATTGATTATCATATTACATATTTTGTTTAATTTTTTTTATGATGACTATAAAAACACAATAAATTACACAAAATTCCAAACGATTGCAATTAAATAAAATTTAATATAACTATAATAGACAAAAAAACATGAAAGAATATGCACTTCGAACACATTTTGAGATTGCACCGCCATTATCTCCATTCACAGTTTCATATCATGCCAATTTGCATTCACTTATTCATAATTTTGAAAATACTTCACTATTTCTTTTGTCATTGATAGTGTAATGGTCAAATATGTACATTCGCATAACAAAATCTAGAACTCTGGTAAATCATCATAAGGCCGACCAGTTTTACGGTGGTGGAAGCCACGACTCTAGCCTAACCCTAGTTCCTCTACTATTGCTCAGAGATTTACTACCTTGTGGATCACACAGTTGAGGTCAAAGCAGTATTTCCCTTCTTCAAGTGCCAGAAGTAGCACATCAGTCGAGCAGAAGACTGGGAAAAAGTTGGCGTTTTATTTAGTACAGCTATATGTGGCTAATATATGATTATTAAACATTGAAAAGATTTTAATAACTAATAATAAAATGATTAATTGATAATAAATAATTATGAGTCAGTGAGCAAGACTAAGACATGAAGCAGGATTAAATTTAAAATTAATTTAATGAAGTTAAAATATTAAAATAATAATTAAAAACAATATTACAATAGTTAGGTGTCTGATCTCACATGCAGGTGATTAAGGGATGTTTACATTAATTTGGGTTCACATGCAAGTGATGGGTTTAGATATATAATTTCCTATGGCTGAGGTGTACATGATTTGGTTTACATATATAGATCAAATCACTCGCAGGTGATTATAAATTTCTAGTTACAAATATTAGAGTTTTAAGGTTTATGCACTTCCAGTGTATATATAGATCAAATCACTTGCAGGTGATTGTAGTTTTAGGTTACACTTAATTTATTTAGCTATATATATATGTGATTATATCACTCACACATGATGAAATTATAATACAATTGAATCGACCTTTTCATGAGCTTTAATATTATTTTATAACTAAATGAACATGCTCATGCTTATCTATGCCTAGTTTATGCTATGATAGGATCTAGATTTGCTTTATAGTCAGTGGAAGTGATTATAAATTTTAATAAAGAACATATTTTATCAAGCACGAATAATTAATATATTCTCTATATAGCTAATATACATTTTAAACTGGAGTCTAATTCAGATCAAAGCTGAAATAACAAATATAATGGAGGGATGGACTGATTATTGGCAGCTAGACTTCAGATATTAGGTGTATATAAAACATAATTCTTGAGTCTTTTTGCATCTCATATGTGCCTTATTCGTGAGATTCTCATCAAGTAACGGTTCCCTTCAACCAAACTCATTGCTGTGAAAATAGGAGGCCTTTAGTTTGGAGGATCGAGCAATTTATATAAGTGGGAGTCTTACGCTCTGTGCGAATCTCATGCTCCATCATTAAGGATGCAGAATGGGTTGGTGCATACCAATCACCATCTGAGGAAGAAAATTGCCAGAACTAAGTGTACTGGTGTAGCCCTAACACATACGCCCAGTAAAGAATGCAGCAATAAGTGAGTATGTCATGGTGTTTCTTAAGGACACATACGCACCGCTGACAACATTATCATATGAAAAAATTAAGATGCGAAATAATAGTTTCCTTCATGAAACTACCCTGTATCAGTTCATATGATAGTATTTACAATTATACTATTTAGGAAAGTTTACGAATCCAATTTACGAAGCTATCTATATAGGCTTTTATTCATCTAAGGAGGATTACAGCATATGGGAAAATTACAACATAGAGCTATAGATTTATGCTGCATTTTATCACTTCAACTGAATATTGATTAAATATTGTATTTAAAAGCAAATCTATTTAAAAATAATTGTACGCTTGTAATTATATCTCAATTAAGATATTTTATCCGTTTCAAAACAGAGCTTTTTAGTTTGTGCATTATTACACATATTACATATATACGTGAAATGACATATATATGCGTGAGAATCTATATTTAATTCTCATTAATAGTTTAATTATGAATAAAGCCCGGTTTTGAATACATATAGCATAAACAATATAACAATTAAAATGTTTGGCATAGATTTAATTAAGAAATGATAGGATTTCATGTAAGTGAAATCCAAAATTTGCCTTGTTTAAAATCAAACTTATGCGACATTCGCTGAAATATGATTGACTCAGTTTCGATAATTCTAAGTTTATAAGATTAATGATGGCAAAGATTATCATTAACTTACGATATACAAATTAACTTAGAAATTTTAATAATTATTTTAAAACAGATCATTGCGTATTATATGTGACTAAATTTATATAAAACATTTAAATTCTAGATTTTAGCAAGTTAAAATTGAATAGCATTTAATTACTTAGAATAAGAGTAATACATAACTAAATCACTAATTTCTACAAGTAAACCAACAAATAAAGAAATCGTATCAGTAAATCAGATTATTAAATATTAAAGGTATTTTCAAATGGAATCATTTATCAAATCAGTTTAAATAGGAAATTAGAAATCAGATATTAAATGTATTTTCGAATCAGGCAAGATTTTAAGATTAAAACAAAGTTATTAAATCATTTCTAATTTAGGTAAGACTTTAGGATTGGGATAAAACAAAATAAAATTTACATTTACGTAAGTTTAGTTTACATTATTATTATGGCCATTAGATCAAGATTTAAGCTAGCATTTTAGAGTTGAGTTTAGTGGAAAGCTTTATAATTGAAAGAATATTTACCATTGCTTCTCTCTTCTGTACTGACAAGTTATTTCTTCATCGTGGGACCTCTTTAAGTGTTATGGTGGTTATTTCATCTTTCTCCGCTTCAGGTAGCCCTTTATCAGCAGTGGAAGGCAAGATTTTCAGCCTCTTACCCTGACATGCTAATTATTAACACTCTCTAAATACTTAGTTATGGTTATCTTTGAGAGTTTTAGTTTTCAAGTCCCTTAAAGATGGCTACTATCGCTTATATATCTATAACCCCCTCTCCTTCATTATATTATTTTTAGATCTGTTTTCTTAGCTTACTCGCTTATTACCAGGAATTGCGGAAGCCTGCTGTGTCAAACTTTTAATTAGGTCAAAAAAACCTGAGTGACACGCTGTAATTTATGCAATTTTTTACTTTAGTTCTAATTTTAATTCTAAATATAAATTTGGTCAATCTTATATCGGGAAAGATTAACTCTTCTGGCATCGCTTTGGCTAGAAAAACAAATCTAACATTTGTGAAAAACATTTTGTTATATATGTAACTCGACCATTTTAATTTACAGATATATGCAGAATCATAAAATTTCAAATATTTCAAAATAAAGAAATCTTAATGTTTTAAATCATATTAACATTAATCTTCTAGCATATATGTAGTCTAAAGTTACACATACAACTCGTTTTTCATTTAATTATTATTAAAATTATATGTGCGTGTCTTTATAAATGCACATTTCTCTATATATGTGAATATATGCACACATACATAATTGGTGTTATTTAAGTTTAAATTTAGGTGGGTTTTTACAGTATTATTAATAAGATATATGAGGATTTGGTGGTGTTTATATATATAACAGAATACTACTATACCATATAGTAAATGAAACAGTTGGATTGTACAAGCTGACTGTTTCAATAGATTCCTGTATTTTAATCATTTTTGCAAAAGGTTAGGGAAAATAATTAACAATTTGAATGACACTACAGTAAACATAAAAAAATCACCGCAACATGTTAATAGTTTTTATGTTACAATACATATTAAAAAAATAACTTATTAAATGTTGTGAATAGCACTTGTACAAAAAATATTTTTTAAAGTTAACAAGAATTTATATTGGATTACTTAATATTTTTTAAACTTAACAAGTAATACATGTTCGATAAAATAATTTTGAGACAAAAAACAATTCTACTTCAATACCCCTGAATAATGAAACAGTAAGATTCGTATTCGAATCTTAAGTTTCACCTTTTTCTATCGTCTCTCACTCACCGCTCTATCCTACCCAAATTTAAAATTTTTGGTATCGAATTGTGTGTGTAGCAATATTAAAAATGTATAGATATATGTAGAATTCACCATAAACATGCACACATTTCGATATCAAATTTAGGGCAATAAATAAAGATAAATAATAATTTAGATTTCTTCTTTTAGTTATATAAAATATATAATTTTAATTATTTATTTTGAATTGTAAAATCCGTTATTTATTGCTTTGTTTAAATTTCATTTAATAATAATTTTAGAAATCTGATGTAATATTTAATTAAAAGTAAAAATAATAGTATGTTCCCTTTTGTATTTGAAATTTTAAAAGTAACGGTCAGTGAAAGATAATAGATTAATTAAAGAAAAATTCCCCAAAAATGTAATTATAAAATGTAAATGAAAACAATAGAAACTTCTCTATAATTAAACTTAACAAAATGCATTGATTATCGTCAGGGCAGATTAAGTGGAATCCAAAAATAAACTATAACAAAAATGTAAAAGATAAGATCTAAGAAAGGAGGCCATTTTAGACTTTCTAGAAACTTGAGTTGAACTTTAGCTTTGCTCTCGATCAGTTGAGTCTCCTAATATATATATATTGTTTTTACATGCCATAGTATGCGTGAGTAGAAAGCGCCAAAGACTATTCTCTCTGGAGATGGTCGACTGTTTGCCAAGAACCTACGCCCGTGCCTTCCATAAAATCAATCAAAGAAGATCTGCTGCCCGAACAATTGGAAAACTGCTGCTCTATTCAAATAATTAAATCACCTAAACACTGGAAAGAACTGCTAATGCTAGAATCATGAACAATTTCCTACTGATCACTGAATCGGAAAACTTCTCATAAAACAGGTACCTGTATCCAAATTCTCTAGAGTACTCTACTAATATCCCGCAATAGCTCATTCATCTTTTTATAACTTGTAAACTATAAACTGTAAATTCTCATTTGTAAAACTATAAATTTAATAATTAATATTATGTAAATTTCTTGAACAATCTAGCCTGCCTAACTCTATCTTTCTTGGTATGTATTTCTAAAATCTACATTTTATTATATAATTATCGCATGCTCATAATTTTCTAAGTATAAATCTTTGATCGCTTGAAACAGTGGATGCATGTCAAATTTTCATTAATATTTACTTTCATAAATAACTTAATATTTTCATATAAATCGACATGCATTCAATGCTTCATTTATTGTGATGCAGGGGTCTACTGCTTAGAAAATGGCTGATGTATTAGTTATAATAATCACCCAGTTTATATATTGTTTTATATTTTATTAAATTTTAATTAATAATTCCATAAAATTGCATTTCTTTGAGAGTCGCAAACGTTCTTTATTAAATGTTGATAACGTAGGGCCGAGTTATAAAATATATTTAAATCTTAACAGAATCGTCTGTACATTATACATGTGTTACGTTTTAGACACGCAATGACTTATTACAAGCCTTGAATATTCCGGATTCTATAGGGTTAAAATTAACCCCAGTCGTCCTACACAAGCGGACATAATAAATGCTCCTGTAGGACTTGACAACTGTCATGCAGCCAGCAGGCAATTGTGGCACAAACCACTTGTCCCTGGTTATGCTTATGTGACACCTTACCTCTTCGGGCCTATGGCAAATGCCAGCCCATTCTTATAAACTCATTCACGGCTTTGCAGTTTCAATATGCTGCCACTTCGTATCACCTTTCTAAATGTACCATGTGTTTCTTTTATTAACTTTATTATTCTATGTATAACTCCATCCAGCATTGGTGACATAATTCACTCTCAAATAAATGTTTGCCCCTAATTATTAGTAAATATCTTTAATTAAATAAATATATGTCCACCACTACTATTATAAATCTTACTTTAGACTCTTGTATTGCAAAAGTATAAATCCCTAAAGGCATGCCTTAGAAATACTTGCTCGAGAATTTAGGTAGCTAGATTACGTCATCAAATAAATGTAACTCTCTTTGTAAACATAACAGTATCGGAAAATACCGCTACTGAGATCTTAAATATAAAGTATTATTGGTAAAATGATTTCGCATAAATGTTTCTAAATAAATAAATGTATTTCTTTAATATATAACAGTATCGGAAAGTTCCATTACTCAATTTTAAATACTATCAAATATTATTAATAAATGATTTATTAAAATGTTTCAATAAATAATGTCAAACTATATGTCTGCTGTTACTTCTTTATTTAGTTATTCGATACCCATTCAATATGTTTCCTCGATTCTTTAAATATAAATGTTTGATATTAATGTTATTATTGGCTAACTTGAAATAAAATTCTTGATTCTCTTGCATCTCCCTGCCCCCCCCCCCCCGTGCTTAAAGAAATATTTACTAATGTGGCATCAGATGCGTTGTTTTGTAGATTGTATTGTGGAACCGATAAACTATGTTCGAACATAGTACTATGGGTGGCTTCGCTCCCTAGATGGTGCTGCTGTCCTGTGTGGTGGTCGAATTCTGCACTATGTTAACGAATCACACGTTTCTGACTGTTACAATATGGATAATTAATCAAAAATGCCCAGCGAAAAGAATAATGGAATATGTAAGTACTATTTATTGTTAAAAGGTGTTTTGACAACAGGTTTCAGATTACTGATATTGGGATTGTCTAAAGATTGATTTTAATAATTATATATTTTATAGAAAAATGCTTTTATCTCATTTTATCATAAATGCACTAAAAACAAAATACTTTTTTTTTCCACCACAACTTTGTTATATGTAATTTGAAATAAAAGTATGAGTGTCCATAAATGTATTAATTCAATCACTAGCTTTTTGGGTTTTTAGTGCATTACTGATGCATTTCAATGAAAGCATGTCTTATAAAATATTTTTATATAATTTATATGCAAGATCTTTATCATTGTTATTTACATTATTTATTGTATTTTCTTTACTAACTCTGTTGAAAAAAAATTTTAAATGTGCATTTTAACTTCTACTTTAATTTTTTTCTTAATTTCACTAAAATACACATAAATTATATATAGAAAGAAAACAAAAACTAGTCCATGAACATTGATGTATTTAATATTTCATTACAAAGATGAAAAAATTGTGCCATTCGATAAGTGCCACTACAATCTTTTGACAAATCAGCACACATTAAAGATAACATTGCAACATAATATTTGTATGAAGTTGTGATTGTTGTTAGAGAAAGGTTGGCATCAATGCTGCATGAACTTACTGTTCAGAAATAGAAAAAATTTTCAGGATATGCTGTCATTGGTATTTGATAAATAGAATTAGACAATTTGAAGATGAGGAAAATAGAAGAAAAATGCAGAAGTAAGAATATCATGGATGTGTGAAAGTATATATCAAGGCTGGTGATGTATACAGTAGTGGCTTGGGAAGTAATAGTTTGAGACAAGGGGAAAATACTTACAAACTAAGAAAATAAAGCATAATGCAAGTGAATATAACAGTAGCAAACTCTATATAGTAGTGCCAACCAGTGCAAGCCCTAGTAATCAATCGAGAGTTTGCTATTTTTTAATAGCCTATGCAAGCATAAAAAATGATGATCATGTAATGTTTCAGTGAATATATGAACAATGCAAAACTTAAACAGTGTAAAGATAAAATAGAAAACATGAAGCATAATTATGAAATATATGTTTTTAAGAAAAGAGACAATTGGTATTTGATTATTGGAAAGGAAAATTGATCAAAATGCATTAATAAAAATAGGAATTGGGGGTTTGATAGTTTGTTGGAATATGCATTAAATTTTGGGATTGAATGATACAAGAAGTTAAAAATTCACAAAAATTACATTGGAAAAATAGGAATAGCAAAATAATGACAAACTCTCCAGACAGTTGTGCCACAAGTGCAAGCCATAATAATCAACAGTTGCAAGATTTGTGCATAAAATCCCTACCTAGTGACTGCTGGAAGGTTGTATTAGATCCTAAGATGCTCTCAGATCCAAAGCTCCTCACTGATGAAAGCCCCAAGCTAGAAACTAGTTTGGGGATATTGGATGAATAGGCACTAGATAGATATTTTATGCAGAAATCTTATTGCATCCATTGGTTACTATGGCTTGCATTAGGTGGCACTATTGTATGGAGTTATTCAGTTTTAACAGTTTGTATAAGTATAGGAAATGATCGTGTGATGTTTAGCAAAATATATTAATGAAATGACTTGTTAAAATTAAATAATTATGCATGAAGTGGAAAGTATAACATTCCTAATTTGATTTATTGAAGAAAATTGGAATAAGTAATTATCAAACTATGTTTAGACATAAAATGCTTTTTACTATAAGTATAATATATACTATCAGATATTATAGTGTTGAAATCATTAGTATATTTGTAGTACTTGTCTAGTTGGCCTGTGAAGACTAGTTTTGGCTGTCATTGGAAATGGTCTGCACTCACACTGAACTCTTGATTTACTGATGAAACATTGTAACACTTTAAGCAAATAACTTTATTTATATATTTTACAGTTTCGACTGTACTAGCAGTCTTCATCAGAACTACAACATAAAAAATTAGACAAATATTATATCAATACAACCAAAATTATTATTCTTCATATTTCCATATAAAAGTAAAATAAAACAAAATAATATAAAGCAAAAACAACTCAATCCAAACCCTTTCAACCAAAAACCTCCCAAATCTTTCAAAAACCCAACACATAAAAATTAAACTACAAAAAATATAATATTAAAATATATATATAATAATAATAACAAACTAATAATAAAAAATAACAATAAAAATAAAAAATAACAATAAAAATAAAAAATAACAAAACATTTTAAAATCATTTTTAAATTATTCTTCAAATTGACAAACAAATAAATGTATTAAAACAATTCAAATTTTATCATCAAACCATTAAAAACAAAACCCTTAAAACCCATTAAACCAATAATCTAAAATTTAATATCAAAAATTATCATTTTTATCATAACTAATTACATATATAAGACCAAAAACCCAAATACCCAAAAAACAAAAATTAAAATTAAAATTAAAAAAATTGCTCCTATTAGAGGTAGTCACTGCTGCTAATATTACTAATGCCCTTGTAGATGCTATAACAAACACATTAAATAATGATCTATGTTTGTAAAATAATTATCACTTGTCATGGATAATACCTAACATTCATGCTAAAACAAGTTACAGCTGATATATTGGTATTAATATTGATCACATAGTTTACATTATAAAAATGTCAGTCATACTTTGGAGATGGAAGTATGTGTGCAGCTAATGATTTTCTAAAAATGACATTTATATTTATAAACATTTTGAATGTTTAACAAAAAAATGTAAAAAAAGTGGAGTCATGTGATATGACCTTTTTGTTGACTATTTATAGTCTTTGCTTTTAGTCTTAAATGGTGTTATATTGCTGACTTCTCGTATATGGTTTGGCTGAAGAGCTCTTGGCCCCATATAGCTATTTGAGTTACATAGCTGGATTTGAAGACATTTGGGTATCTGAAAACTTCAATCTGCTCAATAATCAACTCACATAAATGCTGGCTTTGGTTTTTAGATCTAATTTCTGAAGCTATCCTAGTGCCTCTGAGGAGTGCCAAAAAGCATGAAATCATTAGTCAGGGGATGGGGTGGTGGTTTTTAGATAGAGATATTTTAAATGCTTTCTCTTGCTAAGCATTTATCTCAACGCTTGTTGAGCAATTAGCAAAGCTCTTTATTATCTACAAGCTTAAAAAAGAAATGGAATCATGTGATATATGACTCTATTTTTTATTTTTAAAGGAAAGTTTTATTTTTATAATTTGCCAAGCAGTAAACTAATTAATACTAAAGTTTTATGCAAAAATGAGCAAACCATCTCTTAGTAGACAGACTTAAAGCCTTGGATAAGTCTCCTTTGAATTTTCTCCATATTGTGAAAAATGAAAAAGACCTTTGTTAACACATATGTTAATCTTAGAATCTTTTCCATTCTAGACAATAAATAATGTCAAAGATAGGATACTATCACATCAAACCCCACAAGTTGTATATAAAATCGTGTGCACCAATTCTGCCTGTTGTGTAAAGTATTATGGAAATTGGGGCAGCATAAATATTTATAGCCACATGAAAACGAACTCTAAATATAAATCAGTATTTCTAGAACATGAGGGAATATCTTCACATTTTTGACTCACAGATTAAAGCATCTGCTCTGCACATGATAGAAGATATAAATTCAAGGAAGCATACATAGTTCATAAATAATAAACCCCACACTATAGACAAGAAAGTCCTGTTCCTTTGTCAAAAAAATGGATACAAATATGGCATTTACATAATGTGCACTCTATTTAAAGATTGTATTGCTCTCTGCAGCAAATGATTAGCACTGTGATTCTGACCATTAACATCTAAAGCATGCTTGGCAAATTATAACAATTATAAAATGTACTTTTTTGGTTAAATGTTCAAAACATATAAATTACAGTGAGCATAAGAAGATAAATATTTTTTTAATTAAAAATGATTGCAATTTTTGGAAAATTATATTTGATTTAAATATGAAAGTGTTGCCTTTTGTTTACAGTGACATTGCTGTTTTGTGATATTGGTTTAAAATCCATTTTTTTACACATTGTATAATAACACTTTCACCTAATATCACAATGTGATTTAGTTTCTTGTTCTACTAAGTGCACTGTTTTGCTTTGTATATTCACTGCTCATCCATGCAAATATAAATGTATAGATTGGATTGAGCAGATTGTTATAAATCTTGTTCTTTTATATTCTTTACAATATAATTAAGCTACTGAAAGAGTATCTATCATCAAAGAATAGAGATGAACTATTACATATATTTAGAGATTTGATCACAGACTTTCAAGCTTCCTTCAGATATTCACTCCACCTTATATAATTGATACACATGACCGCAATGCAAAAAAGATAAATTGGTCTCCAATATACATATTTCATGCTGAACCAGCCTGTCAGTTGGTCCAGATCATCACCTTCTATACATGTATAATCATTTGCTATTTTAAATTAATATATAAAATTAAAAGCATGTGAAGCACTTGAAAGAGAAGCTATATAGTGCAAAAAATATTAAACAGCGCTTTAGAGGCCGTTTGCCTCACATTCATAGCGATAATGCAGAGCAGAGAAATAAAGGCGATATGCAAATTATTTAGACTGCTCAATGTTTAGAAATGTCAAAGCAGGCATCACATCTACTGAGTTATTATTGCCATTAATGAAGTACGCTTCTCTAATTTTTCGTTTCATGTAGTTTTTCTCTATGTAACCTATTTTTGGGTTGGAGTGTTCAAATAAATGGCCTGTCTTCTTAAAATGTTCTAAGAATTGTCATTATTTTTCTTTGCTCTACTGTAGGTGTATCTATGCTGAGCGGTCCTCTTGGTTATGCGGGCTTTGGTATCACCATAATAAATGGTGTGGCATTCCAGTTGGGGGTAGTAGATGCTATAAACGACATGGGGGTCTGAGAAATCGATTTTGTCTTTAGAATTATTGATTAGACAGTTGGTGCAGGGGGAGTGTGAAAACTGATTTTAAATTTGTTGGCATAGACTTTAATTAGTTGGTTGATTTTAGGTATATGTGGGAGGGTACCTTGTTTGCAATTTTCTTATAAAATTGCTTAATTTTGTGATTACCCCTTCTATCAGATTCAAATTTGCATATTTCTGTATAAGAACACATGAAGGCCTGCAAAATTGTGAGCTTAGGGAATTGGAGTGTGGATGTATAAAGCCTCTGATTTCAGGGGGCTTTATCGAGTAATTTTTTGTTCTTTCATCACACGTTAGATGAAGGTCAAGATATTTTAGACTCTGGGAAGCATCTTCTGCTGGGGAGTTGATAGTTAGATTGGTGTTTTGTAATAAGTCTTGTATATTTATAGTGTTGATTGGCTATAATGAATACATCATCTACATATCACGTGTATATAATGTGAGGGCAGTCACCTTGATATTTGGAGTTTTTCAAAATGATTAAGGAAGATGCTGGTGATGATTCCACTAAATGGAAGACCCATAAGCCAACCATTTTTCATGTACTAATTGTACTCAAATGTGATAGAGATGTGATTGTCCATCCATGCCAAGAATGAAACAATGAAATTGATGCATTCGGAGAAAATGTTGGTCAGTTCCTGTTGGGTGATCTGAATGGATTGTTTTCTATCAACTGATCCATGTAATTCTTTAACATCGAGCGTAGTCATGCAGAGGTTGTCCTCCATCGTGGCATTTTTGATTTTGTCCACAAATTGAAACAAAGAATTAATGGAGTAATTTCCAAAGCCCAAGCTCTCTATTAGTAGTTGATTAATCGGTTTGGAAATAACACTGAATATACATATGTGTAGCAGATTATGATTTGACCAACTGATGAGTGCTGGTTCAGCATGAAATATATATATTGGACAGCATTTATCTTTTTCACATGGATGTGTATCAGTTATATGATGGAGTGGATATCTGAAGGGAGCATGGACATGCCCCTCTAATTATATCTAAAAGTATACATTATACTTGTAGTCAAATGTTACAAATGAATTATTAGTATAAGTGCAATGTATTGCAAATTTGATCATTTTAAAATATATAGCAAAATGTGAACATATTTGTAAATAATCAAAATTATGACTCGATCACAGATAACAGAATAAACAAAAAAGGTAAAACCATGGGATCAGAGTCCATAAAAGTAAGATGCCTACCCTAATAGTAGAAATATTTCATTATATTACAATTGTATTTATATATACAGTAACAATCTTCTGACCAATGTGTAAAAATGTGACATTTATCTTCTTATGGGCTAAAATATTTTCTTTAAATTTTCGTAATATCATGATTCATCATTTTTGAAGAAAATGGAAAACAATTGATATATGCAATGAAATATTAATGGTAGGAAACAGAAATTGTAGAAAACATTTTGATAATCTAATGACTTATTGCTTATAAATTCATTAGGAATTTAAGCAGCAAATGAGATTAAGCTGGGCTACTTGCTGTGGACTTTGAATTCAGTCTCAGGCTACCTATGTGCCAAAGCAATCAGGATAATTTCATAAACTGAAATATATATAAATTACCACTCGGATTTTATAATTTAACTTTTGATATCTTGTTTGAGTAAATAAGCAAATATTTTATCTAGAACTGTGCTTGCAATTATATTTCATTCCAATATCAGCCTTTCAAGCTAATTGAGCATGCACCTTTGAGAGTGTTAAATAAATGAATACTCTCCTCTTCAATCCAAGATATAGTATTTATGCAGGAATAAAAAACATCGTAAATAGAAATTTAAAAAGTGAGTATCTACTCACGCTCTCTTCAACAGTTCTTCAGATTTGCTCATATAAAAGAATTTGAGTCGTAGGAATAAGAGGGATTCTTTTTATTCCTGCATAAATACTATATCTTGGATTGAAGAGGAGAGTATTCATTTATTTAACACTCTCAAAGGCGCATACTCAATTAGCTTGAAAGGCTGATATTGGAATGAAAGATATCTTGTTTGAAAAATGTTTTGTGTATATGTATGTGATAAATTGAAGATGGGCTACAGATAAAAATGACATTACTTTCATTATATGTTTTGGGTGGATTGCACTTACTAACCATTAAGTAATATTATTATGAAAAGAAATATAGATGCTGTAAGCATTGACATATGACAAGATTAAAGGGTCAACCAATAGAAGTCATAAATCTGAATAGCATAGGTTCCCCCATGCCTATCTACTATCATTCACCCACTGTAATTAACTTCTTCAGGATTACAAACCCTAAAATATATTTGGATTGGAACTTGTACTCTGAAATAATACAATACTTTTACATTTTTGGATATAACATATATTTCCACTAAACTTACGAAATTAGATGTGACTCAAATATACTGATTTCTATTATATGCTCTTCATTTTTGTAATATTTAAATAGTATTTGTCATATGACTCTTCAAGTTTCTTTCAGATCCCATAAAAATATGAATGACCATAAGCTTTCTTTTTAATATAGCTATCATTTAAAAGCAATTGAGAGTCCTCAAATAAGGCATGTAATCAAAATATATGTATAATTCAATGTGGATAATGTGCTTTTTGGATATGATGTGATGGAAATGACTCAGAAACAATGAAATTAATATTACATAGTTTAAATCAAAATGGTCATTTATTTACCATAATACTAAAAAACAACAAACACAATATGAACATTAGGTTAAATACTTCATTAACAGTAAAAAAAATGAGCATTGATAATAAATTATTTACATTCTTTACAAATAAACTTCATTATTATATACAATTAGCTTTTCTTTTAGTTCTTTTGACATTGTAAATTTATTATTTTATTATGTATGCTTTCATACTAATCTCATATATGCATCATTCATGAGTTATCTGGGATCTTCACAATCATTTTCCATATTACCAGATATTTTCTAACTCCCAATATATTGATAATCTTGTAATAGTCAAATCACATTTTATATTTCAAACCTGGTTTAAAATATTACACTTCCATCTTTAACTAAGTTATTACTGATATGATGTATTTAAAATGAATAATAGTATTTTTTTTTCATATAAGGCAATTCATTGATGCATTCATTCTCTTACTCATGTTGTCTGTTAATCTTATATTTCTTATTCATACGATCATTTATTCAACTATATAGAACATTTGTTCTATAAATGGTTTTACTACCTATAGGATGATCGGTTCAGACTTGGGAAGAGAAAGATGAGCAACTGATTTTATTAAAGTCCTAATAGAGGGATGGAATTTCTTTTATGAGGTATCATATTTTGGTAGGTAATTATTTTAATGAACTTACCCCAATTTTTATCTTGGCTTCTTCAATAAGCACTTGTGGTATGCACTATGCTAATTTCTTTGCCAAAAATCCTCCCATCTCATTCTACCAATCACGTGGGTATCACAAAGATTACACCCACTTAACTATTCATCAGTTCTTCAGGATATTTTATATCCTACCCTGGGATTTTAAATCACCATCTTCTACAATGTATTTGCATTACATATTCTACCAAATCTATATCAATAATGTATATTCTTCCCATGAAATACTTGCCTATCTATGTTTGCAATCATGTCACAAATCAATCCATTTTTATTATCATCAATAAGATATTTTTTTAACAAATGGGATCATAATCTTGTCTTGCTTTAACATTCACTATTTCTTGTTCTTATAAATGCATTATATTTTATAAGTTTACGACTCCTTTCAGATAACCCTATTACACTTAATTTCTTAAAGTATATTCATATTTCAAATACATTTTACTGCTGAATTTAATTTTAATACTATTTTTTTTTCTTTTCTGCACCACATATTTTCCATTATTTATGAATATATCACATTACCCACAAAAAAGATAGGTGTCTTGTTTTTTAGTCTTTTGGTCTTCATTATAGGAATCCATACTCCTATTCTAAATCTTTCGATATCAACCTCCAAAATTTATAGAAATAAAATAATAAAAACAATTTTACATTAAACTACATTTTAAAGATCTCAAATTTACTGTCAAATTTCCAAGATGTCTCCCCAATTTATTTCTATTCACTCTATAGTAAGCCTTTTACAATTAAAAATGTAAGAAATAAATTATTTTATTATGAATCATTTATATCAACTGCTTAATGATTAATAAATTATATATCCATCTCCTGAATAAAATTTATTTTGAATAATCCCCAAAATTTTAGTCTTCAATCCAATGCTAATCTTATGCATTATTGCATACATAAATACATATGACAAATTTTATTGTTAGTAGTCTGTGGCTTTAGCCATCTAAAAATACCTTATATTTCTTTTGTATAATAATCTAATCCTCCTCATACCTTTCTATTTGCAATGTTATTATCTACTTTTATTAAGCTTTCTTTTCTCTATAATGCAATCCCTAGTAATCTTTGTATATCCTTAGTAACATTTTAGCTGCCAAACCAATTATTATTATTTTCTTTTTTACTTATTGCTGTGTTGTGAATTCATCACTTTTAATCATCTCCTCTTGAATTAACTATTCTAATAAAGCTCATTAATTTTCCTTTTTGTATCACCCAAGATTTATATTATAAACTCATAAGTTTTCTTCTATCCTTATATTCTCTATTTTTTTTTATTTCTCCTCCTCATAAATATTCATAATCTTTCACAATTCTCCTTTCCAGCATTGTTTATTTCCTTGGTTAATAAATTTATTTCACTTCAGTTAATTACATGGTGTTTTTCTTATTTCTTTTTAACTGATGTAAAGTTAAATTTAGTTAGGGAGGTGTTCACCTGTAACTATTTCTTTAATATCAATTTGCTTAATCTACTTGACATTACATCTAATCTATTAGCTTCATTTATCTACTTGATAGTGAATTTTTTTATTTATTCAACATTAAAATGTTTTCTTAATTGTGCCACACCTATAACATTTATATATATATTGTCTAGTCAAAAGATGTTCATCTATCTAACATTAGTTGGAACTCACAAAATGTACTTCAAAACCAGTTAAGCCCAAGATATAGGTCAGGGACCAACCTGGATTTGAACCAATTCCCTAAGCCTCAGATCAAACAACTAATGAATAATGTATAATGATAACACAATAATTTATTCTTAAGTCTGGCCCACTAACAAAGTGGAGAAGACAATAAGACTTCTATATTAACATTATAACTGAACTAAAATAGGCATACACATGGTTGTATGTGTGGAAGTGGAAAAAAGGTAATTCAAACAACTCAAATTAGATAATAAAAAATAGTTTAATATAACAAATTAATTATATACATTAATGTGTGTGTGAATGAGTGGTCTACCATATAGTAGATACTATATATTGGAATTTACACTGATTCTCATATGCTCTTTTATCAACTATACAGTATATATACATCTTGGTGGGTATAGTATTAAGATGCCAATCATTTAGTAAAAGAATTACATAATATTGCTATTAACGCTTTGGTTTATGGTTCTGAAACATGGTGACTAACATTATTTTGGGGAGCATTCAAGGATTCATCACATAGATAAGAAAATCTATTTTCACACCATTTGCGGTCGTGAAAATAAATAAAATACATTTGAAAAATTATATTTGGTTATATGACAAAATATTTATTGAAAATTCTTTTCATTAACATTTAAAAGACAGAACATTTGTTTTCTTCAAGGCAGATACTCTTAAATACAGAAATAATAAATAACGATGGTGGGATTGAAATAACATTATTAATAAAACTAGCGATATTCGGCATTATATGTATATATATTTGAGCAGAGCGCAATTTTAATATAACATCAAAACTGGGTCATGAAGCAAAAGAAATAATAAATGAAGTGGTGATACTGACATAATGGCGGAGAAATCAAAGATAAGGTCGTGCTTCTGGACGAACAATGAATTCTACGACCCCCTTCTTAGGGCAGTACTTAGAGAAATGTGGTTAGGCATAGCGGGGGCCACGCATCCTGGAATTACCAACGCAGAGGCTATTTATAAGATTCTGGGAAGCTCAACTATCTGCGGGACAGGAAATAATGAGAAATCCATGGGTTCGATCCTGCTGCAACCCTCAGATTACAAGCACCTATATATATTCATGAAGATAAGCCAAATGTCAGTAACACAGTATGAATAAATGTCACTAACAACATTGAATACGATTTACTGCTCGAAAATAGATGACCCCTTTGTTGTAATGCTATAAATTATACAAATATCATGCTATGCCATTATAATATACAGAGATTTCCTTTACTAACAAAAAAAATTAAAAATTTGATCCCCTCCTTTTCTGCCACGTAAAATAATTCAATCCCACCTTCGTGGATTTTGATAGTAACTGAAAATATTTAAGCATTTGATATTTTAAGAGTATATTAAAAAAAAAAAAAAAGTAAAATTAGCAGTGATAGAGAAAACAACTAAGTCACCCTTTCCGAATTTAAATAAATAACATTTTAAAATATCTCAAAGTGTTAATTAGCCTAAGTGATGGATTTACCCATTGCAGAATTACTTCATTCTATTTGGAGTTGAACAAATAACAATTTTTATAATAAAAACACAATGTTGACTCACAAAAACAATCTGATGAGCATATTAATCAATCATACATCATGTTCTGAGAGGACGTTAATAACCTTAATTCATGGAGGTTTAATTAAAGAGAAAAGATTTTGAGAAATTCAGCTCATCAGGTTGATTGAGATTGGCATATTAATAAT
This sequence comes from Epiperipatus broadwayi, assembly GCA_028023455.1. Taxonomy (NCBI): domain Eukaryota; kingdom Metazoa; phylum Onychophora; class Udeonychophora; order Euonychophora; family Peripatidae; genus Epiperipatus; species Epiperipatus broadwayi. The sequence goes on from JAQFVV010000011.1 coordinate 10,684,733, forward strand.
AACAAAAGCATACATATAAAATCAAGTAATAAATACATATAAATGACCGTACCAAACTTAAAGCATATGAGATAGGATTAGATTTATAAAATTCATTTAAGAGCAATTTATATATTAAAAAAGATAAAGTTAAATGATACTTTAGGAGAAATATCGATAGCAGGGTTTGAGATTAGTTAGATTAGCTTTACTTTCAGGTTGCAGCATGAAAATAATGAGTTAACTTGCATAATTCTAAGAGTCCATTTTAAAAAGTCTGGCTTGTGCATGGCAATTCAGGGATCAATGAGAGTTCTTATGTGACAGCAAGCTTCTACTCAGCACTCCAAAGTTCTCAGGTTAGGGTTTTCCTTCATTCTAGGGCAGTAGGATGTTACAGCAGTGAAAGATGACCCCACAAGTCAGGAAGGGTGATTGGCTTTCTAATCAATCATCATTTACATTTCACACCAGTGTGGATTATGTTAACAAGTGTTCTCAATAGTAGCTAATCTTTCGTGTCTAAAATCAGCCCATTTATTATATCCCACTCAGGTATTTGTGGAATGCTTTTAACTTTTTATTTCTAGCCCAAAATCTAATCTTCGATCTAATAAAATCCTACCTTTTCTTTATCCGTTGTTCTTAAAGATGCAATCATTAGCTAATGTTCCAAAAGTATATTAAATTTATTTCCAGATTTGACAAAAATGTTTATAACAAAAGTAAAATCCATTAATCTTATTCCCGGTTTTATTTTTGGTAAAACTTTAAAAATTCCTTCCCAAGACTAGAACAATATTATACTTCCACTCCTTTAATTATTTTTGAACAATTAATGGTTGCATTCTCCATCTTGGATTTTACAAAAATATAGTTTAATAAAAATAAAAAAAATTTAAAAAGAAAACATTTTATAAACCACCTATAATAAAATATTTATACAATTAATATTTTGTTAGTATGTTTGCTCCTGTAATATATATATACATATCTGAGCCACCCCTATGTATTTTAATGTGAAAAAAATAAATAATTAAAACTAAAATTTGTAATTTTGAGGCATGCTTCTCAGAAATATATACATGAAATATCCACATAAATAGAGGAGTGGGATGGAACATAGAGTTTGAATATCAGTTAGTAGTTGGCAAGTAAAAAGAACCATGAAGCTCTATCCTGGTCTAAGATTGACTGCTTCAATATTTTATAGATAAATTTCAGTCTTATAATTCATTTTACTATCCATTAATTGTGGTTCATTTTAGAGTAGTTAGATAAACAAACAGTGCAGCACACACATATAGATGTGTACAGCTTCAACTATTTACCTGTATATACAAATATTCCAGGCAATTCTCATGCATGTTTTGCAATCAACCTTCATGGCACAAGATATATTGGAGATTAATCTCCACACTACATACTGGTAGTCCAATATTTGTAAATGTTTGATTTTAGGATTGCGTTTTTTTTTACAAACATTCCATTCATATTTTTTTTTTCAAAACTAGACTAGGCAAATCTCACATATGATGGAGAGTTATAACACATTCCTCCACATTGAGGAATATTAATATTGGCAAATTAAAGTGCTATTTAACTAAGCAGATATCAAATTTATTAAAAGATGTTTTTACCTTATATTCCTCTACTTTACAAAGTATTATGACATGATAGTACATCTTTCTGATTACTATGCATTATTTAGTTAACAAGATGCTGTTAAATTGATCTCTTCTTTACATTATGTAATGCGTTTGAGACTTATGCAATCAACTTCGATTTCTGCTTTATTTATTTAGAGTGCAACATATGTATACAATTTTAGGTCTTGATTGAGATAAAATGATCAATATTGCACATCTTACTGGTAGTGAATACACGGAAGGAATTGGAAATGTCTGAACTGTAAGCGCTATCGAAATTTTAAGTGAGTTTATGGGGAATGATCTTACATGCCTTAAGAAATTTAGATGGTTTTTTTCATAATTTGCTTATACACTTAATTTTAATTTTTTGATATTTGATAATTCAACATTTTCATGACCATTTTCTTTTAATATTTTAAATTAAACATATAATGATCAAATACTTCATAGAATATACAGAATTGGCTAAAGCATCAAAAAAATTGTACATCATTTTCAGATCGTGGTGGGAAGGATTTCTCATGAAACCAAAATTAAGGCTAAACTCAGTCAATTAGAACTAGGGTTTCACTAACCCTGCAATAATTAAAGATTATTTAAGCCCTGATGTTAATACATCCTCTGAAACTTTTTCATGGAGAATACCTGCTCTTAATGCATTAAAAGAATATCCTTTGCTATAACAATTAAACAGTGGTAGATCCTTATTGTAAAATATTTTTAAGCTGCATGTACACAAGTATTCAAGTAATATATTATCTATGTAAACTGATTTATTAATCGATACATTTCGGTGGTATTCTCTTCTTGTTTCATATTAGAAAAATCCTTGTCATTTTGTTCATGATAGTAAATTGAATATAATTATAACTTTTTGCTATTAACTTTGTTGGTTCTGTAATAAAATGTGTCTTTGTGTTTAATGTAAAAAACTTTAAATATGTTAGATGGGTAAATATTTATGTAAATGCATATCTATCTTCAAGATGAGATCTAAATAAATTGTTAAATTATAAGTATCTATATTATAAGTATCTTAAGACCTTTCTTCTTCCTTCAGAATGAGATCTAAATAAATTGTTAATAAGTATCTCAAGCCCTTTTAAATATTAATGACAGTTATGAGCTTATGTGTCTTTTTATTACATTCTTAAAATAATTATTTTTAATCCTCTGCTTCTTGTTTAAACTCAATGTCATATTAGTTATGATTTTTTGCCTTCATAAATATTCATCTTTATTATGAAAATGTCCACTTAAAGTAAAATTTATATTAGTAAATGCATACAATATATTTAACAGATAAGAAACAAGCATGGGGGCAAATAAAATTTAACAAATGTGATAAATTATTTTGATTGAAAAAAAGTACCGAAGTAAATTAATATTTAGCATATCACAGTTGTAATAAAAAAGGAAAAGAAATTAAATGTGGTTTGCAAATATTAGGTTTATTTCATAATTGTATAACAAAAAAAATTATCAGTGTATAGCCTAGTTGTTGTTTTTTCAATTACTTAATTTATATTGTAGAGTATATTTATAAATCATTTCTATTTGATCTTAATATTTATTAAATCACCCAAAACAGATTTGGCTGGAACATGAAATTTTGGTAAAATTTTGAAAAAAAAATAACACTTGAAAGGTGAATGAAATATAAAATAAATGTGAAATTTTTATAATTATTAAATTTATGAATTACATTTAATTATATTTATCTATGTAATTTTTATTCAGTTTAAAAAATTTAATATTATTCATATATCTAAATTTTTTAAAATATTGAGTGCATGTTTAATGATTGGACTGTCTGTGCATGTAAATATTAAAATGTAAATAAAAAGTTTATTAAAAATTTATAATTATGTATACACACTAGAAAGTGTACATTCTACTGAATATTTTTGAATGCTATTGAAAGAGTAAATGAGTTTAGATTATGGAGGAAGGACTGATATAAAAATCTGAAATGGTCTATTCAATGACACAGACATATATATGCAGTTCTCAATAGAGTTGACTGAATCATAATTATGGACCTATTATGTATGCAATACATGCACTACCTGTGTGTATTAATGGTAACACAATTACATGAACTATATTAAATAATGCCTGTGCATTCGAGTAATTCATACAACCAATAACTGCTGGAAAAAATTAGTCAGGTTAATGATGTGAAGCCTTGGCTATTGTCTTCACTATTAAAAAATTTCATCAATATGTATATGGACACAATTTTCTGACCTATATGGATCATCATCAATTACTAGCAATTTTCAGTAATAATAAGAAAATTTCTGAACATGCAAGCAATATTTCATGCCATATTGAATTTTTAAAAAAATGTATAATGTTAGAGGAAAAAACTTTACATTCATAAAAACTAGATAAGATAAAAAATAAGGCTAAGAATAGTTGTGAGCAGAGAAAAAAGAATTTTAATATCTGAAAAAACTTTTACTTTAGTGTCTGTTCATAATTTCTAATTTATCACTAACTTAGTTTAAAATTACATTTTCATTAATAATTTCCTCACTGACAAAGGCCATAAGCTAGAAACTAGTCTGGGGATATTGGATGAGTAGACACTAGATGGGGATTTTATGCACAAGCCTTCTGGCATCCATTGATTACTCTAGCTTGCTGTGTGTGGCAATATATATAGTGAGTTTTGCCTGTTTTAACAAGTTATACACAAGCATAAGAGGTGGTCATGTGATGTTTATTGGCTTAATTTCTATTTTTCACAAAATTCTCATTAAAATGATATATATTTCTTACTCAAGATAAACCACACTTTAAAACTTATGGAAGTAGTAGGATAAGAATCCATTTTTTCTTGCATCACAGACGTTGAAAAATCTCAAGGTCTCTGTAAGAAGAAAAGTTCTCCCTAATAAAAGATAAAAAAACAATTAAAATTGTATCAGAATGTAAAAATAATAAAGCGAACATATTATTACTTACCACTATAAGTGCAATAAAAAAAAGTCATATAATTTGAAATAGTAAATAAGAGCATCGTGCTCTAAACATATATGTATATTATAAAACTGGTATATATGTATACATCATGCAAGTTCTGCTAAAAGTTATGAAAACTTGATAATATAATGAACAAGATGCACTACAGATTTGAGTTTTAAATTTCCCATTATTTGCTCAAAACTATTTTGATTTTAGACTTTGGATAAATCAACTCTGTTAATGTCATCATATAAAATAATCATTGCCATTATAGAAAACAATTTATAAATTTAGAATATGAAAAAATTTCTCATTTCAAAAAAAAGTCAAAGATTACTAAAAAGGTTCTAAGGCACATATTTATAAAAAAAATTGTTTATATTCTACCTCTTTTAATATACGTCTTCCAGATAAGGATACCTGATCATATTATCAAATACACAAAATATTATATGTTATTGCATATTATTCAATATTGTTATTAACAAAACATAAATCATTGTTTACCAATTGGCAAAAGTAATCAGTAAAGAATCTGTCACAAAATTCTAATAAGGAAGGCTATCAGGTAATCATATACTTCTTAAATGTAAAATGAAGTTAATAAAAAAAGTTAGTAAAACAAACACTAATAAAATTCAAGTTAGTTAAAACAACTAATGAAAATCAAATTGGTAAAACAAAAACAATGAAAACCACTAGTAAAAATAGAATAAAAAAAATATTGACTTATACAAAAACAAATTGCCTGAGGAATAAATTGTCAAAATTGTTGGATCAGGGTGGCAACAGTTGTCCATTGTGCTTGTAGCTAAAACACACCAACTAAAGAAGGCAATATAAAATCTACCTTTCATTATCTGTGCTACCAGTCACTATGTAAAAAATCAGTGTTAGATTGAATTCATCTGAAATATAAAAAATCAAAAAATTGAGATTGATTTGATAGCTTACAAGTAGTATTCCATGTGAAATTGTTGATCATGCTGCAACCCAACAAACAAAAAAATAAAATGTAAATATAACTTACCGATTAGAACTATTCAAAAGCCATATCACTCATCTGAGCATAAGTAGAGGCATCTGCATTTGTAGAACTTCTGATTACACATGTTAATTACAATTCTGACAAGTCCATATGTGATGAAACAGCATGGGATGCTTAGGGTAAAACTGGTATAACAGGATTAGGATCATTTGTCACATTACGAGTGTGATAAAAAGCAAAACATCCTCTTTGAGCGACATCACAAATAGGTATCAATCCACATTCCAAGCAGCCAAGGTGAGTTGCATGTCTTTGTTTTTTTTTCAGACACACGACACATCGCTTACACTTGGGAATGTTATGATGACGAAGATCTACTTGTGTATGGTTTCCATGTGATTCCTGTGTCAGATATCGGAATACATGAAGACTTGGGACAAGTTTTGATCTTGAAGAAAATCCATCAATTAACATATGCGACAAGGTTCTCCGAAATTGTAAATGAGGTAAGACAGTCAAATGTTTAGATGTCATATAAATGGAATATAAAATGTATGCATTCGAAATTGCTGTGTCAAAACAGTACCAGAATGGCCCCAAGAATTTCTTGTACCAACAATATTTCTCCCGTTTTTGAGTGGCCGAATGAACACCACCCATATATTTCTTATACATTTTTATTGCAGGCGGACATGGAATTGTTTGTAGTGGTCCTTTTTTATTTTGTCGGCTAACAACATCATTTCCAAAAGGTGAATAAGCATTTGTGATCATACCTATTGGCCTTTTGTCCATCCATACTAAAAATTGAAAACCAGTAGCTTTATCAATGACAAAATGAGAGTCTCCTCTTTTCATTTTGCTTCTATTGTGCACTTGAATGGGCTTTGGAGTACCGTTTCGTCTTACATTTATTGTTCCACAGAAATATAATTTATTTTCATAAAGTTCCTTTGCTAGCTCTATACTTGTAGAAAACCTGTCGCAGAAAATAATGTGATGCTGGTCTGCAAGGTGTGGCAAAACTACTGACTTCACAGCATTTAAATTTGTTTCTTTGCGTGCATACATTTCCATGTGGTACACATAACCATTGTGGCAATCTGCACACATCCACCACTTGAAACCCCTCTTTCTTAGCTTTGATGGATCTTTCACGGTATTAAGACGTGTGATTACCTCAACTGCAATCTCTCTGTGCATCTGGTATGCAGTTTTGAAATTAACATTGCACTTCTCTATCACTGGTCTAATTTTATAGATATGGTCAAATTTTTCACTTCCCTTACATGGCATTGTTTTGTTATCATTAAACTGTAAACATGTTAAAATGTTGCTAAATCTACTATAAGGCATTATATTTGCAAAGTATGGTTGTCTCAAACTAGGATCAGAATCCCAAATGTCCTTCAGTAGGACAACACGGACCTTACATGAAATTCCCAATACCATCCCAAAAACGGCAGACAATTCTCGATCCGTTATATTTTCCCATTTAAGCCCACGTCTTACTTTAGTAGCATATTTATTTGTTTCCTCAACAATTTTTGCACACATTTTTTTATCAAACAATAAATGAAAAAAATCTAAAATAGAATACTTACCTATAATGGGGATCTTCAAACCCGGAGCCTTCGTAAATTTTTCTACATTTATCTGCTGAGCCATTACGTTCGGTAGCATATTGACACTGGATGAAGGGCCTGGCCTACCGCTAACGTTCGCAACTATATTTTTGTTTTTCCTCCGCCTTTTGATTGGAAATGGGATTTCTTCTTCTACCGATGTCGAACTAGAAGATTCTTCTGAATCGCTGGATGTAACACTAGCCTCAGAATCCGAAGGCCTAGAAAACGCGAACTCATGGGAACTGGTAGTATCGATTTCCGAATACATTTCTGCGGTCTCTTTTACCTACATACTATTATTCCGTACAATCTAAAAAATTGACCCAAAAAGAAAAAATAATAGTTGACCTTATTAATAGAAAAATTAATTTTTTATCAGAGAAAAATACAGTGGATACCTACAGGAAAAGAGAAAAAGCGCAGAGAATGATGGTATAGCCGCATGCGTACTCCAGTAAGTTTTCTCGCAATTTTAAAACTAAGGCAAAGAAATTATAATTTCTAAGCGACAAATTTTAAAATATCATCTACACAATTTTTTTTTTAATATTGTTCATACTTTTCCATATAAATAAGTGAATACACCAAACTTCTTTTTAAAACTTGTTTTTATGACTATTATAAAAATAAACAGACAAAAGTTCCGACGATTTTATAATATACTAATCTTCAAAATAAAAAGTATTTTTTTTAATGTTTTGGATTTGTTTGGAATATGTGAAATTTATTATATATTTGTATTTTTTGTTTTTAGTGTTCCTTAAAAAAGTAATTCTAAAATAGTCGAGACGTTGGGGTATTATTTTATTTTTATAATGGCAGTATAAAAAGAAGTAATCATTTACATATAATTTTTAAACGCTAGTAACCGGCAATAATGAACTGATTTACAAGTCCGATAAAAAAACTAACCATGCATATGTTTTATGACAGTTACCAGATATTCATGAGTCTTCGCGAAGTTTACAGAAACATAAATTACATGAATTCTAAAATTTTGAACCATTCTAAGGATTCCAATTGGACTAGAAATAACCCTGCATATAAAACTTTACAAACTTAGATAACGTATGGATGGCAAAAAGTTGACTAAGCTATGTTGCAAGGCTTAGTTGAAGTGTGCACAAAAGTTTGTCTACATGCAATAGCTGTCTTATGACTAACGGGATACTTATACCATGTGAAGACTTAATATATAAAGGATACCCAGGTGTAATGAACATTAAAGTCTTAGTAGAATCATATGTATGGTGGCCAATATGAGGTTGGGCAAACTGAAGAATTATACAGAATATCAATCCGTTTCCAAAAGGTTCTGGAATTTCTAAATCTATGCATCAGCTTATCAAAAGTACCAGTTTGGTATGAAAGTTGTTTTGTGTTGCACATTGTTAAAGATTTTTTAGCTGATAAAGAAGTACCATAGATTTTGATAATGCTGTTCCATCCTGAAATTTAATAATTAGCCAAAAAGACAGTTTAACATCTTAAAGTGATTATGAATAAAATGGTTATCAGGATATAAATGAAATGCTGATAGATGTAATATTTTATCAATATTTTACCCATGTATATTGACAATAAAGGCACCAACAAAATTGTTATGGCATCAAAAATTCTGCACATATCTGTCCAAGTTATTACCAGCTAATAATATAATTGTGAAAGAAATTTAAGCCTCAGAAATTTTGATATTGGTGAGCAAGTTTGGATTAGAGACATTTAAAGGAAAAATGGATTCCTCATGTGACAATAAAAATATTGGCTAAACAAATCAGAAATCCAATTGAAAAATACATAAGGAGACATTTTAATCTTTTATTACCCCACCAAAGTGGGGTGTCTGAAACAGATAATGTTCAATTATCATCAGCTAGTAAAAGAGAGAATTATTGTAAACAAAAGGAGTGCACAGATACCTCCTCAGTCACATATAATAGGGAACCATCTTTGATAACCAGACTGTGGAATCAGATTTTGCTGAAAGGAATATTGGAATCAGTCAGTTGAATAGTAGAACTAGAGAGGATCTATCATCAACAAAACATCTGGCTTCAGAACAAGCAACTGATCAGGAAGAAGAAACATCTACCTCTAACAGGACCTGTCCGAATTTGTCAGACTAGAAAGGTTACAAGACTATTTTTTAGAGTGAGGAGAAAATGGACTTTTTGTGAATATATGTAATTAAAATTTAAATAAAGTTTATCAAAAACTTTAATTATGTACACACTATTTATATATACTTGTCACTCTATTGTTTTATTCACTCCAAAAAAATTTACATTTTGCGGAATATCTTTGAATGCTATTAAAAGTTTAAATATGCAAATGAGCTTAAATTATGCAGGAAAGTTTGATATAAAAACCTGCAATTGTCTATTTAGAAAGGTGCTTATTGATATATTAAATATGTAATGACTCAGAAAAATATTGGCTGAATAATAAATTATTATGAATTGGTCATGTATATAAAATATACAATATCTGATACAGTAAGAAATCATAGTTAATGGTAAAGCAATTATTTGAATTATACTAAACTGAATTAAGTAATTCATAGAACTGCTGATTATAATGGACTTAAGAGATTATAGAATAATTTCTAATTGTTTCTAATTATTTTATATACATTTATTGGCATGTGAATAAACTTGTGTTGTTAAGTTCTTAATTTTTTAAAAATAAAATTATTGATACTATGTGGCTGGTATTGAAAGAATATTCCTGAAATACAGAAAATATATAGTTATGTTGTGCAGGATTTTATGTAACTGAATCAAATGAAAAATTATTGATATTATTATAGTTAATACCTTCTATCATAAATCTGTGTTAAATTTATTGTCTATAATGTTTATCTTTTTTTAATTGAAATCAGTTTACAAAAGAAAAAGTATTCTTTAAAGGATCTGAAAAATCAATAGAAAGATAAGAAAAAGAGAATAACATAATATAAATTTAAAGTAATAATGCTCAGCTGTTCATCTGAGTATTAAGTGTTTTGTATTCATGTGAATAAAATATATAATTTGAATGAGTAGTCGTTTCACAGATAAACATCACATGTACTCAAATGTATATACTTTGTGCCATTCCTAAAATTTTAACTATTACGAAATCAAGTTCATTTGGTATTAAAGAATATGGGGTAACTCATCTTGTAAATCAATAAAACAAAAATAACATTAATAAATAAAAAAATAAGTGAATGATTTTATTGTTTGGAAATTTCTAGGTGTCAAGCAGTAGCTGTGATTTTTTGAACTTCAATGACTACCTTTCTTCCAGTATGTTAAACCACAAAAGGCACAAATATTAATACTGTGGAATTATGGGTATATATTTGTATTAATTTAATGGTTCACATAATATGTAGTCACTGATAGAATCAACTTTCTTCATTCTGTTTATATTTATACGTTACCCTCAGCTGTCTGACTTTAGTTTTCCTTAGCAACATATACATATAAAATGATGTAATCAATATTTTATCAGTGTTTTATTGTACTAAAGGCTCCACTGTCATTTCAACTTATTCATCAACATAATTTGTTTCTCTTGGAATTCTCACTCTGTATGTCTTTTCTTGCATTTAAGGCAGTAACGTTAAACATGTAAACTTTTGGGGTTGAATATAAATCTATTCTATTTGTTCTTATGATTTATAACATTAAGTTAAGGATTATTCAATTATTTATAAAAACATTCATAAACTGTCATGTAAATTTAAAACTCCAAAGTCTAAAATTCAATTCCCTTTCCAAATTTAATTCAATAACAAAAAGAAACAGTAGAATGGTTTATTTCTCTAGAGGTCATAGGGTTGAGCACTGGAAGCAGTAAAACTGGAGCTTGTGGTCAAGACCTGTAGAGGTCCCTACTATTGCATTTTTACACGTATATGCTTGAGGTTACAGCCTTAGTAAATTCTTGAATCTTGAAATTCAGAATTTACCATTCTGAGGTACTTTAATCCCATTGATAATTATTATGGATTATTTATAAACTACAATAATATACAAATTTGATATAGATAAATTATGTAATTCATAAACAATTACTTTTAAAAATTGTATCAAATTACTTGCATTATATGAAATTGAATTATAAAAAGCTATCTAAAAAAAAAAAAACAATTTATTTACCTGAAACTATATTTCTCTATGAGCAGATAAAATAGTAAATAAAATAATCAAGGTAATTATTCACACTAAGATTAGCTTTTTTTCCAGCTTGCTAAGAAAATATCCATATGCTTTTATAAAACATCTTTGAATTAGAAGCAATTAAGATTTTCAATCGTAACCAGCAAGAGTCTCAAGGCTTGGTTATCACAATGTAAAGCAGCATTAAAAATTATAGCCAGATATATTTTAACATGAAGGTAATCATTTTATATTATGTACCATTTCTTTTTTACAAGCTGTTTCAAAACTGGTTTCTGTATTTTTCTATCAGTATATAAGTTATTTGACAATCAAATCCAAGTGTATTCTTGATGTAATTTATATTTGAAAAACTGATGCATTTTTGAGGGAGAAACAAAACCATATCCTAAGCAGATTTATGGTTTAATACATAAAGCGCTCAATGTTTTGTAAAATGGTTTCAGCCTAACTTAGATATGAGGTGATTGTTTTAATATGTTTTTGATAATATCTAATGATTTGATGATAATGGGGGGGGGGGTGGAGTATGCACAACTGTTTGAGAATGCATTAAGCAATTTCCAAATCCATTTTATGTCTACACAAAAGCTTACGTTATATTCTATGGCTGCTATCTATGTTAGGTTGGAATACAGATTTAGATGGTAATGCTTATTAAATCTATATCAAATCCTGTAGAATAGAAATGTTTCATAGCAGTTTTTTGCTTATAGTCTTTGTCAGAGAAGAATTTAAAGCTGAATTTAATTCACTTGGATCTTACATATTTTACCCTTTATATTTATTATCAAACTAAGAACCTGAAATTCAAAAACATTTTAACAGAATTCTCAATTTTTATAAAAACTGCAGACAACTTTATACTTTGGCTGGGATTGGTTTAAATCCTGAAAGTGTCACATGATCTCTAGCAGTCTATTTACTCATCCATTGCTACTGTTCTAAACTTGAGTAATCAATAAATATTAGATCGCAGTGCATGTTACATCTATATTCAGGGCTACTCTATCCATATCCCCAGACTAGTTACTGATTTATGGTGATGAGACATTTTTTAGTTTTATATTACTTTATCATGGGGGTATTCTTTCAACGCCAGCTGGGTATCATCAATAACTTTATTAAAAGAGAACAACTAAAACAATTTAAACTTAACAACACGAATTTATTCACTTGCTAATAAATGCATATAAATAAAAATAAATAATAAATAGAAATTACTTCATAATCACTAAAACTCATTTTAATTTGTATGAATTTACACAGATAGTTATTTAATTAATATAGTCCATCTAATTATGTTACCATTCATTATGGTTTCTTACACACATAGAAGTAGTATATCTTGTATATACAAGAATTCCATCATTTATTATTTAACCAACATAATGCTGACAATTACATATATATTCAATATATGAGCCAACCTACGAGTAGATCATTGCAAGGTTATATATCAATCCTCCCTACATAATCTGAGGTCATTTTAATATTTAAAGATATTTGTATTGTATATAAATTTTTCTAGACTGAATGCAATAATAAAGAGTGACAATTATGCATGTACTGTCTGCATGTAATTTACAAAAATTTAATAACTTTACATTTTAATTATATATACACACAGACCGCTCTTCTCATTCTAGAAATAATCCTGTTAAGTTACAAAAAAATAGGTCTTGATGTGAAAACAATCCTTTTTCTTCATGATCAGAAGTTACTTCTTGATTAAACTGTTTAGATGGTAATAGATATATAATTTTCACATAACTATGCAAATAATTAGGATTGAATTTAAAACATTAAGATAATTTTGAAATTTGGTCTCATTGTAAGATGGCTTTTAAGTGAAGAGTGCATTCAATTTAAAAAATACTGATGCCTTTGATCAATATCCAAGCTCATCACTGAATTAGGCCATAAGCCAGAAATTATTCTAGGGATATGAATAGGGATAAAGTATGGATTTAATTAAGCACAAGCATCTAGTATATGTATATGTCTAAGAATAAATAGCAGCAGTGAAATAGAATAAATAAAGTTTGCTTTTACAAAGCATTGTGTGAACGGAAGTTATATGACTTAGTAAGTTTTACTGTATTATTATTAAAAAATGGATAATTGTTTTGTAGATACGTTTTCATGTTATTTAAATCAACATTCTCTGGAAGTGAGCATTCTAAGCTAAATCCTGACTTATTATGTAGCTTGACTGATAATTTTTATTTGTAGTGGAGTGATCACAGAGAATCTCAGGACCTGGTTTTGTCATCTGGGATATGGTAGATTTATCCATTTTCATTGTAGTTCACGTTGTTTTCAGTAGCTTAAATAGTTTCGATTGTCTAATGACAAATATGTAACAATCCTTATGTATTGACATTCACACTAGTCACTCTGATTATTTCTGGTATTTTTCTTTATCCATTATTATTAAACTCACTTGACTATTTCTTATATTCTGACACGTTCTGTTTAATGCACAAAATAACAAACTGCATTTAGACCTGTATTCGGGCATCTATGAAAGGATAACAATTTTTAGATGTCTTCTCTTCTTGGGTTTAAGGACAAGCATTTTATTGGCTTTTTTTAATCATATATTACATTTGATCGCCTTACATCTGACTCATGTTTGTATTGACCAATATATTTATTTAAATTAAAAATAGCATTCTCTTGAATGAGTTATCACTTTGCAAATTATTGATCATTTAAAAATTTTATTAATATTCTTTTAATTTATTTTAAATTTCATTATGAGGGATGTTAAAAGATTGTTGTTAGTATCTTAAAAATTTAAAAAATGCTTTTCTATCACAAAAAAAACATGACTTATATAATATAAAATATCTTTACATAACAGCAGTAATAAATGTAATAATTATAAATCATGTACATAAAAGCTCTTTTTGGCAAATATTAATTTTTGCCCTTTTTAATATGCTGATACTAATTTACAATTATGATCTCCATAGCAACATCTATTTTTATATATAAAATTGACTTTAACGTATTAAAACCATACAATATTTTTAAGGCATAAAAAAGAAAAAAACCTTCATAAATGTATATTATATACTATTCCATTCATTAATCATTAGCTAATTATTAGTTGATTAAGGATTAATGACTGGAAAATTATATAATATACATTTATACAGTTTTTTTTACGCCTTAAAAATATTGTATGATTTTAATAGGTTATAGTTAATTTTAAATAAAACAGATAGATGTCGCTATGTAGATCATAATTGTAAAGTTGGAGAACTAGTATGGAGAGTAAAACGAGTTCAAATATATATAGAAGTAAACAGAACATTGGGTGTGAGTTAATTTATGATAATAGTAAGGAAAGTAGTTTATTGTTTAAGGCTCGAACAGGATCTTTAGCAACAAGGGAATATACACGTAAATGGAAAAATATGGGTGATTTAGCCTGCAAGTTGTGTAAGGAAGGCATAGAAAATATTAGGCATCTGTTACTTCAATGTAAATGCTTGGAAGCAGAAAGGGTACAAATAATAAAGTTATGGAATATTAAATATGAACAAAGTGATTATACAGAAAGTGAGTTATTGATTTTTATGCTAGGTTTGGGAAAAGATAAGCGAGATTTAGATATGAGGGTCATGGAGTTGACAAAGATTATGTTGTGGAAATGGGGTGGAGCAGATTATGGGAAAACTTAAGGTGGACAATGGGAAAGGAAGGTAAAGTGGCTAACAGGTTTCTCTGAGCATAGCTGCTGAGAGATTCCTGACTCCGTTTAAGGAGAAGTCACAGTGCATCACATCACATCAAAGTGATTATACAGTGGCTTATTGGTTTTTATTCTGGGTTTGGGAAAAGATAAGGGGGATTTAGATATGAAGGCCATGAAGTTGACAAACATTATGTAGTGAAAATGGGATGGAGCAGGATATGGAAAAACTTAGGGTGGGGAATGGAAAGGGAAGTGGCTAGCAGGTTTCTCTGGACATAGTTGCTGAGAGATTCCTGACTCCATATAAGGAGAAGTCACAATGCATCACATCAAATTAGTTCATGCACATTGAAAAGAGCAAAAATTAATATTTGCCAAAAAGTTTTATTTATATGATTATTATTATTATGAATATTATTGCCATTATATCAAAATTTTTAATATTATACGATTTATTTAAATATATATAAAAGCATAATGGATTAAACTTCTTTCTTTTTTTGATGTTATCATTTATAATAATCTCAATTATTGGGGCGGGGGGCTTTTGATAACCTTCATAACTTTTATATAAGCAGTATATGATTGTTTTGTGTATTTATAATGATGTTGTTTCAGAGCCAGCATTACATTGACAGCTTTTTTGGTATTAAACTTAAGAAAGAGAACAAAGTGAAATCCAGTAAAAGATTAGCTCGTGCTGCAAAAGTAATTTTGGAAAGTTCGGCTTCTACTCCTTCTGTAAAGAAGTCTTGTCCAAAAAGGAACAAGTCATAGTGGTGTTCAACTCCAAATCTTTCTGAAAGTGGTTCTTCAGAATAGAAAAAGTGACAAACCTACGAGACAACTGATGAAAGACAAAGGTATTCACAAAAGAAGTGGCTTGAAAATTTCAATCATTCCAGCAAAGAAAATAACTGTATCAAAAAAATAATTGTTGCAGCATTGAAATGGTATATATGATTCAGATTTTCATTTCACAGTCCAATCTACCTAGCCCCCTACTAATAGGGTTCAATTGCAACCTAGGATATGTACAAATGTAAATAATATCTATCTAGGAATGTATTTTTTTTTCAAACATTTTTTTTATTTATTTATACTATTTCAACCAGAATTACCTTGGATAAATTGCTATAATTTATTTCAGGTAATATCTATATATAACATTGTTTTAGTTATATAACTAAATAATTTATTTTATTGAAAAAAAAAACTGTTTTGAATTTTATATGTATTTTTTTTTTATATACACCTTTACCCCTCTTAGCAATGGCAATTGTTTTTCCAGAACTCATCGTTAAGCAATAATATCGTATACAGAATATGTATTTACAATGGAGGTCTATGGGAAAAAAATTGATCAGTTCCTAAAGCTAAAAAATTTCACTAACTTTGGAATAAAGTACATATTAAAAAAATTATTTATCGAATGCAATGTACATGTAAACTGTACAGTATCTAAAAAAAAAAGTTTTATATGCGCATTTTCTGTTTAAAAAGTACAGTACAGCAAAAAGAAAGAGAAAGTGAAACTAAATTTTAATTTAAGTTTTTATATTATTTTGCAGAAGTTTTTCATCGTAATGAAAAAAAATCCATACTGAAAAAAAAATCACTTTATTCTAGTTTCATTATCTGTGCAAATAGCGCATATATATATATTAGTACATATTACTGTACATTTATGCTTATTACTTATGTGAAATTATTAAAATTAAAAACAATGTTTAATTATAATTATTTAATTGAACATAAAGACTTACTACTGTACACCAGAGTAACAAAATGCATATGCGTATCGTAAATCAGTCAACTTTAGAAAAAAAAAAATTCAACTTATTTTAAAAGAAAAAAAAATCTAACTGTACTAATTTTCTAAAACATATGCTAAGTTTATTTTTATTTTATTTTATATTTGCTATAAGTCGATTGTTTTTTGGGTAAAATAATTTTAAAATACCTATTCTCTGACATCATCAGTGACGCAAAATTCAAGGTATGTCAAAAAAAAATTTTTCCCGATTGTTACAGTGAATAATCGATTGTAAATCAAAGTAGTGGGTACAAATTGATGTTGATCACTATTGTGAAATATCGCTAAGTAGCCAATCGCTAAGTGAGGTCTAGGTGTATATGTTTAATGTATTTTTTTTATTAAAGAATCTAAGATGGTCTTACAAGACATTTTTGCCTCCATAAGGAGTTTTAAAAAAAATATTAAAGCAGAGACGCTCTGTAAATGTAAAATTAAATTACATAGAAAAAAATAAAATACTTTGAAATTTCCATTAATGGAAATTCTAGATCATTTAAATAGATATAAAAAGAATATAAGATTATAGAAGAATCATTATTGATCCTTATTGAGGTACAAATTTTCTTAAAATAGCAATGAATGTACGTTTTCCTTGGTCTCAGGCAGGATACAAAAAAAATCACCTCGGGCAGCAAATAGTTCGAATATTAGAGCCAGGATATAAATAGTGGGTTTTTTTTTAAAGAGAAAATTTTAGAGTTGCTAAATGTCGCTATGCCCGTCGTAATTTTGAAGATGTACAACAGGTAGAAAGGGAAAGCCACCACCATTCCTTTCTGGGATTCCATCTCCTATATGCTGCTGCTATAGTCCTGTCTTGGAAGAATGCCACTAGCTATTGAAGTTCACCCATACGTTCAGGTAAAAGCTTAAGAACAAATAAGAATTTCAATCCTATCTATGTCCAAATCTTTCTCATTTAAACTAACTGTAATGTACATACTTAAATGTATAATTTTAACTTTTATTATAAATACCTGTAATAGACTCTTTAACTCATTTAAACTCTTTGTAATTCTCTTAAATAACTCAAACTCACAATATTTTAGATATTTTTATTGTTAATATGAAAATATTTGTTTTATACTGATTTCAGTAATATAAGTTTTATGTTTTTTTTTTAACAAACTTCATTTGCAAGGGTTTTAAGTTGATAATTTGCGAAAGAGTGAATTATATTTAAAAAAGGGGGAAAGGTCAGCAAAGAATTAGTTTAAAAGAAAATAAGTTGTTTTCTCTTTCTCGCTGTAGTGTATTCGTGGTGACGTCACAGTTACTGCAGAATGAATATTATCGCAACTGCGAGACTACGGAGGGAAGCCATGTTAGGACGGTGATTATGCTTCCCTAGTATTTTATAAGCATTATGTATAGTAATAGTAATAAATGATTAACTAGTAAAGTGTTGTTTGTGTTTATTTGTATTCGTGATACACAACACTTTTGGCGACGAGGATGGGATCCCGCTAGCTGCATTATTTTCTTTACCTTGGGATTACGGCAAGAAACTACAGAAATACTTTTTTCTTCGCGAAGACGTTCAACAAGGCGTTAATGCTCAAGGATGGCAACTGTCGGGAAGTTATCTGCATTCGACGTCGAGTTCCCACAACTATGGGATACGTATGCATCGCAAGTCGAATTTTATTGTCTGGCGAATGATATTACAAGTGAAGACAAGAAACGAGCTACTTTGTTGGCAGCCTGCGGACTACAAACGCTATCGATATTGCGGTCTTTGATAGCCCCAGCTCAGCCGTTAGAAAGGTCATATGACGAGCTCACCGCTGTGTTAAAACAATACTTCAATCCAAGGCCCTCTATAATCTATCAGCGCTACCAGTTTTGCCGTCGTGAACAAAAAGAGGGAGAGACTATTAGTGTTTTTCTCGCGGGACTGAGACGTCTCGCGGAAGGATGTGATTTTGGCACGACACTCGTCGAGCGCCTCCGTGATCAGTTTGTTTGTGGACTGAGAGATGAAAGTGTACAGCGCCGACTGCTCACCGAAGAAACATTAACCCTAGATGCCGCAGTGCAGAGGAGTTTAGCAACCGAGGCAGCGGGGACCCAGGTGCGGGAGATGCATGCTTCTGGATTGTCATCATCAGTGGATCTAATACAACACCGCCGGCAGTTTCCTACCAAATACAAAACGGAGTTACAAAAACATATAATGCCGACTGTGCCATGTTGCGGCTGTGGTGGTACACATGTTCGTACAGAATGCCCTTTTCGCCGAGCAAAATGCCATTTTTGCCGAAAGACAGGTCACATCCAAAGGGTATGTAAGGCCCGACAACAGGACACTCAGACATCATCCACCCAGTGCATGGCAGTGAAAGGGGAATTGGATACTGATGGGGCATTGGACTTAATATACAAGCTCCATAGTGACAGCAAAACTCTCAGAACTACAGCAAGAGTGCTTATTAACAATACTAAATGCTGCATGGAAGTAGATTCCGGATCGGAATATTCAATTGTATCTCGGGGGTTTTTTTCAAGACTTGTGCAAAGGAAAACCGCCAGTGTTGGAACCTGTGCAAACGACACTGCGAGATTTTCAGCAAAACCGGATCACCTTTATGGGACAGTGCTTTGTCAGCGTCAAATACGGAAAGTATTCAGCTTGTTTACGCCTGTTAATTGCGGAAAGAGCATGTACAAATCTACTTGGCCGTGAATGGTTTGCCCCCTTGGGAATATTTTTATCGGGGGTGCATTCAGTTCGACATTCACCAATGCAAGATATCATTGATGCTTTTCCCCAGGTTTTCAGCACTACTCTTGGAAGATATCGAGGATCGCCAGTGTCTTTACCGATAGACCCAAAAATACCACCTATTCGCCTCCGAGCCCGGCCATTGCCATTGGCTATGAAACCAAAGGTTGACGCAGCGCTAGACACCTTATTAAAGGACGGAATCATTGAGCCAGTTTGCGACCCTGTATGGGCAACACCAGTGGTGCCCATCATCAAAGCGTCAGGAGAGGTCCGCCTTTGCGGTGATTATAAGGTGACCGTAAATCAAGCATTAAGAGATCACCCATATCCAATACCAGCAGTACACCATTTTCTCGCATCGTTTCCTAGGAGTTCAGTGTTTGCAAAAATAGACTTAGCTCGAGCATACCTACAACTGCCGGTAGATGAGGCATCGGCGGATGCACAGACCATTATCACTCATCGGGGAGCCTTCCGAGTGAAGAGATTGCAGTACGGCATTAGCGTGGCCCCAGGAATATTTCAGGGAATGGTGGACAACATACTAGGAGGTATTCAGGGAGTTTTCCCATACTTCGATGATGTACTGATATGTGCAACATCTGATACGGACCTAACCACCAAATTAAGAACAGTCTGCAGCAAATTGGCTGCCTGTGGGCTGAGTGTAAATAAAGACAAATGTGTCCTCGGAGTGTCGTCGATAGACTTTTTGGGATACACCCTGGATGCAGAGGGCCTGCACCCAGCGGCCGACAAAGTGGCTGCTATTAGGAGAGCACCGACACCAACAGATAAGAAGAAGCTACAGGCATTCTTGGGGTTGCTCAACTTCTACAGTAACTTTTTGCCACACCGAGCTACGACAGCCGAACCACTACATAAATTGCTTAAGGCGGATACAGTATGGTCATGGACCAAAGAACACGAGAGAGCGTTCACACAATTGAAGGAGGCCCTGACGTCCGACGATGTGCTGGTGCCTTTCGATCCCCGTCAACAAGTGGTGGTAACCTGCGACGCTTCACCATATGGAGTGGGAGCAGTACTTAGCCTGAAGTATGCAAACGGCCTATGTTCACCGGTTGCTTTTGCATCACGAACACTCACCAAGTCTGAAAGAAATTACGCTCAGATAGACCGGGAAGCACTTGCTATTATATTCGGGGTGAAACATTTCCACCATTTCGTATATGGAATACCGTTCGAGATAGTGACTGACCACAAGCCACTGCTGGGAATCTTCACGTCGGACCGGCCGACCCCATTCATTCTATCACCCCGAATGCAAAGGTGGGCATGCCTCTTGACGGCTTACAACTTCAGACTGCAGTATGCACCAGGGAGGAGCATAGGGAACGCAGATGCACTGAGTAGGTGGCCATCCCCTGCAGTTCAGCAGAGTGAGGAGAAGCTGCGAGCAGTATTATTCCTTGAGGACTTGGAAAACCCACCAGTTTCTGCAGAACAGATCGAGAAAGAGACTAAAGCAGACCCTGTGCTATCTAGAGTAAAGGAGTGCATCCTGACAGCATGGCCAACACACATTCAACAAGATCTTCGAGCTTATCAGTCGCGAAAAAATGAGTTGTCAACACACCGAGGATGTTTGCTGTGGGGGGCACGGGTGGTCATACCGACATCTCTTAGACCCATAGTTCTTCGTGAGCTGCACCTGGGACACATGGGAATTGTGAGAACAAAAGCACTTGCACGCTCATACGTCTGGTGGCCTGGAATGGACCAGGACATAGAACAACTAATAGCTAAATGTAACAACTGTCAAGAGATACGACACCAGCAACCACGTGCACCAACACACCACTGGGAGATTCCAGCTCTGCCATGGTCACGAATACATGTGGATTACGCTGGACCTATCCAGGGGAAAATGATTTTAGTTGTCGTGGATGCACACTCGAAGTGGATCGACGTCCGTGAAATGCCATCGACAACGACTGGAGCTACCATCTCAGCACTTAGAGAACTTTTCGCAACACACGGTCTTCCCGAATGCATTGTCTCAGATAACGGCCCTCAGTTCACTGCGATGGAGTTCACCACCTTCCTTCACCGGAATGGCATTCGCCATGCAAGAGTTGCTCCGTATCATCCATCAAGCAACGGGTTGGCAGAACGTGCAGTACAATCTGTTAAGGAGGGATTGCAACGTCTACGCAACGGGACCTGGAGTCAGCGGCTTGCACGTTATTTACTAATGCAACACACTACGCTATCAACAGCAACGGGACTTAGCCCGGCCGAGCTACTGTTCAAGCGGCGCATAAGAACATGCCTGGATTTTCTGCACCCTGACAGGGCACCGCAAATAACTCAGATACCGATACAAAGGGTACGAACATTCCAACCACAGGATACAATTTTGACACGTAGGGCTGGAAAGAACTCACCATGGATACCTGCAGTTATCCAACATCAGACAGGACCATTGTCATACGAGATTCTAACGGACTCCGGAATTCAAAAAAAGACATGTAGACCACTTGCGACCTAGAGCGGTAAATGCCCACACAGAGGAAACTGCGGCAAACCAGGATAGTCAGAATGAGACAGCACTTGGAGAACCCATTCAGGTGGCCGCACCTACCACCAGTATACACCGAGAGAGTAAACCACAAACACCTAGTGGTCGCCCTCGGCGAGTACGCCGCCCTCCTGCACGTCTGTTGGACTATGACACTTCTCAAAAAAGGGGGGAAAGGGAAGGAGTGTAGTGTATTCGTGGTGACGTCACAGTTACTGCAGAATGAATATTATCGCAACTGCGAGACTACAGAGGGAAGCCATGTTAGGACGGTGATTATGCTTCCCTAGTATTTTATAAGCATTATGTATAGTAATAGTAATAAATGATTAACTAGTAAAGTGTTGTTTGTTTATTTGTATTCGTGATACACAACACTCGCCAGTGAAGTTATGTCAAATATATATATATTAAAATATACTTACATTAATAATTAGAATAATTTTACTATGATTTCCCAGGATGGGATTTATTTCTTTAGATTGTTTTAAAGTGATATAAAATTTAAAATGTACTATATTTTGATCTGGAAACAGCGCTGCTGGGAGTATCGGCTAATTATCTCACAATCTTTTAAGAATTAAAAGGGGGAAAGGGGAATTTATTCAAGAAATATATTTCCTTATTGTTTTTTTGTTTAATTAAATCTTTTACCTTAAGTAATTGGTTGTGCAGGTTGATCTTTATGCAATATTAGATTCTTTAAGGCTATTTTTCTTATAATTATCTCTATTGGGTTAATAATGAATGCCAGATGTAGTTGGAATGGACCTAGAATGGTCAGTTAGTTGCATGTAATCTGACGACTCCTGGTTGCATATACTTCTGTGGACCAGAGAGTAAGCAAGGTAGTTAGGTAGTCTACATGATATCTATACGGCGGACATGGGGCTCTTATAATCCCTATCTCTTCATTAGTTACCATTTCGCAACATCGCGGACATACCAAACTCTTTGTTGCTGTAAGCATGCAACTGTCTGTAAAGCAGCTCATATGAACCTATATTTGTTTTTTTCTTTTGCATTCATATTTTATTAACCCGACTTTGTTTTGTTTTTCTTTTATTGCCTATCTAATACATAAGTCATAGAGAAATGATTCTATTGTTCGAGAATCTTCAGCCTGAGTAACCAATTCTTTTGTTTTAATGTGGTTAGTTAAACCTTATTAATTGACTAAGTCACATTATAAATATATAAATAAAAATGACTAAGTTGAATGTCAAATCAATGTGGTTGGTGTGCTTGATAATTAACGGTTTCTTAATAGCTTACAGTTCTAAATATTGTAATGTTATTTTCAATTAACACATTTCAGTGAGGTCCACTCCTAAAATAAATAAAAGATGTTATTTTAATGAGAATTAGTTGTTATTTGTAAAGAAAAGTAAAATAAATGATTTTCTTTTCTTTTTGTCATTTTAGAAGAACATCAAATTATTTTGATATAATTGTGTTTTTTTCTTTGATATTATTTTGTTATATAATGTCTTAGAAGATTTAAATAAGGAAAAAAAGTTATTTTTTTTATACAAAGATTTAAATAAGGAAAATAAGCTGATTGACCAAAACAATTCCATTTTCTTGTAATAAATGTGAACGGAAAATTTATGTTCTAAAATCCGTGATCATCTTATTTTATTTTCGTTAACTAACGTAAACCAATAATTTTATGCACACCATAATAAATTAAAAAAAGGATCGCTATGTGTAAATCTATACTGCATGATGCGACCTCGCATAAATCTACATGTATAAATATTAAACCAATGTAGAGAATTGTTCCATGAGCTTGAGTAAAATGTAAATTAAATAATTAATAAGTTAATATATATATAACTAAATTTCCAGTGTGTTCAAATTATTTTATTTACTTTCGATTTTAGTTGATATTTTATGTTAAGTTATATATATAAGTGTAATCACCCAAGGTCTCATTAAATTATAATTATAGTGAATCTTATGCTCTAAGGCTTGGCTCTGTGACAGTGAAGGAGTGTGATATGATCATTGAGAAATGTTATTGATTAGATCTTTGACCTGGGGAAATAAGGCAGAATCTGTGATGTACCTGACTTGTATATCTTGTACATGGTCGGACTCAAGGTACTTTACCTGTATTACAGATTTTGTTGGATCGATATACGTTTTTTGACTGGTACAGTATAAAATAGTTTAAAATTTGTCAGATCCCCTCCCCCACAGCTCGTTATGCTTGCATTTTGCAACCAACCTTTACCTGTCAGATCTCCACATCTTTATTGACAAATTGATATATTCTCATAAGTTAGGGACTGGTTTCTATCAATTTTTAACACCTTATGAAAGTGTGAATAATTGTGATATTGTAGAGCTATTTTTCAATGTTTTTACATTTTTATCAGTGCATCTCTCCTCTCAAATATGCCATATTGTAATTATTATCCATTGCTAAATCCCAGATTACACTCTCCTTGTATTCACAAATAATGTTTGCTCATCAATTGGGCTAGAGCCATTAACACCTAAATCTTCATGCATATGTTGATAGTTTGATATTTTTCCATTACAGCACTCTTTCATAAGATAGGAACCCACTCATATAGTTTAATATATAATTAAATTATATATATATATTATAAAAAATTATTTGCAAATTAATTTTATATATAAAATAATGAACTGTATAGTTATTTATGTAGAATAAAATTTTATTATATTTAAATAAATTATGTGTATTGTAAAAGATATAAAATTATAACAATATATATAAACTTTTCTTTGGATTTCAAGAAAGAAATGCAGTATCAGTAATTCGCAAAAAAATTAAACAAGAATCTATATTTGTTCACTCATATACAGTCTGTTATGAATGACTTTAATTTTTATTTAGAAATTATTTCACAGTATTGTACTTAGAGTTAAGATGTAAATTAACACCAAGGAGAACAAGCATCATATGACTATTTACGCTTATATGCAATATATGCTATTAGGATAATTGTCTTCACTCTAATCCAGAATCATCTATTGAAATAGTGAATAGTCAATGGGTATTATATCATATCCACATCTTCAGATGAGTTCTAACTAGGGAGGAGCTTCTAACGCATCCAAATTTTTTCTGAAGGAAATGTGAATTGCTCCTAACAGCAAATGTTATAAATAAGCTGAGATAATTACTTGTTAGTTTGCCATGTCTTGCCAAAAGATGGAAAAGTCCTTCAGCTGTGATAAAACTGAAAACCTAAAATATAGTTACTTAGCCACTATCTAATTTCTTCAACTATATAAGCAAATTTGTTTGGATTTAAAAAATTTAAGTTGATTTTCATAGTCAGATCAGCATCTAGATATAGATTTTAAAATACTGTACTCTTATCTAGTAATCATAGATTACTCAAACTTATAATAAATGGTAAATAAAATTAAGCCAGACATCAGGTGAATTAATTTTATAAGTGTGTAAAAAAAAGTAATGAGTGCACAAATAGCTCTAACAAGCTTTATCAATTACTGCTGCAAGGAAAAGCATTCAAAATCTCTATGATTATAATGAATGGTTCTGAAGATCAATTAAGAGGAGTGTTCCTAACAGCTTCAACAAAAGTATACATTTCATTTCAAATCAATGTTCAGGCATAATACTATCTATTTAAGTTGTGTAGAAACATTCTGAAGTATTTATATATAGCATTATAAAATGACATCTCTATTCTAGTGCCATCTATAGTAAGCTTGAGTAATCAGAATTATCACATGGTAGTGCTTATATATATTTTTTTAATTTATAGTTTATTATTTAATTCTGATTCAGAATGATAAAACTAATTCACTGAATTTCTTTGTTAAAGAAAAATTATTTCAATCTTAATGTGTCAATAACTGTAGTTCAGATAATAATAGATTTAATACAATTCAATAACCAAACAAAAAGAGCTTCTATTAGTTATATTTAAAAGTATCTAATTTTCTATGTATTGAGTTTGACTTTATATATCAAACTGATAGATAGGTACCAAAGACACAAAATATTATTTCTGGTAATGTATGTGCTAATGAAACAATTAAAATTTTAAGTTTTGATTTCATTTAATTAAGAATTTACCTGAAGAAATAAATAGTCAAAATAAGAGTCATAGATGAGCTAAAGAACTATTTTCCAATGATGTCATACCTGGGTGCATTCAGGAAACAAGATAAGGAAGACCAATTTGTAGAATTTTTAAATAAAGCTATCAACAAACATGACCATATTAAACTTTTTAAAATGATAAAGAATTATATTGTTAATAAATATGATTTGATTAGAAATATTACTGTCACATCATGACTTGATTCCTTCAACTCACTATAGTAAGCAGGAATTATTTCTGTACTATAGAGCCTGTTATAAACATGAGCAATTGTAAATTACCAGATGATACAAAAATTTATTATTCTTCACATTTTCTGAATGTTGCTTTTATCAATGAAGATTTAGAATTTAAAGCTGGAACCAATGCATTTATACATCGGAGACCATCTTTATTCTTTTTTTTACTATCAAACTAATAGCCTAAAATTTAAGAATTTTAATTACTGAAGCATTGTGATAGTAGTGCACTATTGTATGGAGAATTTGTTACTGTTTTACCAGTTGTTAGGGGCATACAAAATGGTAAGATATATTTTAATGGTTTTATATCAATCCTGTTCATAGAATGATGACTGCAGTTTTCAAAAAACCAAAAATTTCAAAATATAGATACTAAACTGGATTCAGATCTATATGGACATACAAGCAATCAAGTTTGGATTAAACATTATTGTGCTTTTATCTTAGGATCAAAGCTTTATAGTTAACCAAATATGTAAAAGGTGGCTGCTGTAGAGTTACATTAGACTCTAAGATCTACGTAAAGTGCTCTCAGATCCAAAGCCCTTCAATAATGAAAACAACATAGAAATTAGTCTCATGTTATTGAATGAGTAGGTACTGGATAGGGATTTATGCACAAATCTTGTATTCATTGATTACTAAGGTTTGCACTGGATGACTAATGTTTTAACATTTTGTATTATATAGTAAATGGAGATCATGTTATATTTTAGTAGTTGTGAAGCATTATGGTGCAATTACTTATATTAAGAAACTCACCAGTACATCAGTATAAAAAATGGCATTAAACTAAGTAATATGATTGGTAAAATAATTAAACTTGTATAATACTTTACGGTAAATGCATTGAATTCATGATTATAGGATTTATTATGTTTTAATTATGAAACAAATGTTATTTCTGCAAGATAGAAAACTATTTTAGGTTAGCAATTTAGCAGCATTGAGCATACAGCAAGATTTGATTATTTGTCTGATATATGTTGAAATTTTTAATGAATTTAATATATTCATGCAAGGAAGGAATGTAACATTTTAAAATGGCTGATAAAATTAGAGCATAAAGGGAGATAAAAATTGTACAAAATATGTGTTAAGAAGTTAATAATAATCTTACTGAAGGAAATTATAATACTATAAATTTGTGAAGAGATATCATGGATCATCTAAATATATAACTTGAATATTATTTTTTATCATAAAAAGATATTTTAAAGGAAATTATTGGATTCAAAATCAATTTCTTCTGATAGTGTCAATTTAAATGTACCCTTACAGGACAAATTGTTGGAGTTGAATGGTGGGCCAGGATTAAAATGGAAATTTGAAAATATATTAATCATTTCATCTTAGGTAGAATTTAAAAAAAAATATCCCAAACTTACTAAAATAGCATTTAATTTTGTACCATTCCTTTGTGAAAATGATTTGTTCTATGAATGTCAGATGAAATATTAAGGGAAAAGGAAGCTCATTTATCCCATTAAAAATATATCTACCCATTTTAAAAATTTGGTCATTTCTTTTTAAATGCTTTTATTTAACTTAGAAGTTGTTTCTTTGTTAAGCTAAGATCTTATAATTGATTTCTAATATATTTTAATCAAAGTGAATTTTTTTTCAAATTTTGTAAATATTACAGGGTCATCCAGTTGAATATTGTTCGTAGATCGAATTTCAAACTGAACTGATATCACACTTCATTAAGTTTTTTTTAATATTTTTAAAAAATACACTTTCATTAATATTTTAGACTAATTCACTAAAAAATATTTATAATTAATTAAAATCGAAAATTTAACAAAAAGGAAGAATAAAGTCTTAGTTTTCTGGTTGTTGAACTGAAACTTGCTTTTTTTAAAATGTTTTTATAATCGCAAAAATATTGAAAATATTTTTAATACACATGAATTTCATTCCAACCACTGGAAATAGTTACATTATTTACATTGTTTTTAAATTTGACTCTGAAAGTATGTTGAAAAATATCCGAGTACTAAAAAGTAATATGTATTGGGTTTATTCTCTTCGCTGGCTATTTTTTGGTTAATTATCCATTTTCAGGGGCATCATGTTTTAAGCAACATGGCTGTAGTTGTTTTTAAGATTATAAAAACAATAAATTACACAAAACTCTAAACAATTGTAATTAAATAAAATTTAATGTATCTATAATAAATAAAATGAAAGACTATTCACTTTGAAGACCTTTTGAGATTAGACTGCCATTACCTTTATTGGCACATAGTTTCATATCATGTCCATTTACAGGCACTTTTATTTCATAATTTTGAAAATACTTCACTATTTCTTCTGCCACTGATAGATCCCTGCATTTTAATTATTTTTGCAAAAGGTTAGGAAAAATAATTAACCAACAACTTGAATGACATGATGGCAAACATAAAAGTCACCGTGACATGTAAACAGTTTGTATGTTATAATACACATTAAAAAAAAAAATTCATTATAAAGTTAACAATTAATATTGGATTTCTTAATATTTTTTAAACTTAACATGTTCAATAAAATAATTTTGAGAAAAAAAAATTATTTCAATGCCCCTGAAATTGAATAATTAATCAAAAATGTTCAGCAAAAAAAGTGAAGGAATCATATGTAAGTACCATTTATAGTTAAAAGTTGTTTTGACAATAGGTTGAGATTATTGATATTGTCCAAGTGTTGATTGATTTTAATGATTATATACTGTACCTGTCGGTTTTGTCTGTTCATATAACAAGATCTAGCATCTAGGCAAAAGTACCTAGAGTCCAATCATGTGCAAGATACATAAGTCAGGAACACTCTTGAACTCTGCCCTATTTGGCTATTTTCCAGATCTACCAAATTATGAGCAACAATCCCGATGATACTGATCTAATTTATCTCTCTCCACCGGCATCGAGCGCACACACTAAGACTAATTTAAAATTTGACCTATTTAAAGGTTGTGACCTTTCACATTACTTATAGAGAAGATTAGCGGAAGATCATCTAGTCAGGACAAGCATAATTTAATAACTAAGAAATTAATATTTAAATAAAAGAAAACAATGATTCTGCAAGTTTATTATATATATATATGATTTATTAATTTAAAGAAGTATGCCTCAATACTTGCTTTATTATTTAATTGATCATCATTGACCTCTTAACATACATATAATTTGATTGACATTTATACAGTAGCAGGTAAATCATGACATTTGTTTATAACTTAGAAAATGAGAACTTTAATTATTATTCTATTTTATAGCGGCTAGCTTATATGCCAATAATTTATAAATATACTGATGAACAGTTGATTTAGCGCTATGAGGAAATATATTGGCAAGATACCAATCCACCCCCAGAAAGACAAAATATAGCACTTAACCAATTTAGCTTACAAACATTATTTTATGATTGAATTATTAACTTTATTACAAAAATACATTTTTATTAATGGGTAAAGGGATATTTTTATTGAATGAGAAACGTGTGTGGGATAGCTGACGCAAAAAGACGACCATATAAAAATATTAATAAATGTGTTAAATTAAAGATATATTTGTATATGTATGTGATCACACAATTTGTAATGCTTCCATATAAAAAATGAACTGAATATTCTTCTTCAAATATGTACAGGGATTAAATATACCTTTATAATACAGATTAAAAATGCTTCTATGTAAAACTGCAATTGAATGTTTCTACTTCAAATATGCACAGGGATTAAATATACTTTTATAATCCAGATTAAAAATGCTTTTTATATAAAAATGAAATTGAATTTTGATTGAATTATTAACTTTATTACAAAAATACATTTGTATTAATAGGTAAAAGGATCTGTTTTTATTGAATGAGAAACGTCTGTGGGATAGCTCATTAACATATATATAATGGTGTTGCAAAAAGACGACCATATAAAAATATTAATAAATATGTGTTAAAGATATATTTGTATATATATATGTGAACACAAAATATGTAATGCTTCCACATAAAAAATGAACTGAATATGTACAGGGATTAAATATACCTTTATAATACAGATTAAAAATGATTTTTATGTAAAAATGAAATTGAATGTTTCTACTTCAAATATTCACAGGAATTAAATATACTTTTATAATTCATGGATTGAAAGTGCTTCTATATAAAAATAAAACTGAATATGCTTCTACTTCAAATATGCACAGGGATTAGATATACCTTTTTAATACACGAATTAAAAATGCTTCTATGTAAAAATTAAACAGAATATGTTTATACTTCAAATATGCACAGGGATTGAATATACCTGTATAATACACTGATTGAGAATGCTTTTATACAAAAATTAAATTGCATATGGTCCTACTCCAATATGCACCTTATCTACAAGAATATTTTAAATACATGACTTAAATCTACATCTATATGCCTGTATTGAAGATGTAAAAAATAAACAAATGACTTAAAATTTACAAACCTGAATTAGATATTTTGATATAAGTGAATGACTTAAATCTACATTCATATGCCTGGATCAAATATGTGTTAAATAAATGAATGAGTTATATATACAAACCTGAATAAGATAATTAATAGTTTGGTATAAGTGAATGATGTAAATCTACATACATATACCTAGATCAAAGATGCATTAAATAAATGAATGACTTAAATTTACTTCCATATACGTAGATCAGATGCATTACATCCACACATCTGGATCCAAGATGAATGACTTGAATCTCCATACATACATTTGAAACAAAGATAACAGATTTATTCATCAATATATTTGGGTGGTATTCTCTTTTTATTTCATTTTAGCAAAATCCTTGTAATGTTGTTCACAATAGTAAATTGAATATTTATAACTTTTTGCTATTAACATTGTTCATTCGTTAATAAAATGTTTCTTTGTATTTACTGTAATAAACTTTAAATATGTTAGACAGGTAAATATTTATATAAATGTATATCTATCTTCAGAATGAGATCTAAATAAATTGTTAAATTATAAGTATCTTAAGACCTTTTAAATATTAATCACAGTTATGAGCTTATGTGTTTTTTTATTACATTCTTAAAGTAACAATTATTTTTAATCCTC
The DNA here is from genome assembly GCA_028023455.1 of Epiperipatus broadwayi. Lineage (NCBI taxonomy): Eukaryota > Metazoa > Onychophora > Udeonychophora > Euonychophora > Peripatidae > Epiperipatus > Epiperipatus broadwayi. The sequence continues at coordinate 10,716,375 of JAQFVV010000011.1, forward strand.
TGCTTCTTGTTTAAAGTCAATGTCATATTAGTTACGATTTTTTTTCTTTATAAATATGCAATCTTTATTAGGAAAATGTATAAATGTCCACTCAACATACCATTTATATTATAGTAAATGCATACAATATATTTAACATACGAAACAAGCATGGGGTCAAATAAAATTAAGAAATTGTGATAAATTACTTTGGTCGAGAAAAAATACTTAAATAAATTAGTATTTAGCATATCACATTTGTAATAAAAAAAAATAAAAGAAATTAAACAAAATGGTACTTGTTAAATAGCCACTGAACATCAGTTGGTGGTGCTATTTCTGTGCAAAAACAGAAATATGCCATTTACACGGCTGAACTTATGGCACAAGTTGTTTACATTAGCCGTTAGCAGGCTTAGATAGCATTGCACACAAATATTATGGCCCACTGATGCACTGTGCAAATAGTGAACACTTCACAGATCACTATCGTGAGGGTGTATGTAATTCAACTGGCCATAACTCTTTTTAATGTGCATTCAAAGTAATGATCTTAGACCCTAGATGATGTATTACAAACTAATAATTGTAAGCCTGTCTCTGCACTTCCCTACACAGCTTGGAAGGTGAAAAGAATTGCAAAATGGTACGACCAACCACAATTTCCCAGCACTCAAGCGAATAGGCACATTTTCATGAGAAGAGCTACAAGACTAATTGTAAGCTTGGCTTGATCAGAGTAATGCATCTTTTGGACAAAACTTCATATCAGGACAAACATCATTTCCCCTCTCTGCACATTCCAGCAGTATGTGCTGAAATTTAATTCAGGTTGATTAGTTTGTTAATTGTTTAAACACTGAATTTACTATTAGAAAAATAACATACATTTTTAAAATAAAGTGTTTTGTTTCCTTTTTGATGTTTAATGTAGAATGCTATGAATAACATAAACTTGTCTGAGGTTGGATGTTGTTTTGGAAATCATATTGGTTTGATCAGAGTAATGCATCTTTTGGACGATTCTTTGGATCGGCAAAACTTTCAGTCCACCCCCTTGCACATTCCAGCCCTACACACTGCAATTTAATGGAATGGTATTTCATTTAATTTGGGCTGATCAGTTTGTTAATCAAGTGGGTTTTTTTTTCAAAGTTTTGTTTAAACGTTTCATTTATTATTAGAATAACATACATTTTTAAATAACATTAAGTGTTTTGTTTTGTCCTGGCCTGGAAACATTATGTAAAAATATTTTTGCATGAAAACAGCGCCACCAAGCAATGTACAAGGATTATTTAATAAGTACCAAAAAAATTTATCAGTGTATAGCAATGTTTTTAATTTAGTTGTTTTTTTCATTGCTTGTTTTATATTGTAGAGTATAATTATAAATCATTTTTATTTTATCTTAATATTTTTTAAGTTCACCCAAAACAGGTTTAGCTGCAACAAATCAAAATGTCAATGAAATTTTTGTGGCAATTTTGAGAAAAATGAACACTCGAACGGTGAATGAAATATAAAATCAACTTGAAATTTTTAATCTATGAATTACATTTATTCTATGTAATCTTTATTCATTTTAAAAAGTTTAATATTGCACCGGTCAGAATTGTATGTTCATCCAACACAGTTCTGAATCTAGGCAATAGTACCTTGAATCCACTCATGCCAGAGATACACAGGTCAGGAGCAATCATGGATTCTGCCATTTACCTTTCTCTAAAACTATAACACCATGAATAACATTTCTGATGATAGCAGATGAAATTTATTGACTCCAGTCCAAGAGACAGTGGGGAAACAAAAGATCTACAGGGAAATATTGGTGCTACATTACTTTGAACCCCTAACAGGATGTGCTAGCTTCTAATTATATTACTATTTCACTAACAATCATTAATAAATGGAAAACACTGGCTTAAAATCAATGGAATTTGAATAATATATAACGCAATCCAATTAATGATGTGTACGCATAAAATATGAGACAAAGAATAACTAAGGTTATGAAATGTTAATAATTTATTAATAATTCATTAGAAATTGAATAAACAAATAATGATTAAGTAATTTAATAAACACAGTGGTGAATCTAATTACATATCATAATTAATAGTATTTGGGTTCACAAAATTATTGGCAGTGATTTGCATATTCCAAAGATTATATATTAAAACATAGATTAATGATTAAAGAATACACAAATACATTTTTCATAAATGAATAAGTCAATAAATAATCAAGACTGCGGCTTAATATGCTAATGGAGGGAGATATCAAATTTAGTGCTTTTATAGTTTGAACACCATGATTTATTCAATGGAAACAAATGACCTTAACAAATACCAATAAATGGAATTTGATTTACATAAATCCATTTATTAATTTATTCTAACCATACATTAAAACATATTATAAATTACAAAGTTTACTTCATCAATCTAAAAAAGAAATGGTTATTTGCGTATTTATTACATCATTCTTACTTTGACAGAATTTACTTTAAGTTATTACTTAGCGTATCTAGAGTCATTTAATGAGAGGGCGGATAGCTTAAATAAGCTTTAAATGACCTTTCTAACTTATAAAACATATAGAAGGAAAGAATAGGATGGTTTACAAAATCACAGCATTACGACTTATAGATTAATAAACTGTCAATATAAAATATTAATCAAGAATTGCGGTGCTTACTTACATGATAATGCCAGAAAGAAGAAGCTTCATCAAATTTATGAGCATGAGACACTCGCCTGCCTTGTGACAAGACGGCATCTGAAAAAATGGTTGGTAAAGATTCCATGTTTCAGGATTTCCGATGTTATCCCATGCAGAGCCTAACTACAACCTGAGTCTCCTGGAGTCAGTGCTTCCAAACTCCATTTAGGGATATGCCTTAAGAAATGAGGAGGAACCTCCAGGTATTAGTTTGACAAAGCAAGATATATGAATTTTATAATATTATCAAGGGTAAGCAACACTAATAGGAATCAGCTCCATAATGATGCCGATATGTTAACTAAGGCCCTCATAAATTAAAGAAATCTAGCGTAATGACATGACAAAATTTAACCCACCCTTGAAGATATGCAAAACCTTAAATACTAGTTAGAAAGTCAAACATTAAAAGAGGGAATATGTAGTTCCCTTCATTAAACAAATATCAATACGCTTAATGAGTAGATACTTACATAATAAAACAATTGTGCTGGATGGCATGAGATGCAAATGTTCGATTATAAGAAATAAGCTTTATGTTATATAATATTAAAATTTAATAAATCAATATCTCGAATATGACAGCGAATAATCTGCCATTAAACACAAAACAATTTACCAATATTATTCAATCGAGCGAACTTTTGAGTTTGGTAAGAAAACTTACATTTAAGTATTTAAAATCCCATAATGGCGTGATGAAGAATTAAAGTAAGATCGGTTTGCTAGATTGAATTATTAGCATATTAAATCAAATATAATCAAACAAAAAGATAAAGTTAAGAGTTTGCCGCATTTAAAATACTAAGAAATAGTGAAACAGGCAAATATGTTTAAAGAATAAAATTTATAGATTTGTGCATTATCCTTTACAATGAAAAAAAGAAAGGCATTAATTCATTAGATTTATGATAATCGGCACTACATCACCAATTATTAGAGACAGTTACATTAGATTTTAAAAAAATTGCAAATTACATAAATGGAGGTTTGAAGAGTTCGTATTAGTGGCAAAGATATTATTACTTTGTTATTTGATGACTTGATGGTCGTATGGGTTGGTGTGCATATGCAAAAATAACTTGGAAAAACCCGGTCAGCAATGCAGATTTTGGAGAATAGTTGGCATCTTTTAATGATTAAATTAGCATTTAATTAGGAGTCTTTAAGTGGCAATGGCATAGCAGCATGGAGATGATCTTGAAAAGATCGGGAAAGCAAATCTCTTCCCACTACTCAGAACTCATATTTTAAAATTTTGAGTGGTGTAGTTTCGTTTTGCAACAGCTGAAATAAAAGTAAAGAGTGTCCAGCATAGAATTTGGGCTGTATTTATACACCACCAAAACTTTCTAGAAACTTCTATTACCTTGCTGCAGGTGAGGCCTGGATGTGCATTAACTGGCCTCATTGCATTTATCCTTTGTTAACATTTACATTTTAAAGTTAATAAAGAGATAAGTTCTAGACTATTGTTTCAATCTATTTCGAGTTTGGAAATAGATTCACGATATATATTTTCCATTACCGTAGAATTTCTAAAATAAATCTACTTTACTAACGACATTTTTAAATTGAACAATGTACATTCTTTTGTTTATAAATCTAAGATATGTTAATTACTCTCTAGAACTTTCTCTGGTATTTCGTCAGCTTAATAAAAAAATACACGAATTATAAATAAATAAAAATGAAATATTTAATAAAATCAAATATGATTTACAATATTCTTGGCTATCTGTGATACATACATGACTATTTACAGTGGTGGAAATTTAAATATTTCTGAATTAAAGCTAACATTATTTATTCAAAATAATGCTTAACTAACAAAAGGGGGGAGGGGGTAATCGCATGTATATGTGTACTTGCACTGTCTAGTGATTAACAAGTATGAAAATGGGTTTGAACCTCCAGTTGAAGGTTTCTAATATCACCAGACAGTGAAGCAAAATATGTATAAGATTTTACTGCTTCAATATTGTATAAATTTTTAAAATATTAAGTGCATGGTTAATGATTGGACTATCTGTGCGTGTATAAATTTAAAATGTAAATAATGTTTATTAAAAATACATAATTATGTACAGACACTAGAAAAATGTACATTTTACTGAATATTTTGGAATGCTATTGAAAGAGTGAATGAGCTTAGATTATGAAGGAAAAACTGGTATAAAAACCAGAAATTATCCATTCAGACTGACTTATATATCTAACTAGTTGTCAGCAGAGTTAACTAAATAATTATTATGGACCCATTATGTATACAATACAAGCAATGCCTGTGTGTATTAATGATAACACAATTACATGAACTACATTGAATGACTGTGCATATGAGTAATTCATATAACGAATAGCTGCTGAGAAAAATTAGTCAGTTCAATGATATGAAACCGTGGTTATTGTCTTCACTATAAAAAATTTTTATCAGTATGTACAAGGACACAAATTTTTGATCTATATAAATCACCAATTACTAGCAATTTTGAGCAATAATAAAGAAAATTTCTGAACATGCCAGTCAATAACTATATTAGGATATTTGGTGTCACCAAATTGAATTTTAAAAAAAATTTATGCCAATTTTTATAATAACTTCATTTGTAATACAAGTTATAGACAAAAAATTTACATTCATAAAAACTAGATAAAGTAAAAAATAAGGTTAAGAATAGTGGTGATTACCCTTAAAAAAATAAAAGAATTTCAATATCTGAAATAATTATTACTTTAGTGTTTGTTCATAATTTCTAATTTACCACTAACTTAGTTTAAAATTACATTTTCATTAATAATTTCTATTTTTCACAAAAATTTCTCATTAAATCTATATAAAATATTTCTTACCGAAGATAAACCATACATCAGAACTTATGGAAATAATAGAATAAAAACCCATTTTTTCTTGCATCCCAGAAATTGAAAAATCTCATGGAGGCACAAATCAAAATTCTCATTAAAACTGTATATAATACTTCTTACCAGAGATAAAGCATACTTTAAACCTTATGGAAGTAGTAGGATAAGAATCCATTTTTTCTTGCATCCCAGAAGTTGAAAAATCTCAAGGTGAAATAAAACAAAATTCTCATTAAAAACATATATAATACTTCTTACCAGAGATAAACCGTACTTCAGAACTTATGGAAATAGTAGGATAAGAACACACTTTTTCTTGCATCCTAGAAGTTGAAAAATTTCAAGTTGTCTGTAAGAAAAAACATTCTCCCTAATAAAAAACAAAAAATAAAAATTCTATCACAATGTAAAAATAGTGGAGCAGGAATATTATTTACCACTTTTATAAGTACAGTAAAATAAAATGTCATATATTTTTTGAAATACTAAATAAGATCATCATGGTGTACATATATGTATATTATAAAACCGGTGTATATGTATGCATAGTGCAAGTTGTGCTAAAAATTATGAAAACTTGGTAGCCTGATAAACAAGATGCACTACACATTTGAGTTCTACATTTCCCGTTATTTGCTCAAAACTATTTTGATTTTAGACTTTGGATAAATCAACCTTGTTAATATCATCATCATACTGAATAATCATTGCCAATATAAAAAACAATTGATAAATTTAGAATTAAAAAAATTTTCATTTCAAGAGGCAAAGGTTACTAAAAAGTTTCTAAAACATATAGTTATAAAAAAATTGTTTATATTCTACCTTATTCCTCATAAGCATACCTGATCATACTAACCAATATGAAAATATTAGATATTTTATATTATTCAATAGTTATTAACAAAATATAAATCATTGAAGACATTATTTACCAATTGGCAAAAGTAATCAGTAATGAAGGTGTCATAAAATTTTAATAAATAAGGCTATCAGGCAGTTAGTAAAATAAAAATTAATGAAAACCAAGTTAGTATAATAACAACTAATAGAAAATCAAATTAGTAAAACAAAAACAATGAAAATCACGTAACTAGTAAATATAGAATTTAAAAAATATTGACTTATACAAAAACAAATTGTCAGAGGAATAAATTGTCAAAATTTTTGGATCAGTATGGCAACAATTAGTCTATTGTGTTGGTAGCTAAAACAAACCCAAAAAAAATGGTAGAATAAAAACTACCTTTCATTATCTATGCCAACTGTCACTATGTAAAAAATCAGTTTGTTCAATTGAATTCATCCAAAATATAAAATCAACAAATTATGAGATTGATTCCATAGCTTACAAGTAATATTCCATGTGAAGTTGTTGATCACACTGCAAAACAATAAACAAAAAAATAAAATACAAATATTTAGAACTATTCAAAAGCCATATCACTCATCTGAGCATAAGAGGCAAATGCATTTGGACAACTATGAATTACACGTGTTAAATTACAATCCTGACAAGTCCATATATGATGAAATTCAATGGAATGTTTCGGGTAAAACTGGCATTACAGGATTAGGATCACTTATCTCTTTTTGAGTGTGATAAAAAGCGAAGCATCCTCTTTGAGAGACATCACAAATAGGTATCAATCCACATTCTAAGCAGCCAAAGTGAGTTTCATGTCTTTGTTTTTTTTTCAGACACACAACACAACGCTTATATATGAGAATGTTATGATGGCGAAGATCTACATGTGTATGCGATTGCTGTATTAGAGATGGAAATACATAAACACTTGGGACAGGTTTTAATCTAGAAGAAAATCCATCAATTAACATATGCGACAAGGTTCTTCGAAATTGTAAATGAGGTAAGACAGTCAAATGTTTAGATGCCATATAAATGGAATATAAAATGTATGCATTAGAAATTGCTGTGTCAAAACAGTGCCAGAATGGTCGCAAGGGCCATAGCAAGGATTTCCTGTCCCAACAATATTTGTCCCGTTTTTGAGTGGCCAAATGAACACCACCCATATATTTCTTATACATTTTTATTGCAGGTGGACATGGAATTGTTTGTAGTGATCCATTTTTATTTTGTTGGCTAACAACATCATTTCCAGAAGGTGCATAAGCATTTGTGATCATAGCTATTGGTTTTTTGTCCATCCATACTAAAAATTGAAAACCAGTGTCTTTATCAATGACAAAATGAGAGTCACCAGTATTCATTTTTCTTCTATCATGCACTTTAATGATGGACTTTAGTGCACCACTACGTCTTATATTTATTGCTCCACAGATATATAATTTATTTTCATAAAGTTCCTTTGCTAGCTCTATACTTGAAAAAAATTTGTCACAGAAAATAATGTGATGCTGTTTTGCAAGGTGTGGCAAAACTACCGACTTCACGGCGCGAGTACCAAGGCATAGACGAGCATTTGAATTTGATTCATTGCCTGCATACATTTCCATGTGGTACACATAACCATTGTGGCAATCTGCACACGTCCACCATTTGAAACCCTTCTTTGTCGACTTTGACGCATCGTATTGCTTCATGGTACTAACACTTGAAAATTTTGTGATTGCCTCAACTGCAATCTCTCTATGCATTTGGTACGCAGCTTTAAAATTAACATTGCACTTCTCTATCACTGGTCTAATTTTATAGATACGGTCAAATTTTTCACTTCCCTTACTTGGCATTCTTTTATCATTAAAATGTAAACATGTTAAAATTTTGCAAAATCTTTTAGAAGGCATTATATTTGCAAAGTATGGTTGTCTCAAACTGTAATCAGAATCCCAAATGTCCTTCAAGTGGACAACACGGACCTTACATGAAATTCCCAAAACCATCCCCAAAAAGGCAGATAATTCTCGATCCGTTATATTTTCCCAATTACGCTCACATCTTACTTTAATAGCATATTTATTTGTTTCCTCAACAATTTTTGCACACATTTTTCTATCAAACAATAAATAAAAAAAATCTAAAATAGAATACTCACCTGTAATGGGGATCTTTAAACCCGGAGTCTTCGTAAAATTTTCTACATTTATCTGCAGAGGCAGTACGTTCGGTGGCATATTGTTACTGGATGAAGGGCCTAACCTACCGCTAACTTTCGCAACTACATTTCTGTTTTTTCTTTGCCTTTTGATTGGAAATGGGATTTCTTCTACCGATGTCGAACTAAAAGATTCTTCTGAATCGCTGGACGTAAGGCTATCCTCAGAATCAAAAGGTCTAGAAAACGCGAACTCATAGGAACTTGTAGAATCGGTTTCCGAATACATGTCTGCGGTCTCTTTTACCTACGTATTATTTTTTCCGTACAATCTAATAAATTGAGCAAAAAAAATAATAATAATTGACCTTATTCGTAAAAAAAAAAAAAAGTCATTTTTTGTTATAGAAAAATATGTTTGATACCTAACAAATAGAAAAAAAAGCGCAGAGAATGATGGTATAGCCGCATGCGTAGTCCAGTCAGTTTTCCCGCAATTTTAAAACGAAGGTAAAAAAATTGTAATGTCTGAATGACAAATTTAAAAATATCATGTACACAATTTTGTAAGTTCATAATTTTCCATATATATAAATGAATACTCCAAACTTCGGTAAAACTGCAGTTTCGACAAAATTTTGTAGTTCAATTTTTTTTCACGAGGGTTTCGTGTCGAATTATTTAAAAATTTGTTGTGAAATATCAAATACAGTGCACGAAATTATAATAAAAAAAAATAATAAATAACAAAGAATTATATTATCAAAAAATATTTATTAAAATAATAACAATATATCCTACCAACATTCATAATTACTGTCCATTGTAGTTTTCGCTTACGATAGCGATAAAATTCGCAAAGACTGCGTCAGTCGTGTAGAGAGTCCTGAAAGCAAATTCCTGCAGATAGGATTCGAATAAAGTACTGCTGGTACCACACTGATGTTTGAGCTTGCGTTTAGTTCTCATTCACATTTTGTGTGCGGATATCAGGGTCGTGAGGATCTACAAAGTTCTCCTGGTGTATGACGACTGAGTACATATATATACCATTATGGATTGTGCTTAAGTTGTATGCATCCCATCCGTCTACACTGCACGCCACAATGCTGAAATAGGTACTATTCTTAAGCAGGCGCCTACTTGCTAACTCGGGAGTTGGAAGTTCATCCATTAACAGCCACGATGTCCAATTTTCTATGCGAATATATGCAGCATGTAACACTTCATTTTCTGGCACTACAACTACATTACCATTTATAGGATTCATTGCCCCAAGACAATGTAACAATTTCACACTACTAGAAATACTTTATAGGAGTTTGCTTTGCGAATTTTATCTTTTCTGTAAACGAAAACTACAATGCACAGTAATTCGACAAGAAACCCTGGTGAGAAAAATGTGAAACAAAATTCGAATTTTATTGTGACCTGTAAACTGAAGTTTTAAAAAGAATTTGGGTTATTCATTTATAAATAAGTTTTAAACGCTATTAACCTGGTACACTGAACTGATTTAGATGTCTGATAAAAAAAACTGGTCATGCAGATGTCTTCTCACACTTACCATATATTCATGAGTCTGATAAGTTTTCAGAAACATGGATTACATTAATTCTAAAAATTTGAACCATTATAAGGTTTCTAATTGGACTAGGAATAACCCTGTATATAAAACTTTATAAAATTGGATAACATATGGATGGCCAAAAAGTTGACTAAGCTATGTTGCAAGACTTATTTGAAGTGTGTGCAAAAGTTTGTCTATATGCAATGGTTGTCTTATGACTAACTGCATATTTATACCATCTAAAGGCGTAATATATAATAAACATTAAAGCCTTAGTAAGATCATATGTATGGTGGTCAATATGACATAGAGCAAACAGTGATGAATTGTACAGAATATCAATCTGTCTCCAAAAAGTTTGAACTTTTGGTTAAAGTCTGGATCGTGCCAGGCCAATGAATGGCTACAGCTTTTTAATTGCTACAAGTTTATACTTCAAATGGACAGAATATAGCTCATCAAAAGTACCAGTTTGGAATGGAAGTGTTTTCGTGTTGCACGTGTTTAAGGATTTTTTAGCTGAGAAAGTAGTACCATAAATTTTGATAATGCTGTTCCATCCTGAAATTCAGTAATCTAGCCAAAAAGGCAGTTCAACATCTTAACATGACTTTGAATAAAATGGCTATCAGGATATAAATGAAATGGTAATAGATGCAATGTTTTATCAACATTTTACATCATGTACATTGATAACAAAGGTACCAGCAAAATTGTTATTGTATCAAAAATTCTGCATATATCTGTCCAAGTTTTTACCAGCTAATAATGTAATTGTGAAAGCAATTTAAACCTCAGAAATTTTGATATTGGTGAGCAAGTTTGGATTAGAGACATTTCAAGAAAAAAATGGATTTCTCATGTGATAATAAAAATATTGGCTAAACAAATTGGAGAAATCAATTTGAAAAATACATAAGGAGACATTTTAATCTTTTATGATCCCACTAGAATAAAATGTCCAAAACAGATAATGTTCAATTATCATCAGCTAGTAAAAGAGAATTCTAAATAAAAAGAATGCACTGATACCTCCTCAGTCACACATAATAGGGAACCATCTTTGATAACCAGACTGTGAAATCAGATTTCACTGAAAGGAATATTGGAATCAGACAGTTGAATAGTAGAACTAAAAGAGGATCTATCATCAACAAAACATCCAGCTTAAGAACAAGTAACTGATCAGGAGGAAGCAACATCTAACTCTAACAGGACATTCTGAGTTTGGCAGACTGGAAAGGTTACGAGATTATTTTTTAGAGTGAGGGAAAATGGATTGTATGTGATCATATATGATTAAAATGTAAATAAAGTTTATTTAAAAACTGTAATTATGTACAGACTATATATATATATACTTATCAATGTTTATTATTTTATTCACTGCAGAAAAATTTACATGTTACTGAATATCTTTGAATGCTATTAAAAGTTTAAATATGCAAATAAGTTTAAATTGGGCAGGAAAGTTTGATATAGAAACATGCAATGGTCTATTTAGAAAGGTACTGATTGATATTTTGAATATGTAATGCATCAGAAGAATATTGGCTGATTAATAAATTATTATGAACTGGTCATGTATATAAAATATAGAATATCTGTTAGTATAAGAAATCGAAGTTAATGGTAAAGCAATTATTTGAACTATACTAAATACTAGGAATAAGTAATTCATAGAACTGCAGATTATAACTGACTTTAGAGATTGTAAAATAATTTCTAATTGTTTTTAATTATTTCATTTATATACATTTATTGGCAAGTGAATAAATTTGTGTTATTAAGTTCTTAATTTTTTTAAAATAAAATTATTGATACTATGTGGCTGGTATTGAAAGCGTATCCCAGAAATACAAAAAATATATAGTTACGTTGCGCAGGATTTTATGTAACAAAATCAAATTAAAAATTATTGATTTTATTAACTTAATGTGACTTCATACTTTCTATTATAAATCTATGTTAAATTTATCACCTGTAATGTTTAGCTTTTTTTAATTGAAATCAGTTTACAAAAGAAAAACTTATTTAAATGATCTGCTAGGAATTAATTTGATGTTCTGTAAAGATCTGAAAATTAAAGATCATCTTGCTGAATATCTTCCCATATCTCCAATATTGAAGAAGCAACCGAATTCTAAAAAAAAAACATTGTAATGTAATGTGAAACTATTGGATTAATGTGGACTAGATTGCAGTAATTGAACATTGAAATTTTTTATGTTCTAGACATTAAAAAAATAGATTGGAAAGTATTTAATAAATTTATGTGTAGTTATTAGATTCAAGCAAGATTTCAAAATTGTTTCAGAAGTATTATAAAAGTCCATGTCCTCACTGAAATATAGATACGCAATGTAATCAAAAATTGAGTTTAAAAATAAAAAGGCTTGTCAAGCATTGTTAGCCGAGAGGTCAGCACAGTCGTTCTTGCAAGCAGGTAGTTGGTTGCAGATGATTGTGGGTTTGCCTCCCGGTCAATGCTATGACATATGAAAAAAAATGAAAAGGCTTAGAAAATTTTTTTGAATGTCTTGAAAAACTGAAGTCATTTTCAACAACCTTTACCAGCAGCAAAATAAAGCCAAGATCAAGATGATTAAGAACATATTGTATCAAGTAACAATTTATTTTACAAATGATACATTTTTAACAAGCATTTGTTAATAATTTTAGTCTTTTAGAAAACCCACAATAGATTACCACTCACCTATTATTTATCAAGTTATAAATTATTACATTTCCTTTAACATCATAATTAGACCTGATTTCATCAAAACTTAAATATTAGAAAGAATAATATGAGATTTTTACACTTTTAAACATGGTTACACACACTAACCAAATTATGTTTAAAAATGTGTTTTTTTTTAAAAAAAAAAAAAAACAAGAAATTTTAAGTGATACATAAAGAATATTATTGTTTTCAAGTTGTTTCAAAGCAGGTCATTATTGTGATTACAAAATTTGTTCATCTCCTTGAAAAATAGAATATTGTAATAATATAAATGGGTTGTAGTATGGAAAGATAAAATCACTCATTTTGGAAGAAATACCTAATTTACCTAAATGAATGACACAGATTAGAATATATTTTTATATAATAATCGTATAAATTTTATCAAATATAAATTGGAAGATTAAGAAAATATGCTAATCGAATTTTTAAATAATTCTGCACTAATTTAGATTTAAAAATAAACATCTTTTAACTTTATACTTATCTTTAAAATAAAACAAGACTATTTCAGAATTCCTTATTATGAAATATAATTAATATTAGATTGACCGTAAAAGGCTGGAAGCAATAAATTGTTAGATCAAACTGTTTTATAAATAATAGCATAGCTTAAATCTTAGCACACTGCTAGATGAAGCTACAATTGTGGAACTTGGAATCTATCCTAACAGGAAATTAACAAAATGGGATTTTCTTTATCAAATATGTAAAAGTGGATGTTTCTTGTATATTTTACTTAAGAACATATGAATGTATTTATGCATAGTTTCACTAAATGTCATCACCTTTCTATTCCAAATATAATAACATATTAATGTGGAAGCATTTATGATAAACATTTCTAATTTAGCATTTTTAACAAGCATTAGATGGAATATTTAAAGTAACAAGGTTAAAAAAGAGGAAAAAGTACATTTTTTTTAATTTATCAATCTGCCAGATAAAAAATAATCCTGTTAAAATTTTATCTTTACAGTTCCAGAATTTATTACAAAATTGCTATTAGTTTTCTAATTCTTTCAAAATAAAATCTTCCTTTATTATTGTAATCAGTTGGGTTACATAGCACACAATAATATAGTGTGTGTGCATACATATATTGTAACACTACTCAGCAGAGCTCATTAAAATTGTATTTACAATTATTAATAAAATAAAAATTTCTCATAAAACAAAATAAAGTTTAAAATGGATAATAAAAGTATTGCAGAATAATTTATCCGTAAAAGAGTAAAAAATATCTTGTTTGAAAATAAGTAAATTTATAAAAATCTAAAGAGTTATCAGTAAAAGAACAATTACTTAGTTAGAAGGGAAAGAGGATTTGCTTTAGAAACGTTAAAACTAAAAGTTTAAAGATTGATTGAAAGGGGGAGGGAATTAACTTAAAATTTTTTAAAGTAAATAAAAGCTATAGTATGACAGTTCAAGTATAAATGTTTTTTTGAGTAATTAAAGGTACTCTCCCTATTCGTTTAAAAAATTAAAGAAAAAAAAAGGAAAGACAAGTTGAAACTAAAAGCTTAAAACATAAATCTTTTATATAAATTAAAAATATCTCTTGTCATTTAATTTAAAGAAAAAAAGTCTTCCCATAATTTAAAGAAATGTAAATATATATGTGTGTTAATAGTGAGATGTAAATATAAAGGGATGGTAGAATGTGTGCATGTTGATAAAATGATATATGAAGGTTAAAATATTGAAGAATCGACTCAGCAATGGCTACTAAATTAAACAAAATCCACAAAACAAAAAAATAGCAATGGCTACCAACTGAAAATGATCAAAATCTTATCAAAAGAATGTAATCAAAAACAGTGGATAAATTCCAACAACAGATATAGCTGGCGGATATAAAAACCAATTAACAAAGTGACAACAGGTCATCACATAAATAGTCCGGCTTTTCATCAGTTCAGCTGAGTCCTTCAATCAGTTGAGTTCCATCAATCAATCAGTGAGTTGTTAGTCAGTATATCATGTATCCAGAATCAGTGTTTTGCAGAACTATGCAGCCTAACAGCCATTGGAATCATACGACCTTGCTCCAGCCCTTAGTCTAATGGAAGATCAGCAATTTGCCCCATAAAAGTGATGTCTACCTAACAGCTGGAAAATCTGCCAGGGATGTCTATCTTAAAGAATAGTAGAATAGTACTGCAAAATAGTAAGCATAGTAATCTCTGCAAAACCTCAAATCCAACCGGTTGGAAAATTTATACCTGAAGCAGTAAACAGAAGAATTTAACTTCCAAAATCCTATAGGTAATGAATAACTTTGCTTATTTCATTTCTCATAATAATGTAGCCATTTCTAACCTTGAAACCCCCAGAGTCAGTTAATAAATGAACTCTATAATCGTATAAATAGAGCTATTAATGTATATGTTTTGAATGCTTATAATTATTTTAATGCTCAATTACATTGTTATTGTATATCTTACTATAATATGTGCATACCTGAACTTATAATGAATCATTGTTTATATTTAATTTAGAAGTAATTTAAAAGTTATAATAAGTTATTTAAAAATAAATTATCTTTAAACTTAATACTAGCGATCAATTCTTTTACCACTAATTAAAGTAGTAATGCATTATAGTTGTTTTGATTGAGCTAGTTAGGATATCTTAGGCACTGAATTAGTTTGCCAATCATCCAAAGTGCATCATTTATCTTTGGGCAACTGACTGGCACCCGGGGTTTACTCTGAAACAAAAAGTGCTTTGAATGATAGGTGTTGAATTATGCAGCCGAGAAGAGATGTGCCCTTGAAGTGTGATCACAGTTATATATATTTAAATATAGCTCTGATTTGGTCACAGGTACCCTCTGGGCATTATTCTTCTCTGCCTAAGGGGCCATGATGGTGCAATATTTAAATTGCATTGCTGTAGATCAAATATGTAAGTTATAAGTATCATATTTTGTATAAAAGTTTTATAAGTTATATTTCATAATATTATTTTATTAAAGAGTCAAAAATGATATAGATTTTGTTGCCTCCATCAGTGATCTTAATAAACACCCCACCTGGTTCAATATATATATATATTGTAATGGATTGGCCATTTTCCATCTATAAGATTTGTGTATATGTATAACACTATACGTACATAGATTTTTCTTTTTATTTCCATACAATATACTTTTATAGGAATCGATAATATTTCAGTACGATTAAAATGTATAACCCTGCATTTATGATTATATTAACGCATTACTGTTAGTAAAACACAATCTTCTTTTTTAGATTGTAAGAATTCAACAAAGGAAATAAAATTAAACCTTTAAAGATTCGCTATTTCTCACCCAGTATATTTATGAGCATCACTTTATGACCTCTTATATTACTATAAGAATTATACTGGGAGATCTGGAATGCAATATGGAAACTATAAGACAGTAGCCCTTGACTAGCTCACTCAGGGTGGGTGATTATCTAATCGAAGGAAATCTATGAGGGGGCTTTTACTATACTAAAATATGTTGATAAACTATTTTAAATTCCTTACACTTTCATAAAACCAGACCTAAATGAATAATGCAAATAAACATACACTTCATTTAAATTTTTGAACAATATTTTATTTATACCATGATTAAATATTATTTGGTTTTGTGCTCTTAATTTACTGGGAAAAATGCATGCATACACACACTGCCTAGATATGTATAAAATTAGATAAGACATATATCAGAGTCACATGGGTGTGAAAAAGTCATTTTAGATTTCTCACAAAAGTTTATGCAGATCATTTATGAAAAGAAAGTTTATAAAGGAAAGTTTGTGAAGAATTGAAAAAAACAAATGCTATTTGAAACACTAAATAGTACATTGTTGAATGTACACATACCTGAATTACTTTTCTCCCCTGAGGAAGACTATGGATTACCAAAAGTGAAAATTTTCATTTCTTTTAAATTTATTTATTACACTCGATGTAATAATGATCACATTGGATTATTCATTCCGGCTATCCTACATGGTTGTTTGATCTTGTTTGTTGATTTCATTCTTTTTAGGATTTAATTTAGGCTTCGGTGCAATTAGTTTCCATCTTCGAGTGGTCACTCTTCTTGCAGCAACCTTCAGACCTTCATGTGGTGGGATTGCATGGCCCAACATACTTACAGCTTCTTAAACCAGCTTGTACATAATTCTACAAGACATTTTCAATCAATTCTCAGCTGCAGCACTCCACTAAAAATTAGCAATAGAATCCCAATTCCTTATCATTTTTCTTTTTATAGTCCCCCCCCCCCCCATTCTAGAAATTTCTCTTCTATTTTTCTAGCCTTTCAAATCCATATTCTTCCAAATAATAGCTAAAAGCTTTTAGCACTCAAAAAATATTTGTACTTTCCTTTTGTTTTGATCGAAATTCTTTTGAATCTAAACCAAATCTCCGTAATTAAAATTCTTCAGATATAGATCAAGTGCTTTTTGATATCTTTTTTCCATTTAATTTTTCCGAATAAAACTTTGTTACTTCCACCTTGGAATTAAAATATTTCTATCTACATTTTTTTAATAATATTAATATTTTCATTCCACACACCACTATATACATGCATTTCCATAAAACAAAGAGCACACACATACCCCCCTAATCCTGTTTATTTTCAACTTCTTAAATCCCTATCTAGTTATAAATTTATATACAAAAAAAAAAAAAATAAATTCACTTAATTAATTGGGCTATATTGACGCATATATAGGAAAGTTTACTTTATGAAACAGAGATCGAACCCCTGTTTCAATATCATCATCATCATCAACCATTATCAATCCACTGCAGGATGAAGGTCTCTCCAAGTTTAATCCATCTTCTCCGATCTTTAGCTTCTCTTTTCCACAACACCCCTGCACATTTTCTTATCCATCCATCTCACATGTGGTCTCTTTCTGGGTCTTTTACAATCTCTTGGAATCCAGTTTAAAATTTCAATTGTCCATCTATTATCATTTCTTCTAGCAATATGTCCAGCCCAACTCCATTTCAATCTTTTAATTTTTTCAATAAGATCAGTAACACCTGTTTGTTGTCTTATCCATACATTGCGTTTTCGATCTCTTCTTGTTACTCCCAACATACATCTCTCCATACTCCTTTGAGTGGTCTGAAGTCTCTGTATTGCTCTTCTATTAAGTGTCCAAGTCTCAGATCCATAAGTAAGAACTGGTAAAACACATTTGTTAAAAACCATTCTTTTCAAACACATAGGCATATTTCCTTTTAGTATCGTTATTTCTACCAAAAGCACTCCAACCAAGTTTAATTCTATGATTAATTTCCTCCATTATGTTTCCATCTGTATTAATAATCTGACCTAGGTATTTGTAACTGTTAACTTCTTCTAATTCTTCATAATCAATCTTTATTTTCATATTTTGAGCAAATCGATTAAACATTACTTTAGTCTTTTTAACATTTATCTTTAGTCCTACTTTTCTACTTTCATCTGCTAACTCCTGCAACATTTCCTGCAGCTCTGAAGCATTATTTGCAAAAACAACTACATCATCTGCAAAATCTAAATGACTTAAATACTCTCCATTTACTTTCATTCCTTTAGTTTCCCATTTTAATCCACAAAATACTTCTTGCAGCACTGCTGTAAAAAGTTTTGGAGATATGGAGTCACCTTGCCTTACACCTTTCTCAATGTTGATTTTTCCAGTATCATTATGTAATATATATATATATTGTGCCAGGCATTACACATCCCCCCCCCCTAATCCTGTTTATTTTCAACTTCTTAAATCCCTATCTAGTTATAAATTTATATACAAAAAAAAAAAAATTCACTTAATTAATTGTGCTATATTGATGCATATATAGGAAAGTTTACTTTATGAAACAGAGATCGAACCCCTGTTTCAATATATATATATTGTGCCAGGCATTATCAAATGTCCATGCACAAAGTCTGCTGTAAAAAACATTACACCGGGTACACACGTAAATTTGTATATATTAAGCACAATGAATATATAAATGTGCTACATTTATAATGGAAATTGGGTATGAGCATAGAATACCCACACACACCAATTTAAAGTAAACATTCAATTGACACAAAAATATTGTACATAAACAAATACACATATAATAAATTCATATTTTTTTTTCTTTTTTGTATATTTTCATTATAGGTCATTTTATGTTTATGTATTTTGCTCTTCTCTGAAAAACTCAAATGGAGAAAAGCAAGCTTTATTGATCAAATGGATCACGTGTTAGAACATATTCCTAATATAAATAATTAATGTAATTGTTCCAACATACTTGTATATTTTTTAATTACTATTCTAAAAGCTGTAATATGTTTTAATCAAAGAGTGTTAAGTGCTTTGGCAAAAATATAATCAAAAGCAAAATGTTTGATAATGAATGTTATAATTAAAATGTTATTTTTTTTAGATAAAATAAAAATTCTTTTGAATTGATATCTGTATTCAAGTGGTCCGAGTATTCAAGATGGAAACTAAACATTATATCAAACACTAATATGTAGAATTTAATCGGAAAAATAGAAAGGAAAGTTTATAATGTAAATAATAAGCTAAAATAAAAGGTTTGTCTGATTCATACTTCTCAGGGGGGTACCTGAATTGGTTTTGTATGGGTGAGGTTGATAGGTTTTAGTCAGTGCTGTGGGATTTTTTCTTTCTTTGGCATTCATTCTAAGTCATTCATTACTTTGGCTCTAGAATTCTCCAGTCATCCAGCCACTTAGAGATTCATTTATGAAGTACACTATTGCTGATATTCCCAAAGAAGAAATCCATTACACAGTTCTTTTAAGAATTTTTGTTTTCTTCTGGATTTAATTAACCATTCAAGATAGCGTATGAAAATTTAATAATAATAATTATTGTATTATACTAAAAAGACAATATGGAGAAATCTACCTGAACTTCCAGTAAAATGACCATAGGGGAGACAACCAGCCAGTGTACTCGCCCTTGCTTTGCCCAAATTGCCAAGATGTGATTATGCCAGTTCCTGCCAGCCATGATGACAAAAGCCACCTTGCCTATGCCTTAATAGGAAACTTTCATTGCACAGCCAGTTGACTTGAAACCCATTCAGAAGCCCAGTCAGAAAAAGATGCCTATGTAAGTTTAATTTTAAAATATTTTATTAGCAATGAATAACTCTGATATTTCCAATAGTTAGAAATATAGTATTTTTATATTTTTTTTCTGTTTTATTATTAATCATTTAAAAAAAAGCAAAGAGAAAATGTCTCTAGCATATATTGGATTTTACAGTTATTACAGGTAAATGATATAGCTTTTACTTAAATCTTTTGATTCATTTTTATCCCCAAATTCCCATATTTTCAGCAAAGGTTGCAATCATTTTTTTTCACTTTCTTGTTGTTACTGCTGAAAATTTTCTACACAAATATACATGTGTCTATACGTGTGCATACACTTGTAATATTGGGTGAATACGAGACCTCATGTTGAGTGTCTAAAAATTATTTATCCGTATATCTTTAAGTTATTTTTTGTCAATGTGGTACCTTGTGATGAGTGTCAAAGGGTTTATTCATTGTAAATTTCTCATAAGCAAGTCAACTTATAACATTATATTTTAGAATAGTTATGAAAGTACAATTGTGCTGCATGTATACGAACTTATCTTCCATGAAATGCAAGTAGATACAGCACCTCATATTGAGTGCCCTAAGGTGTCTGTCTCAACACAACCTTATTGACATGTTGCAAAATACAAAAGCTACTATTAGTTATATAGCGAAATATTTTATATTGTAAATATATTTACGCATAGTTTTTTCTATATTTACTTAAATAAAACATGATTTAAAGTCAGGAGTAGAAGTATATGCCTGTATAACCGAAAATCTTATATCTGATAAACATATGTCAAAACACATAAAGTATAAATTATTTATATGGGGTAAAAGCTCAGACCACTTCCATTTATTAGTAACAAATGAAGATAGTTGTAAGGGTTTATTATTATTTGTATTCATGTAAATTTGCATCTATTTTCATTTATTTTCACACATCAAATATATATATATATATGGGTTTGTGACAATAATTCTAATTTATTTTGTTTATTACATTGTTATAAGTATATATCGGTGGTGGATATAGGAATTTCAATAAATATTTAATCATGATATAAATTTGTTTGTTTTTATATTATTTTATTTGATAAAATGTACTCTCTCCTTATCAATCACATACCTGTAATAACCATTTGACTTATCCATTGAAGACCCTAGATGTAGAGTGTACTGAGCTAGCCACATGGGATATCACTCTACTGTTGTGTTAAATCTTATTATCATGCTCTGCTGTACATATGGTATTGCATATTATTCTAGGAGGGGGAAAATTTATTTTTATTATTTTCTAGGAATGGCACACAAAAGCTATTAGTAAAAAGACTTGTCAAGTATGTGTACTTACAGTAGGTCTTAAACATTCAGGCATTCGAGAAAATTACTAACTAAACAGTTTTTAAGCCAATAAACATCACATGATCACCATTTCTTATGCTTGCTTAAGGTACTGAATTGAGTTTGACCTATATGACTATATAAGCTGGTGGGCTTGAATTGAAAATATTAAGGTGTTTTCAATTTAAGACTCAGTTGTGTAGAAAAGTGGAGATAAAATGTGGCTGCTGGAGAGTTGCATTAGATCCTAAGATCTAAGTGCAGTGCTCTCAGATCCAAGGCTTCTCATCGACGAAAGCCACAAGCCAGAAACTAATCTAGGGATATTGGATGAGTAGGCAAATAGATGGGAATTTTATGCATAAGCCTTCTGGCATCCATTGATTACTCTAGCTTGCAGTGTGTGGCAATACATATAGTGAGTTTTGCCTGTTTAAATGTTTTTTTTTATATTGGAAGAGTTCTGTCAATTTCCTCTCTCTATCAGTTTAGCTGGAGGTACCAATATGTTATGAGTACAGACAATTGGCTAAATTGCTATCCATTTCTTTCTTTGTTAAATCTTGATCACTTCATGCTCAGTGCAAAATTATGAGCAGAATTCTACAGAGAAGTAATGGGTCAGTACAGTAAAACTGGTGCACATTACTTCCATACTGTATTCTGCTCCTAATCTTGCACTGAGCAAAAAGTGATCAAGATTTAACAGGGAAAAAAAATGGATACCAATTTAGCAGATTGTCTGTACTCATAACATATTGGTACCTCCAGCTAAAGTGATAGAAAGAATTGACAGAACTCTGCCAATAAAAAAAACATTTTAGTTAGTAATTTTCTTGAATGCCCGAATGTTTAGGACCTACAGTAAGTACATATCTTTGAAAAGTCTATTTACTAATAGCTTTTGCATGCCACTTCTAGAAAAGAATAAAAATAAATTTCCACCCCTCCTAGAAGGATATGCAATACCATATGTACAGCAGAGCACGAGAATAAGATTTAACACCCTGGTAGAGTGATATCCCATGTGGCTAGCTCAGTACACTCTACATCTAGGGTCTTCAATGGGTAAGTTAAATGGTTATTTCAGGTACGTGATTGATAAGGAAAGAGTACATTTTATCAAATAAAATTATATAAAAACAAACAAATTTATATCATGATTAAATATTTATTGAAATCCTGATATCCACCACCGATATATACTTATAATAATGTAATAAACAAAATTAATAAAAATTATTGTCACAAACCCATATATATTTGATGTGTGAAAATAAATGCAAATTTACATGAATGAGAATAATAATAAACTCTTACAGCTATCTTCAATGGTTACTAATGAATAAAAGTGGTCTGAGATTTTACCCCACATAAATAAGTTATAATTTATGTGTTTTGAGATATGTTTATCTAGATAAAAGATTTTCAATTATTCAGAAATATACTTCTATTCCCAACTTTAAATCCCATTTTAAGTAAATATAAAAGTCTATGCATAAATATATTTGCAATATAAAATATTTCACTACAGATACCTTAGAGCACTCAACATGAGGTGCAGTATCTATTTGCATTTCATGGCAGATAAGGTCTTATACATGCGTATACTTGCAGCATGATTGTACACTCACAACTATTCTAAAATATAATGTTATAAGTTGACTTGCCTACAGGAAATTTTACAATGAATAAACCCTTTGACACTCATCATAAGGTACCACATTGACAAAAAATAAAGATATATGCATAAATACATTTTTGGACACTCAACATAAAGTGTCATATTTACCAAATATTACAAGTGTATGTGTGCATATATACACATGTGTATGAAAATTTTCAGGAGTAACAAGAAAACAAAAAAAAATGATTGCAACCTTTGCTGAAAATATGGGAATTTGGAATGAAAAAAAATAAATCAAAAGATTTAAGTAAAAGCTATATCATTATATATGTAAAAACAGTAAAATCCAATATATAATAATGACATTATCTTTTCTCTCTTTTTTTAAAATGATTAATAATAAAATAGAAAAAATATATTTTTAATTATCGGAAATATCAGAGTTAATTCACTATTTTTTTAAAATATTTTTTCAAATAAACTTATGTAAGCATCTTCATCTTCTGTTTGGTATTCTGAGTGGACTTCAAGTCAACTGGTTGTATGGTGAGGATTTCATATCATTAAGGCATAGACAAGGTGGCTTTTGTTATCATGACCAGCTGGAACTGATGTAGTCACATCTCGGTGATTTGGGCAAAGCAAGGGCAGGTGCACCGGCTGGTTGTCTACCCCATGGTCATTTTATTGGAAGTTCGGGCAGATTTCTCCATATTTTCTATCTGGTATAATGCAATATTATTATTAACTTTTCATCTATCTTGAATGGTTATTTAAATCCACAAGAAAACAAGAGTTCTTAAAAGAAACTGTGTAAGGATTTCTTTTTAGAGAATACCAGCAATAGTCTAGTCCATAAATGAATCTCTAACTGGCTGGATGACTGGAGAATTCTGGAGCCAAAATAGTGCATGACTTAGAGAGACTGAATGCAAAGAATGGATTTCACAGCAGTGACTAAAACCTACCAACCCCACTCATAAGAATCAATTCAGGTACCCCCTTGAGAAATATGAATCAGCCAACTCTTTATATTAGCTTATTATTCAGATTATAAACATTCCTTTCTATTTTACTGATTAAATTCTACATATCAGAGTTTGATATGTTTAGTTTCCATCTTGGATTGTCAGACCACTTGATTACAGATAACAATTCAAAAGGATTTTTATTTTATCTAAAAAAAAATTTTTTAATTTTATTTGTTCTCAAACATTTTGCTTTTTGATTAGATTTTTACCAAAGCAATTAACAGTTTTTTGATTACCGAATAAAATTAGTTTTTAGAAAGTAATTAAATATATATATACAAGTATGTTGGAACAATTACTTTAATTATTTATTTTACACATATGTTCCAACATGTGATCCATTTGATCAATAACGTTTGCTTTTCTCCATTTGAGTTTGTTCTCTTATCCATATATTGTGTTTTTGATCTCTTGTTGTTACTCATAACATATATCTCTCCATACTTTTTTGAGTTGTCTGAAGTCTCTGTATTGCTCTTCTATTAAGTGTCCCAGTCTCAGGTCCATAAGTAAGAACTGGGAAAATATTTATTAAAAATCTTCCTTTTTAATTCTAATTAATTTCATCTCCATTATGTTTCCATCTGTATTAATAATGTGACAAAGGTATTTGTAATTGTTTAACTTTTCTAACTTATCATAATCAATCTATTTTCATATTTTGAAAAAATCCTTATATATATTGTGACAGTTTGGCTTCAAACCCTGTTTCACAAAAAAATTCTACATAAGCATGTGTATATAGTTGTTATATTATTTATTCGAGTATATTTGACTTTTAAATTGGTAGAGGGTTAAAATAAAGATGAAGTATGAAAGGGGAGGGGTGTTTACAATATTGTATTTTATTAAAACACGAGTATATATATACCTGTTGTATGGATAGATGGACGAATGAACGAAATTCAACAAATATAAATTAGATTTCGAAGATGGAAGCTAATGCAGCTCAGTTTATTATAATAGAGAAAAGAAATCTTCAATAACAAAAAAAGTATTAAAACTGTAGATTATTATCTAAAGAATGTAAAAAGAAAAACAAAAAAATAAAAGTAGAAAACAAATTACAGGTGGTCAACCCAATTTCCTGACTTTGACAAAACAAAAAGGTGGTAAAAGTTTTTTGCTTTGTTTAAAGAGACCGGACATCAAAAACACATGGGTGATAAAGAATAAAAGAAAGAAATAAGAACTTTTTTAAAAAAAAATAAGTCTACAAAAAAAATATAGAGAATATATTTTTGGAAAGGACAGTTCATCTGATATTGCTTTGAAGAAAATAATTCTCCACACATTATTAAATCTATAATAAATAATTTTAATAATTATAAATAATTTTGATGATACTGGAAAGATGCTTCTGAAATATTTCAACCATAACCCTATTCGGAAAAGAATCGATACCAAGTCCTGAAATTAATTAGATTGAACACATAGGAAGTCACAAGCTAAACGAATTATGACCATATTACCACATTAACTATATGATGGTAAATAAAGACTTTTAGAAAGTGATCAACTGAGAAACTATTTGAAATTTTAAAATATTCTACATCTAAATAAATGGCTTTGAACATGATTGCTTTTCTCTTGTAATTTTCTTTATTCATTTGTTAATATAAACAATGTGTGTATGTTTGTGTTTTATATATATATAAAATATTTGAGCACAAATATTAATATTTATGATTTATCAATTGTTTGATATTAAAATTAATACAAAGCTTATCCATATCTGTATTGCTTCTTTATTTTGGGTTGTCTGCAGAGTGTAGAAAAAGGGAGGGGGGTATTAGACTTATTTTTGGTGATATGCCATAATTTCAAAGCAGAGAAGTCTTTTAGAAAGTGATAAACTGAAAAAACTATTGGTAATTTTAACATATTATACATCTAAATAAATGGATTTGGACACGATTGCTTTTCTTTTGTAATTTTCTTTATTTGTGAATATATGCAGTGCATGTGTGTACATTTGTTTTATATTGTACCAGTCAGAATTGTATGTTTGTCTAACAAGAATCAGCATCTAAGCAAAAGTACCTACAGTTCAATCATATGCGAGATACACAGGTCAGGAATACTCATGAACTCCACCCTATTGCCCGTTTCCCAAATCTATAACATTACGAACAACATCTCTGACGATAGCAAACAAAATTTCTAACAGTTCCCATTCCAGAGCGTCAGCAGAAACACAAGAGATCTAATGATTAACTAAAGGATGATGCAATATAATAATAGATGTGCATGCATGAATTAATAAAATGTCCAAAGAATAGATTATTAACTATGAGTTTATTGATAACAATATTAATAATGCAATTAAATTAGTATATGAGCAAATGGATATAAAGACTTAAACATGTCATAAATCTGACTACACATAATGAATACTCTATCTGGGTTTCACATAATATTTACGTGTGCATTCCATACTGACCTTAGCAACATAACTTAAGGATTGATGGACATGCAAATACCAAATACGCATATTAATGAAAATAGTAATTAATCAAAACGATGTGGCTTAATATGCTAATGTAAGATCTAAGATTTACGGGGCTTCTATTACTCATGCTATTATATTTTACAAATAATCTAACAGATTTCAATAATTATATGTGGGGCTTCTATCATGAACGCTATGATAAGGTAAACAACAAATAATCTAACGAATTTTAATAATTATACATAATTATATTAACTACAGATTAATTATATTAAAAATTATAAAATGTATTCAACATTTACGATTGAATAGAAAAGAGCATAGTTATCTCTACATTCAGTCACATGATCTGATTTTTTATAGGCTTTATAAGAAGCTAATTCTCAACATATTCAAGGCAGTTTAATGAGAGGGCAGATAGCGCTAATAGGCTATAACACATGATAGAGCTAGCTAAATTTATATAACATGGAAACTTGGGATAGCTTAAGACATCATAGCATTACGACTTACAGACGAATAAAATATGAAGTATAAATGATAGCGTGCAGACCGAATGATAATGTAAGGAAAGACGAGAAGCTTCATCACCTTGATAACGAAAATATGTGAGCTCATCTGCACTTGTGACAGATGGCATCCAAAGCTGTGGTTGGCAAGATACTATGGTTCCGAGAATTCCAAATGTTAACCCATAATAGAGCCTACGCAACCAAACACAACCATTGGAGTTGGGAGCTCCACACTCCACCGAGAAATGTGCTTTAAATATTCTGGCAACGAAGGAAAGTATGACAAAGCAACATTTTGATTTATGAACATTATCATCAAGACACATCGTGAAGGCTTTCAGGTCTGTATTAACACTGATTTATTATGGCCTTAGAGAGTAAGTAAGCCTAGCATAATGAAATGATATAAGTAATCCCAAAAGGGCACACAATTTGCTAAGATTATTTAGAATATCAATAATAAAAATGAAAATTAGGATTCCCTTTGTTAAACGCATATCAATACATTTGAAAAATTATTTAATTATCGTTAGATTGCAGGCTAATTACATACTGAATCACCAGCTAAAGCTAAGGATCTGAACTTCAATTTATTCGCTACTAAATTTATTTAATACTAGATCAATAGCATGAAATAATAGTTAATAATATCTTTGAAATGATAACGGATAGCATAATATAAATTAATAAAAACAATTTAGGAATATTTTTCAACTGGGCGAATTTTTATAAATTAGTAAGAAAGCTTACATTTACGATTTAAAATTCCATAATGGCGGAATAGTAAAATAAGATAAGGTTGATTCGCCAGATTGAATTATTAGCATATTAAATGGGTATGATTAACATAATATCAAATTAAAACTTGCCGCATTTAAAAATAATAAGACAGTATGAGTGAAAACCCAGCAATCAAGTTTAGAAAATCAAATAACAAAATTTATATATTAAAGCAAAAAGAAAGTCATTGTTTAAGCAGTTAATAATCGGCTTGGCATTACCGATAGAAAAAATAAGCAATTACATTTTAAAGAAAATAAAGACTACAAAATGGAAATATTACAAAGATATACTTTAGGCAAAATAACTTTACATAGTTAGAGGTTGAATTTTACAGTTTACGAATAATAATAAAAAATATATTTAGATTAAAGTTTTTAGACTTCATATGGCGGTGAGGAATTACCTTTCTGTTGGACGATTTGATGGCCGTGTACACACGTGTTGATTTCATTTTGAGAAAATACGGTCAATTTGGCATAATTTTGGGAAAATAGTGGTTAATATCCTTTCCTAGTGTAATTTATAGTTCATTTTGGCAGCATTCATGAGGCGATGGCTTACGAGTACATTAGCATGGATCTGATCTTGGAGAGATAGGGGAAGCAAATGTTCTTTCTACTCACGATTCATGTTGAGATTTTGAGTGACGTAGATTCATTCTACAACTTTTAGAAATCAAATGCAGAGTATCTTAGCTAGAAAATGCGGTTGTATTTATACTCATTTTGATTGCCTCTGGTAATCCCCGGATGTCCGCTAACAGTCAACAGTGATACCTCTAATTTTAAAATATGAACAAGATAAAATTTGAGAGAGCCGGTCTTAGTCTATTTTGAGCTGAAAATAGACCCGCAGGATAAATTTTAAGTAACGTGAATTTTCAAAATAAAAAAAATCTTTTTTGAATTTAAAATAAGGCACGTCTTTTGTTTGCTAATTTTGTGTTACTCTCGAACTTCCTCTCAAATAAAAATATATATGTAAATAAACACTTTTAATAAAGTTATTGTTTATCTGTTACACACACACTCGATTGTTTACCGTGATAGAAATTTATACGTTTTATAACTAAATTGATATCAAATGAGAATAAAGCTAAACAAAAAAGTAAACAATCACGTGCATCTGCACTCCCTAGTGATTTATTATTACACAGCTGAGTTCGAACCCGTTTGAAGGTTTCACACATCAATAGACAGTGAAGCAAAATGTGTGCAACAGATTTGACTGCTTCAATATATATAAAATATGAGCCAAATAATATTAATATTTATGATTTATCAATTGTTTGATATTAAAATAGAAAACTTATCTATATGTGTTGCTTTTTTATTTTGGGTTGTCTGCAGACTGTAGAAAGGGGGGGTATTTTGACTTATTTTTGATATGCCATGATTTCAAAGCAGAGTATAATTAATTTGATAAATAGAAGCTCTCATGTAAATTGTTTTCGTAACTTCTGCAATTTTAATTAAGCCACATCCATCATTGTTAATTTTTTTGACATTTACCATTTAAGTTTTTGTTCTAATTCAAATTTCATAGCGTTTTCTTTGATTTATTTACTTTTGATGTCTTGCCTTCACCATTTTAATGGTTATTTTGTATTTTTACCGATTTTGCATGTACTTTTTTAAAATTTACATATTATTTCACTTGATCCTATACTTGCCTTAGGCAAATTTTTCTACTTCATTTGTCTTGCCTTAGGCATTTTAATGGTTATTTTGTGAATTTTTATCGATTTTGTGTGTACCTTTTTAAAATTTATGTGTTATTTCACTTGATTTTATACTTGCCTTAGGCAAAAATATTTACTTGATTTTCACTTACTTTTGATATCTTGCCTTATGCAATTTAATTTTCCATCAATTTCAGCCATTTTTCTAAAGAAATTTATCACTTGCAGGCTTCTCATTGGTTCTGCATCATCTGGTGGAAGAGTATGTGTAACCCAACATTACCAATATACGACGTTACAATTACATAGTACGAATAAAATATAGTTCATTTTTTTTAAAGAGGTCAAAAGATTGTGGTCGCTAAAATTCAGTTTTACTAGTGAAGTAATTAACTGTTAGATATTTCCAAGAGTTGGAAACATATATATATATTATTAATCATGTTTAAAAAAAAGGAGAAAATAAAAAATATCTCTAGCATATATTGGATTTTAGTTATTACAGGTATAATGATATTTACTTCAATCTGTTGATTCATTATTTCATCCCAAATTCCAGTATTCATCTTTATCCCCAAATCCCTGTATTTTCAGCAAAGGTTGCAATCATTTTTTTGTTTTCTTGTTGTTACTGAAAATTTTCATACACAAATATACATGTATATAGGTGCACATACACTTGTAATACTCGGTAAATACAAAACCTCATGTTAAGTGTCGAAAAATGTATTTATCCATGTTTGAGATATTTTTTGTCAACATGGCACCTTATGATGAGTGTCAAAGGGTTTATTCATTATAAATTTCCCGTAAGCAAGTCAAATTATAACATTTTAGAATAGTTGAGTGTACAATTGTGCTGCATATATAAGAACTTATCTTCCATAAAATGCAAGTAAATGCGGCACTTCATGTTGAGTCCCCTAAGGCAGTGGTCTTCAACCCTTTCACACCTGCAGACCGGTAAAAATAAGGATAAAGTTTCACGGACCTATAGATAAATTTTCTTAAAGATGTAAACTGTGTATCCTTAGATGAGCATAATTGTTATAACTGATCAAAAAATAATGTTAAACATACAAAATGCAGTTATATATATATGGAGTTTGTATAATAAAAAACTTTTGTTTTAATTTTGAATTTTTTTAGAAAAGTAATAAAAAATTTCAGTCTACCCCCCCTCCCATAAACATCTGTGATAATTAGAAAAACAAATTAATTTATGTATGATTGATTAGATTTTGTTTTCGGTGTTTTTTTTTTTTAATTGGGTAGAAATGAGATGAAAAAATAAATAAAAATTGTTTATACACCTGGGTCTCTTTTTAAGTGGACTTATTTAACACGATTTTGAAGTTATGTGATTCGTGTTTCACCGGAAGTCGATTTCCGATAATGCGCTAGTACTTTAAATAATAAATTTTGCGCACTTACGTTATATTGAAAGTAATAGCACATTATTGGAATTCGACTTTCATCTTAGTAATTTCAATATTTTCAGTGCTTTATAATAGTAAGATTTTATGCGATAATGAAATTAAAATCATGATTTCCACTATGTATACACATTAAACTTTACATAAAATTTAATGTAAATTTGTTCAAACATTGTGCGTGTTAATTTTGCATTTTAAATCACATTGTTTTTGCTTTTTAAAAAAAACGTAATCAATTATTATTTATGACACTAATCATTAATGTGCTCTTAAATTCCAACGAGAGCTAAATGGTTGTATGTCTGGATATCGTGAGCTTCGTAAACAATTAATAAAATCATCATCTCAAAGATTAATTACTAATTACGTTGTCACCAGAAAATCATAATTAAAATGTGTATAAAAAAATGTAAATGACTGTAAATTATGCATAAAAATATATTATTTTGAATAAAATTAAATATTATAGTTAAAAAAAGTTTGTCTGGTATCAATTTTTTTCAAATTTGAAATTTTTTATTAATCATATTTTATTTCCTTATTTTTTTTTTTTTTGCGCGAATTTTAAAGTAATTTTACATTGGTGCTTTGCTTTTACGCGAATTTTGAAAAGTCACAGACCGCATCCCCCCTTTTCAATGTAAGTTACGTCTATTTTTGCGTTTTCTGAGGAACCTATCTATTGCGTAAAACGAGACCCAGGTATATTAATTAAAAGTTTAAACTCATTATTTTGTTATTACCTTTCCTGCCAGCCTACCGGCGAACCTGTAAAAAACTTCTGCGGCCTGGCACCAGTCCGTGGACCAAGGGTTGAAGAACACTGCCCTAAGGTATGTCTCAATGCAACCTTATTGACATGAAGTAAAATACAAAATCTACTATTAGTTATGTAGTGAAATATTTTATATTGTAAATATATTTATGCAGTTTTTTCTATATTTTCTTAAATAAAATGGGATTTAATGTCGGGAGTAGAAGTATATGCCTGTATAACTGAAAATATTGTATCTGATAAACATATATCAAACCACATAAAGTATAACTTATGCTTAGACGATTTCCATTTATTAGTAACTATTGAAGATAGTTGTAAAGGTTTATTATTATTCATATTCATGTAAATTTGCATTTATTTTCACACATCAAATATGTGTGGGTTTGTGACAATTTTTATTTATTTTATTACATCATTATAATTATACATTGGTGGTCGATATCGGGATTTCAATAAATATTTAATCATATAAATTAGTTTTATATTATTTGATAAACTGTATTCTCTTATCAATCATGTACCTGTAATAACCATTTAACTTACTCATTGAAGACCCTAGATGTAGTCTGAGCTAGCCACATGAGATATCACCCTACTGGGGTGTTAAATCTTATTCTCATACTCCGCTGTACATTGAAACAGTAAGATATGCCCTGCAAATCTTAGTTGCACTTTGCCTTCCTTTTACCTACCTTCATACCCTATTTTTATCATAGTGTGTGCATACTGCATATATTTACCGAAATCCCACCTAAATTTATATTTCTAATGGGGTACCCGTAGGTTTTATAATAATTAAATTTTCATAACGGTTTTATTTTCAAACCATCAAGTATATTTATATATATTCTCATACAACAAAAGTAGGTCACATATTCTCATTTTCCCTACATACTACGATAATAAATTTAAAACTTTAAGTAAAATAATATATTTTAAAACTTAAATAAAATAAGTTTCGTTACGTAAAGCTATTTTGTATAAATCTATTTATTTCAGAAATATTACATTCGTAATATTTGTTTTCATTTAATAAAATATTTAACTTTAAATAGGTTTAAACATTTAAAAAAGTAAATAATTTTGTTTTTAGATTTATAAAAATCATGCCACAAATTTTATGTAAAAAGTAAATGATGGGGAAAGAGAACAATAGTGGCTAATTTTAAACTGTTTACGCCACGTTCACTAGTGGATTTTTTTATTAATTATAAGATAAAAGTTTATTGAGCAAATTTAATTAAATTGTATCAGAATATCCAGGAATGTGCATATAATAAATTTTAATTAAAAGTGCATTCCTCAGTATCTGATTTAATTAATAAATTTTAAGTAATGAATTTTTTACTCCAGGGCAAAAGTGATTGTCATATGCGGAAGTATAAATAAGGCTGATTTTGTAATATGGATTTTAGTTATCTAAATTCTGAGTTATAGGTTTGAAATAAGTTTTAAAGTTTGGAATAACAAGATTGAAAGAAAAGAAAAAAAAGTTGGTCAAAGAAATCACCTTATTGGATTCTCTATGAGAAGCAAACTATATCCAGAAATTCCCATGGTGCTCAATTTTAAAATGGGGTAAAAGGCAGTGGGCTGTCTTCCTTCGGAATGGTTTTTTTGCCACCGTCATTCTTCATCCAAAGTCCTGTTATTGTGCTTGAAATACCAACTAAACCATCAGAAGTTATGCTGCTCGTAGCTGTATTTTGAAACATCTAAATTATGCTGCTTGTAAAATCTGTGATCACAGAGAACCAAAGGTTTGCGCAAGAACTCCATTTAAATTTTGGAAAACATGGTTTGCCCTTGCAAAGTGAGGTAATTACAAATGTAACCAGAGATCTCTTAAACCTTAAGCTATAGCTATCTTTAATAATGTACTTCATATTATGTATTTATCGTGTATTCATTTATTGACTTTAAATCTATTCTTTCAAGCCTATGCGAGTTGTGTAAGGAAATTTTATAAATGCTTGGTTGCCATATTAATTACTAAATTGCAATCATGCCTTCCCCCTCCCTTTTATACTGTTTTTAAAATAATTATTTTACGTATCACATAAATGATTTTAAAAGTTTTTTTATTTAATTTTTTCTTGAGAGGCTGGCCATAAAATAAATTTAAAAGCTAGTTATTCTGTTTTTCGTGAATTGCTTTTTTAATATATACTTTTAAAAAAATGTCGCTTTACTTTTCCCAAGGTCGTCTACGGCTGAGTCCATGTTCCTGTTTTACTCCGCTATTCCCATTAGAGTATGACATAAGTGCCTCACTGGGGAATTTATTCATGTTCCTACCATAGTCATGAAGTTACTGGGTGTCCTTCGCACTTTATCTTACTAACACCACCACATATTCCCATAAGAATATGTGATTAGATGAATCGAATCAACATTCACGCAAGCTTCACTCTTATTAATTTAAGATTCTCTGTTCATGTTTAATTAGTCATTTAAATTGTTTAATACTTTGCATAGATTGCACATACTTACCTTGTAATATCACAAACACATTATAATATAAAATAACTCATATAAGAACTACAAATATTATATATTGATTTATTTTGCTATCAAATCTGGAGGGCATATTTTATAACTTTATATGTTTTAATAAATAGTGTAGTAATTAAAGTTACTTTTGTTTATTTATCCAGGGTGCAATCTAAGTTACATACCCATATTAGGCGTATCTTTAGCACATCTATAAGTTATTGTTAGATTAACCGAGGGCTATTTTAATTTTAGTCTCTAGCTTCTCCCTGACCACCGGCCCCAGCAAGAAATATTAGATGCATTAGATGTGTTATCAAGTAGATGGCATTGTGGAGCTTAGACTTTGGATTCGAACTTGAGATTTCTGGAAGAAAACCCTTCCTAGTGTTGAGTTCTATGTCTGGGATTTAAATTCGGCAGTGTGTTAGTAAGATAGTTTGACCATTACAAAGTATTTTGTTTTCCTGGGTCCATACATTCCCTTAGTACAGGAAAAAAAAATTTAAAAAAAGTTTTACAACAAATGTTTACTAGCGTAATTGAGAAATCCAAAAAAAAAACCTTTGACAAGAGATAACGAGATTTGCAGATATACCCGAATCATGTTTCAACACCTTTTTCCTTACTAGCAAATATATATATATATATTTTTATTACTGTGAGATGAATTTGTTTCAGATTGTCCAAATTCAAGTTAAATATGTTTAAAATTCTATATATGAGTATCCAAATTCAGATGCAGGTAAAAGTGTCCAAATTCAGGTTAACATGTAATTCAATTTATATATGAATGTCCAAATTTAAGTCCCTTTTGGAGTTTTTTTTCCCTTAATCTCCTGGGTCAGGTGGGTAGTCAAAAAAGGGTTTCAAGCTTCTAGCATTATGTCCCTTTAAGTGTTCCGTTGTCTTCTAATAATTATGCATTTGGGCCACATATGTGCTTCATTACACAGGTCCCTGATATAGTGGAAACATTTTTTTTTATCCCGATCACTGGGTTTTGGGGTTCTTACACTTGAGCCCCGATTTGAAACTGGTAGTCTCAGTTCCTCGAGTCATCTCCTTTCAGCCCTTATAATCAAATTCTGGTGAACTGGGTGTCAGTTTTCTTTGATATTGATCTTCTGATCATCTTTTTGTAATGGTGTTCTGATTAATGAGGGCTCAGGATTACCAAAATGAAGCTGTATTGGTGTCAGTACTGCTTGAGGGTGTAATTTCTATGCAAATGGACAGAAATAAGCTGTTTAAGAGGCTGCACTGCTATATAATGTTCTATTTCAATGGTTAAGCATAGAAATAGTCCATTTACTTGTCTGCGGCACTTTTTTCTATGCTACAGCACAGAAATAGGATGTTTTTTATTCTGCCGCAGCAATGCAGCCACTGCTTATGGTGAACTTCGTATTAGTTTATATGAACAATAATCACATTTTAAATTTCACTAGTATCTATTTCTATGTTACAGCACAGAAATATGATGTATTATTCTGCCGCAGTTTATACGAACAATCCTGTTAACATTTTGCTATGGTATTTACAATACACAGAAAATGTTTATTCTGCTGCAGTGGCCATTGCTGCTTATAGTAAACTTTGTTACGCAGTTTATATGAACAATCCCATTTTAAATTTCACTACAGTATTTTATGAGGGTGTCTGTAATTGAAACTGTCAAGTCTTCAAATTCTCATGCCTAAGTCATTATTTTCCAAATCCAATGATGTGATATGAGGTAATAAAAATTGTGGAAACTTTGCCCCGCTTCTTTAGTCAAAACTGATACTTTAATCAATTGTCAAAGGGAAGAAGTAAGCATGATTTAATCATGCTAAAATTCAAGTTTGCGTGAGAAAAATCATGAGACCAATCAAAAATACCGGTTTTATTTTGGGCCAAGATGTTGTTTTGAATAAATTCTTTCTTTATTCTTGTTAAAATTACAAAATTATATTTGCATGGCCATGATGTTGTTTTGGGAAAATTATTTTTTTATTCTTGTTAAAATTAACAATTTTATTTGCGTGGCCACAATGTTGTTTTGGAGAAATTATTTATTTTTCATGTTGAAATTTGATTTGCATCACCACAATTTTTTTTTTATTCTTGTTAAAATTACAAATCTTATTTTTAAAAAAATAAAAATTAAAAAAAAAAAATTATCCATTTTATTTTTTATTTATTTTAGATAAATTTCATTATTTTATTGTAAATCAAAAAAGCACTTTAAAGTTGAAAAAAAAAAAGAACAATGGCCTGGTAACATTATAATTCTGTTTGTTTACATAGAAATTATGCCCTCAAGTGGTTTCAACAGGCTAAGAGTAAACAACCGGTTTACCCAACCCCAGTAATTATGATTGATATATTTCTGTATAACCGGTTGATTTCATGCATAACCCTTTCACAAGGGTTAGATTGGGGATTCCGGATTAATGTCATGATGTGCTTGAGACCCTGTGTTTTTATCTAAGTTCGCCATCTCTGCGAGGTAAATGCAAAACCGTGGTCAGAGAGAATCATCTCCGTCTTTCCAATATTTATGAATTGCTTGTGTTGTAACAAACAGGGTAGGCCCATGCATACTTTGAAAATAAATTGTAGGTTACTGGGAGGTATCAAAATCTACAGTATAATGGTTGATTGCTAATATTTTGTTAGGTCCCAATGGGATAATGGAGGCTGTGGAAGCACTATAACATTTTATTTGGTGGTTTATTCTTCACATAGGTGGTGCACTTCTGGAGGGTACACAAAGTGTCGTGGCACATCTGAAGTCAGTGGAACTGTCGCTGCAATGCTTTGCAATCTCAGCTGGGGTGGCACTATCTTCCTTTTCCATCTGTTGTAAAAGCCTATTCTGTAATCTATATTTCATTTTTCATCTTCTGGTAGTACATCCCTGAATCAGGTTTCATTGTCGCTGGACTTCTTGCATCAAATCTTTATATTGGGGTTGCTTTTCTTGCCAGGGTCACAAATTCTTTAATTTCTACTCAATAACATTGTCCAGAATATTAGTCATACTGCTGGTCTTCGAATAGAGGATTGCATGGCTTATCATGTCTGCCACTATATTTTCAGAACCGGTGCAGTAAATTATCTTATAGTGGAATTTCTGCAGTGAGACTTCATCATATAAGACAATCATTATTGAAGTAACTTGTGTACAAAAATCCTAGATACTGGTGGTCTGTGATTATGATTACTTCTGAGCCCAGCAAGACTTGTCTGAACTTATTGTATGCCCACATGATGGCCAATGTCTTCTGTTCCATGATGGTATAAATTTTTTTCAGCTCCCTTCAAAGTATGGCTACTGAATGATAATGCTTAGTGATGGTCCGTTTAATTAACCTGAAATAGCACAGCACCCAAACCTTTCTTGCTGCTACCAGTCTGTACATAGAATGGGCATGCAAAATCCGGGTAACATAACATTACAGTTTGGAGAAAGTTTTCATTAATTTTTTTAATATCACTTTAATGTTGTATGGTCCATTCCCATTGATGGTGTGATTTCACTAATTCTAGTAGTGTGGAAGTATCCTTCACAAAGTCTGGATAAAACTTGTGATAATAATTACAGAAGCCCAAAAAGAATCAAATCTGCTTCCGGTTAACAGGTAGAGGGAAATCCTTGATTGCCTCTATCTTATCAAGATGGTTACGAATTTCTTGTCCATTGACAATGTGACCAAGAAATGAAATTTCTTCCAGGGCAAAGTGGTTCTTTTTAAAGTTCACCGTAATATTTTTTTGGGTACATTCATAGAAAAACTGCTGTAGGTGGGCCATCCATGTCATCAGCATAACAGATCAATTTTCTTTCGAGGTCTTCTGATAGGACTTGATCTAGGCATCTCATAAGCCCAGCCCCACTATTTATTAATCCAAGTGGCACTCTCTTGAACATGTGTCTGTCCATTGTATCGGAACGCAATATACTTCCCGATCCTGAGGATGCAATACCATCTGCCAATAACTAGCAGTTAAATCTACGATTGAAAATGTTTTTTCTTTGACAGTTTAATAAAAATTTCTTGTACAGAGGTATGTCCCATTCTGGTATGGTAATGTTGTTGAGCCTTCTGGCGTTTAGACACAATGTTACAGATCCATTCTTTTTTCTTACAACCACCAATGAATGGGTTATTGTAAGGTGATGATCCTTTCTAAATGATTTCCCCAATTGATCATCTATTTGATTTGAGTGGCTACTTGTTGGTATTGGAAAGGGGTTGGGTAGGTGTGGGTTTGGAAATGGTTTTCTTCTTTTACCCATATCCAAAGAACGTAGCCCTTGATTTCTCCAGAGATCTGGGGAAATACCCATTGATTCTTTGACAACTGCTGCAGCTGGAACTGTTCTTCCATCATTTTTAGGGATGACTCCTGGACTTTATTGTGAATGGTGTCATCTATGTCTATTTCCATACTCCTAACTTGAATCTCACAGGGTTTGTGGGCTTCATTTAAACTGATTTATTGTTGGATTCTCATCAAACTCTGATCAGTCAATTATACATTTATTTGAATCACTGAGTCTGACCTAATGATGATGTCTTACACTAAACCAGTGATCACAAGAAACTTGGTGTCCGAAAGTTGTTTGCCTGAATTTGATCTCTAGCCACACCTCATATCCTTAGTTTTCATTTTTCTTCCATCAGCTAATTTCATTTGAATTGGTCGGGTTGGTAATCTAGGTAGACACTCCCTTTGTTTTTCCATTTGCATCAACCATCCCTTTGATATGCATGAAACTTGGCTGCCTGTGTCAATGAAGGCCCATGTTTCTATGGATCCTAGGGTAATATTTACAAGGCAGTAACTAAGATGGAGTTCCCAGATGGGATCTTCTTCTTGTATGACTATAGAGACGGTTTTTGTTTAAAGTACATTTAGGTTCCCTTTTTAGCTCTTTGGTTCCTACTTCCATCATTTTTTATTTCTGTTGGATGTGATGGTCCCTGGAGATTTTCCATTGTCTGTAGGTTTTCATCATAGCAGTTGTTCTGTTCTGTATCCTACCGGCTAAAGTCCAACATAGTCAGGAAGTGCCATTTCTTCAGTGTTCTTAATTCTGCTCGCAGGCATAAGTTGTTGGATTGACAGCGGCATATTTTGCTTGATGGTATGCATAATATGCACACTAGACAATGCAAAAATGGTAAGCGATCTCAGACAGTTGGCCTGCTGGATAAAGAATTGGGTGTTTCTTTGATGTCCCTATATTTTTCTTGTGATATAATTATTCAAGATGTCACTCTGGTGTTCATTGCTCTAGTAGTCTTAATAAGGCCTTGCTATACTCTGTGAAGTTACCTAGTTTCTTTTATTATGCTCCACCAGTCCTTAGCATAGCCATGTAAATAGTGGGTGGCAATGGCGATTAGTTTGAGGCCCAGCGTTATAGAATATGAAGTTTTCAGACTCTCCAGATGTAAATGGGGTTTCGTGGGGAGATCAGAGAGAAAACCCACGTTGATCACCTTGTCTAATTGGGTTTGAATTCCTCGGTCGGGCCTCAGGATTCTACAGATATTGGTGACCTCAGGATTTATGATATCCTTATTTTTGTTGAATGGCAGTAGAATGTTCAGGTTTTGTTTTGATTCTTATTTTCTTCATTTCATTGCTATTCTCATCCTGTTTTCAGAATTACAGTTCTCATATTTAAATTTTGGGGTGAGACTCTCATCTATTTTTGGTGTCAGGGCTTCTTTCATTTCATATTTCTTTTCAATTTGTTGTTGGAAGATTTCTTGTTTCTGTTTGGTTTGTTTGATTTCGTTAATTATGAACAGTCAGTTCTCTAAACTCACTCTTTTCTTTCCAAGCTTCTTCATCCCTGATACTGAACTCTCCAGCTTGTCGTCTGAAGTTTTTCAATGTATTTTAAATTAAACTCCAGGTTTATTGTCTGTTAGCTTATTTTTGCTATTGGTTTTGGAGACTCTAGAAATTCAGATGTGTCGAGGTTTCTCTGTTCTAGTTCATCCATTTTTAATTTATTATTTTGGAACGTTAATTTTTTTTGAGCTATAAGTAGCAATCTTTGGTCACTAATTTTCTGGGAATTATGATTTACTGTTTTTTAACTAGTTCTTTGACTAACTTTTATTTATAATCAAACAATGGTGACTGGAGATTTGGGTATCTCAATGTCGTTCTCTCTTATTTAATGATTCCATATGGATAAATTTACAAATTTTTTTTTAAAAAAAATTGTTTACATTAGTAGCTACAGTAATGACCCAATATATATATATTTACATATCTCACTTACCTCCCCCCAAGGATATTCAATTATTTAATTTGACTCTGGGTGTTTATCGATAATTAGACAATCATGTTTTATTTTACAATTATTATTTTATACAAAACTATATGTTATGCTATTTTTATTTGAAAATTATGTTTAGTACAATAATTAGCGCACATATACTTATAATACGACCAGAGCTGACAAAAAGTTTACCTGCATATTGCTCGTGTCATACTACATGAAAATTTCTTCAAATAATTGTTTAAATGCCTGAGCCAAACAAAATACACATAATAATCTATAAAATATAAATCACAATATTGTGAAATTATTAAAATACAGAAAACTGGGTGATTAATTAAAGGAGCTAAACACTATCAGGATTTTGTGGTGTTTGTGGGTGATTAAATACAGAGCACCATGTTGGGTAAAGCCATGGACCCGGGGGAAAAAATACTACATAAGTCAAAATTCATCTACCTTGCTAACACACTGCAGAATTTAAACCCAGGACACGGAACTCAACACTAGAAAGTGTTTCTTCCTGGAAATCTTAAGTTTGAATCCAAAGTCTAAGCTCCACAATGCCATCTAGGTGATAACACATCTGATGCTACTAATAGTATAATTTCTTGCCAGTGCTGGTGGTCAGGGAAAAACAAGAGACTCTAAAATAAAAATAGTTCTAGGTTCATCTAACAATAACTTATAGATGTGCCAAAGGTAAGCCTAATATGGGTATGTAACTTAGATTGCACCCCGGGTAAATAAACAAATATTCATTTATATAATCTCTTTAAAGCGCATGTGCATTGGCTTAATTTGCTAGTATTACTATTATATAAATAAACATAGCGCTATATAAAATAATATCTCATTACACTATTTATTGAAACATATAAAGTTATAAAGTATGCCCTCCAGATCTGACAGCAAAATAAATCTATATTTGTACTTCTTACTTGAGTTATTTTATATTATAATGTGTTTGTGATATTACAAGGTAAGTATGTGCGAGATACGCAAAGTACTAAAACAATTTAAACAACTAATTAAATGTGAAAAGGAAATGTTAAATTAATAAGAGTGATGCTTGCACAAATGTTGATTCTAATTCTAAGATAAGGCTATGCTGCACATTACTGGGATTCATCTAATCACATGCAATAATAAGTTCTTATGGTGCTAGTGAGATAAAGTGTGAAGGATGGAGTGCGACAAGTTAGAATCGTGGCTTTACCAGAAAACAAGTAAATAAAACTAAATTTGGGTTTGGATAGGCATTTTGCTATTTATTCCGGACATCTCTAGTCCTTACTTAGCTCAAGCCTGGCCCACATCCAATAACTTTGTGACTATGGGATGAACATGAATAAATTTCTCAATGAGGCATTTATGTCACTCTAATGGGAATTGCAGAGTAAAACAGGCACACGTATTCAGCCATAGAAGACTTTGGAAAAAGTAAAGCGATATGTAATACTCCAGCACATTCACCAACAACACACAATTAAATTTTTAAGTATATATTAAAAGAGTAGTTCATAAAAAAAGGCAGAATAACTCGCTCTTAAATTTATTTTATGGTCAGCCTCTCAACAAAATTTTAAATAAAATTATTTTAAAATCATTTATGTGATATGGAAAATAATTATCTTAAAAACAGTAATAAAAGAGGGATGTGTGCTTGCAATTTAATAATTAATATGGCAACCAAACATTTATAAAATTTCCTTACGCAACTCGCACAGGCTTCAAAAAATAGATTTAAAATCACATTATAATAAGGCATTCAAAATAAAACATTATACATATAAAAAAAGGTAACCCAAGTAGAAGTATAACATGCATTAAGGAAGGATTAAATGAATACACACGATAAATACATAAGTATATTATTAAAAATAGCTATAGTATAAGATTTATGAGATCTCAGGTTACATTCGTAATTACCTCATTTTGCAAGAGTAATCCTTTCCCAAAATTTAAATGGAGTCGCAAACTTTCGGTTTCTCCTCTGTGATCACAGCTTTTACAAGCAGCATAATTCAGGATGTTTCAAAATACAGTTTCCATGAGCAGCATTACTTCTGATGGTTTAGTAGGCATTTCAAGCACAATAACAGGACTTCTAACAACTTTCAAAAACATAAACTCTCTATTTATGTAAAGGTTTCACTTATCAACATGCTCATTTTCCTTGAACTATGAATATAAAAAACTTTTTCATTAAAAAATTTAATTCACTACAGATTCATTTGAAATTGGAACAAGAAATTCTATTCCAATCAGAAAAAACAAAAACATACCAAATTTA
The DNA here is from genome assembly GCA_028023455.1 of Epiperipatus broadwayi. Classification (NCBI taxonomy): domain Eukaryota; kingdom Metazoa; phylum Onychophora; class Udeonychophora; order Euonychophora; family Peripatidae; genus Epiperipatus; species Epiperipatus broadwayi. The sequence goes on from JAQFVV010000011.1 coordinate 10,759,115, forward strand.
ATGGATAAGTTCTAACCTTACCTTTCATATAATCCACACTCAAAGATGGATTGAAAATAATGTAAAATTACTTTCTAAATATATTCAAATGGAAATCAATCTCCAACAATGCGCTATTTCTTAAATATTATAAATCTCTGTGCACTCTCCCATCTGTAAGAATTTAAAAAACTTAAGTGAATCACTTAAGCTTAGGGCGTACATTCTATATTCACCAATTCTTACAGACCATGCTTAAATTAGAGCTTGAATCTATTGTGTGCCTGATGTTATAATCAAATACATCTGGGTCTCATTTTATGCAGTAGATAGATTCCACAGAAAACCCACATTAAAAAAAATCGCACAAAAATATTTAACTTACCTTGAAAAATGGTGGATAGGGTCTGTAATTTTCAGAATTAGCATAAAAGCAAAACATAGGAAAAATTACTTTAAAATTCGCATTAAAAAAATAAGAAAAATAAAGTATGACTAATAAAAAATATTTGGAAAAAATTGATATTTTTATTAACTACAGTATTTAATTTTACATTTTTTTATACGTATGTTAATCATTATCACTATTTGATGATATGCGGTTCGTTTGTAAACTGGTAAGAAATCAGATTCGTCGATGTGATGTAGCTTCTCTTTGAATGAAGTCAAAAATCTCTCAGCAATTATGCCCAGAGAAACTTTTTAATCACTTTATTTTCTATTACCCACTCTACGTTTTCCCTATTCTGCTCCATCCCATTTACACAACTAGTGCCAATTTCAGTCTTGTGCTGTGTTAATCCTTTTCTGTTGACAACAGATTTTTACTACTGAAATAAATTTTTAAAAGTTCATATTTTGTTTCTATATTTAAAAAATGAGATCGCAATCAAAACAAAAAGATTATACATTATCATTAGAAATATTATTTTCAGTTTTATAAAATCAATAAAATCTTCATTATTTTAAAAATCTACATTATTTATTTCTGTTATACCTAACAAAATACATTTTAAAAGTTTAAAATTTTTGAATATTTATTGCGATATTTTTATATATAAGTATAAATCTATTATTATTTACTTATAAGTATGTTATTTACATAGAAGCTAATATTATAAATACAGCTTCAGGCCATATTCACGTTAGCTGCTAATATAACATTTTTTTTTAAAAAAAATTTCAAGTCAAAATAAGTTAATAATTTAAATTTCTTGATATCTAATAAATATAGTGAAATATGAAAAATATTAAAAAGAAACATGAATCGCATAACTTCCAAATCGCATTAAAATAATCTGCATAAAATGAGACCCAGGTGTACTCAGTTGTACCATTCTATTTAACCCATCACAGAGAAAGACAGTGTCATTTTTAACCACATACAATTAGACAAACACAACTTATAAGTGTAAACCTATTATTATAAAGCACTGGAAACTTTGAAATTATTCAAACAGAAGCCAATCTTCGATAATGAGTCGGTGTATATAGAATGTATGTTTTAAACTTAAGTGATTCATTTGTTATTCTAATTCTTACTGGTGAGAGAATGTATGGAGATTTCTATTTGAGAAATAATGCATTATTGGAGATTGATTTCCATTTGGAATAATTTCAAATTTTTCAGTGCATTACAATAATAGGTTCACATTTATATCATCTTTGTCTAATCGTCATCAAACATTATTAATCCACTGTAGGATGGTCTCTCCAAGTTCAAACCATCTCTGATTTTTTGCTTCTCTTCTCCACATCACACTTTATTTCATCCATCTCACGTGATCTCTTTCTGGGCCTTTTACAATCTCTTGGAATCCATTTTAAAATTTCAACTGTTCATCTATTATTATCTCTTCTAGCAATATGTCCGGCCCAACTCCACTTCAGTCTTATTTTTTCAATGAGGTCAGTAACACCTGTTTGTCCTCTTACCGATATATGGCATTTTCGATCTCCTTGTTACTCCAAACATACATCTCTCCATACTTTTTGAGGGGTCTGAAGTCTCTGTACTGCTCTTTTATTAAGTGTCCAAGTCTCTGGTCCATAAGTAAGAACTGATAAAACACATTTATTAAAAACCTTGCTTTTCAAACACATAGGCATATTTCCTTTTAGTATCAAATTATTTCTACCAAAAGCACTCCAAGTTTAATTCTTTGATTAATTTCATCCATTGTTTCCATCTGTATTAATAATTTGACCAAGGTATTTGTAGCTGTTAACTTCTTCTAACTCATCATAATCAATCTTTATTCTCATATTTTGAGAAAATCCATTAAACACTACTTTAGTCTTTTTAATGTTTATCTTTAATCCTACTTTCATCTGATAACTCCTGCAACATTCCCTGCACCTCTACAGCATTATTTGCAAAAACAACTGCATCATCTGCAAAATCTAAATGACTTAAATAATCTCCATTTACTTTCACTCATTTAACTTCCCATTTTAATCCACAAAATACTTCTTACAGCCCTGCTGTAAGTTTTGGATATGGTCACCCTGACTTACACCCTTCTCAATATTGGCTTTCCTAGTATTATGTAATCTAATTGTTGCTGTTGCATTTTTATGAATATTCTTTGAAATATGACAGTATCCTGGATCTATACCTTGATGACCGAACGCTTTAATCACTGAAGAAATGTTTATAGAATCAAGTTCCTTTTCACAATCTAAAAATCCAAAACATAATGGAAACTCATATTCATTTCTCCTTTCTATAACTTCTCTCAATACTTGGATATGATCTACAGTACTAAAACTACTTTTAAATCCAGCTTGTTCTCTTGGTTGATGAAAACCCAATGTTCTCTGTAGACGAGTTGTAATTATCTTGGTAAAAATTTTGTATAAAACTGATAAAAGGCTGATAGATCTGTAATTTCTAATATCTTCTTTATCATTTTTAAATACTAATACTGCATTCTTCCAATCACCTGATACATTTTTATCATTTAGACATTTGGTATATAACTTAGCTAAAAAAAATTCTATTTCACCTGCTTCTTTTAATATATCAATTATAATTCCATCATTATCTAGAACCATTCCTTTCTTGATAAATGTAATTGCATGTCTCACTTCATTTAAAATTCTGCGCAATTCAGAAGACAATAGATATAGGAGCTACTTGTTCTTTATTACTATACAATTCTTGATAGTTTTCCACCCATTTCATGATGTCATCTCTCTTTTTAGTAATAATTCCATCTTTTTTTCTTATTGCATATATAAATTTCCTACAAATACCAAAATGTTGTTTTACACTCTTGATACTTTTATTCTCCTCTACAGCTTTCCTTGCTAGTTCACAGTTATACTTTCTTATATCATTTTCAACTCATATCCCCACCATTTTACAAAATTCGAGATATTCAATCCTTTTTAATGCATCATTTTTGTATATCTTCATATTCCTTCTTTTCTTCATAAATTCTCTAGTCTCAGTAGAAATTTTATTGATCAATTGCTGCTTTTTTCTACCATCTAAATTTGTTGCAGTTTTTAAAAATGTATCAGTTATTTTCATATTAATTTCATTCAAATCTGAATCATGTTCAAAATCTAATACATGAAAACGATTTGTAAGTTCTAATTTAAATTCGTTAGAATGTTTCTGAAGATTAGGAATATCAATTGTAAATATTGTTTTTCTTAATAATTTTTGTCTGTACAAAAGGCTTTTGATCAGAGTAAACAACATTTTAAAATTGTTATGGGAGACTTTAATGCTAGAATTGGTAAACAAATAAAAGATGAAAGTGCTGTAGGTAATTTTTGTTATGGGAATAGAAATGAGAGGGGATAGTATTGTGGATGCAAACAACCTTATATTATCAATGTTTTTTTGAGAAAAATGTTGAAAGGAAATGGACATGGAAGTATCCATATGAAGGTACAACAGAATTGGATTATATTTTGACTAACAGAAAATACATATTTCAAGTTTGTAAGACAGGAAGTGATCATCAATTAATTAGTAAGATATAGAAATAAAGCAAACAAACTCCTTTTTAAAACTTGCTTTTTATATGACTATAATGATGAAAAAAAAATCCAACGTTTCGATTATTTCATATAGTCATTTTCAAGGTACACTAAAATAAAATAAAATATATATAATAATAAATATCACATATTCCAAAAAAAATAAAAAATTACAAAATATATTCATAACCAAAAATTTACCTCATCTCCCATTCCCCCTTTTTATTACAAACAATCACAACCTAAACACAAACATTTTTATTTCATTTTTTTTTTAAAAAAAAAAAAAAAACAAGAAAAAAAACTATATATATCCTTTAAAACATTTAATTAAAAATCTATTATTTTCTTTTCTCTTTAATTAAATGTTTTAAAGGATATATATATAGTCTTTTTTTAAAAAAACTAACTAAATAAATAAATAAAATGTTTGTGCTTAGGTTGTGATTGTTTGTAATAAAAACGGGGAGTGGGAGATAAGGTAAATTTTTGGTTATGAATATATTTTGTAATTTTTAATTTAATATTTTTTTGGAATATGTGATATTTATTATTATAAACAATTCAAAATACAGCAAAACTCTCCATATAGTAGTGCCATCTTGTGCTAACAAGAGCAATCAATGGATGCCAGAAGGCTTGTGCATAAAATCCCTATCTAGTGCCTACTCATCCAATATCCCCAGACTAGTTTCTGGCTTGTGGCCTTCATCAGTGAGGAGCCTTGGATCTGAGAGCACTGCACCTAGATCTTAGGATCTAATGCAACCCTCCAGCACCCACCTTTTAACTCTATTTAACTACAAAACTATGAGAATGAAATTGAAAACACTATTAATATTTTCAATCCAAGCTCAATAGCTTACATAGTCATATGGGTCTGAACTCAATTCAGTACCCATTCATTTTGGTGTCTTTGGCTCTTTAACAACCATAGCCACCACTATCCTATTAGGCAGGATTGGTGTTAAACCACTAAACATCACATGATCACTATCTCATACTAGCACAATAATTGTTATAAACAATTCAAAATACAGCAAAACTCTCCATATAGTAGTGCCATCTTGTGCTAACAAGAGCAATCAATGGATGCCAGAAGGCTTGTGCATAAAATCCCTATCTAGTGCCTACTCATCCAATATCCCCAGACTAGTTTCTGGCTTGTGGCCTTCATCAGTGAGGAGCCTTGGATCTGAGAGCACTGCACCTAGATCTTAGGATCTAATGCAACCCTCCAGCACCCACCTTTTAACTCTATTTAACTACAAAACTATGAGAATGAAATTGAAAACACTATTAATATTAAGATGGCACTACTATATGGAGAGTTTTGCTGTATTTTGAATTGTTTATAACAATTATTGTGCTAGTATGAGATAGTGATCATGTGATGTTTAGTGGTTTATATTTATTATTATATATATTTTATTTTAGTGTACCTTGAAAAAGACTATGTGAAATAATCGAAACGTTGGATTTCTTTTTCATCATTATAGTCATATAAAAAGCAAGTTTTAAAAAGGAGTTTGTTTGTTTTATTTCTATATTGGATATTTATGAACTATTTTGGAAAGAAGAACTGAGTGATTGATATATTAAATTATTCAATTAGTAAGATACATGTTATTGTCTAATTGTATGTGGTTAAAAATGAGACACTGTCTTTCTCCTGCGATGGGTTAAATAAATTTGTACAATAGAATATTTGATTATAACATCAAGCACATAATGAACTCAAGCCCTGATTTAAATATGGTCTGTGAGAATTGTGTACGCTTTTAAGTGATTCGCTCAAGTTTTTAAAATTCTTACTGGCGGGAGAGTGCATGGAGATTTATAATATTAAAGACATAGCGCATTATCGGAGATTGACTTCCGCTTGAATAATTTTAAAGTTTTCAGCACTTTATAATAATAAGTTTACATTTCTAAATATAGCTAATCTAATTTTTGTTTCTTCACAATCCAATTTTTTAAAGATTTTTGGTTCATAAATGTAGTTGTACTCTGATTTTCTGAATATTTGTGATAATGGCATTTTATATGCAATTATATGTTGGATAATTTCAGTCTCTAATTAATTGTTTCAAGAAAAATTCAGACTATTTATATTTCTATAAATACATTTACTTGTCAATTAATACTGAACACAACATTGTGAGTTGTAATATTCTCCTCAAGTATTTAAAAAGATACTAATCAAAACAATGTATTCCAAATTTAAGTATATATCATTACAAAAAGTTGAATATACTTATAAACATATAAAGTTTGAATTTTCTTAAAATATTTAACAATTTCAATTAGACAGGGAAATGGTTTAATTTCTAACTACTCATAATTACACTTAACTTATCTACAAATATGGTTTTTAAACTGTGTAATTAACAATGAGATGATATTTACTGTAAAATTCGCACTTTATTAATATAGTATTGAAAAATAATACTGATTTATACAATTTCTTATCATTGTATTATCAACAATTATACTTTAAAATTATTATTAGTTAATGATTGAATGATAAACTTTAATAATTTTGATGTTAGAACAACTTGTGATAATTTACAACATCGTTCAAAAAATGTATTTTATTTTGCAAAATATCTATTAAAAGCATAATATCAAATTATTTAAATATTTAATTTATTAAAATATTTATTAATATAGTTAACAATTAATACTTATTGCCAAGTAAATAATTTATGGATATCATCCAAATACACAGTATGGATTAACAAACATCTTTGAAAAGTGATTTTTGACAAAAATATATCAATAGCATTTAATAATTCATCTACATTATAATAATTGTGTAATAGGCCAATACTTACAGCTAACATTACTCAATACTGTATTGAAATGCTGTACTGAAGGCAAAAAAAAAGAAATTTGATGATTATATTACTAAATATTTTAATAAAATCAATAATTAAATAGCCTTTCTCTATATGTTAAAACAAATGTTATTTTTAAACTCAGATTACTCACTAATTTATTTCATAATTACATGGGAAATCAAACTACTTACCATCTTTAAGTTTTCAGAATGGATTTAAAATATAAATATGTTTAAAAAAACCTCGAAGGATAAACAATTTAAAATAAATATAGATAAAAGATACTTTATTAAACAATACTAAATATACAGTTCATGAGTCCAGAGGCAGGGAGACAACTTACTTCTTTGTTTTGTTTTTTGTTTGCATAACTTTTACGTAAATACATTAACGAGAATAATTTTTAGCTTTAAAAAAAAAAAAGGACCCACACAATTTATATATTTATGAATATGTAATTTATATAAATAAAACATAACACAAGAAAATACATTTTCCCAGAAGCAAAACATTTTATTAACAGAATATAACCTATATTCATTTTGACAAGATTACCCGATGTCACAGAATAAATATTGGTGCATCAAACTGCAGAACCACTATTGGCCAAAGTAACTAGGGATTGATAACAAAAAATAAAAAAACAGGACTGAAATATCAGAAGAGTCCTTGTCTAACTCATACGCTCACAGAATGCACAGAGAGTTGCAAACAAAAAAAATAAATAAAAATGGTAGAAGTCACATGGAAAAGTATTAGTTTACACTCCTCTTTTGCAGTTTAAATTCATTTTCCATTTTGTAAGTGTGTGGGTGTTTTCTTATTATTTTACAGATAAAAATACCAATAACTTTAAAAAAAAAAAATTATACAAATATACCTAAATACATCTTTCCCTTAATATATATATTTTACTAGAAAGGAGAGAGTAGAAGATACATAAAATTGTGAAAATAATAATAATAAAAATTACTAATAGCAAAAAAAAAAAGAACTTGAGTCTACTGGTTTGTTTATTAATAAAATTTAAATTACTAGGAACCGATTACTATTTTAAGAGCTTGATGACCAAAAATTAAATGATTTTTCCATTTTCAGATGGAGCTACAAACAATAATATACATGTACATGAATATAAAAAACAAAAATCATAAATAATAGTTTGTGTGTTCACATAACAAGTATAATCATTTTTTTAAAAATATTTTTAATTACATAAAATATAATTAAGAATATAAAACTTTTTTTTTTTCACAAACAATAATAAAGAAAGATCTCATATTTGGGAAGATTTTAAATCTCTTTATAAAAAAAAAAAAATCAGAGAAACTTGATACACATTCTAATATATGAACTTCATTATTACGTATAGGCATATAATTATATATATGTATTATACATACTTGAATACATAAATAAAAAAGAAATATATGTGTGTGTGTAAAATAGTATTTCATTAAAACATATTTAAGCAATTCAATGTTGTTTCTATATTCAATGATTTTTTATTTTTTGCTTGTAGAAATCAATAGTAATCTAGATATAAATAAAATAATGTATATCATTTTATCATATTGTTTGCTGAAAAACGTTTATTAAATTATTCAGAAAACGTTTCTTAATGTATGCATAAAATATTCATACATACTTTTATAAATCTCAATATCATATTTTTTATGATTATCAAGCTCCTATTACATTGACAATTCAAAATGGCAACAGGTACACAAGACCAATAGTTGTGAAGATCCAACCTTATCATCAGCTATGCAAGACACAAGCCTCATTCCTATAATTTTATCTAGAAAAAAGAATATTACTATGTTTAATTTTAGTGTGAAAGAATAATTATTACACAACAATTTTAAGGCACTACATATTAGACTTAAGTGAGCCTTGCTTATAACAAGTAATATCTTCAATAATCATGCCACAATATCATTTTTCACTATAAAAAATATTTTCTTACATATAAAACTACCATTTTTACAGGATTGTTAATGGTGAGTTTTGGGCTTTAGCACAGATAATTTAAAGGATTGCTTTCAAAACCATTAATCTTATATATATCATTTTTAATTTTCCAATAGTTAACTACAAAAAGGACTTAATAATCTTTGAAAAAAATCATAACATTGACATAAATTTGTATTTCATTCTCTAGATGGTATTATATGTGAAGTATTTAAATTACAATATATTGGGAAAATCTTTACTAACAAAATATGAGCATACTATTAAATGTATACATTTCAAATTTCCTAACACAATATTAAATGGAAACACATAGTGGTATGTTATAGAAAGCTATTTTTGTGATATAATTTTTACAACTTTAGAAAAGTAAATAAAAAAGTATGTTTTCTATATTCAATGTGCATATCATAAAATATTTTTCTGCTTCAAGCCAAAAACGATTTCTCTGATGTATGTGTGAACAACATAACATAGGCATGCATTAATCTAGATCATTTCTACATTCTTAAATATAAATTTTGTTCCATACATATGACAATGTGTGTATACATATATATATAAACATATATTAATATCTAAATAATCACATTTATTATAATTTTAAAATAATTTTTTTTTAAAAAAAAATCATATTGATTACACATTTTTAAAAAACCAAAACAAATCATTAATTTGGTAACAATTTTTTGACAATTGTTTAACCTAAAAACAAGCTATATAAAAAATGACATTGGCTTCAATATTAGTTTCCTTCAATTCTAACCTAGTTACTTTTAAATGATGCAGCATGCTTTTTCATGCTTCCAATTAATTTACTGGTTTATTTCTGATAGGATTATAAACATTGTCTTATATTACATGAGGCAATTAGTGACATATAAAACCATAAAACTGAATAGAATGAAGTTAGCATATAAACTTGATAGCTATGTTAAAAGTGATGTCCTAATAAATATCTCAACAGATACCATTTTATATCTGATTAAAACGTCATCAAATAACAGATATATCAAAAAAATTTGCTAATCTTCATTACAAAAAATCTATAAATAAAATAAAAAATCATTAACCAATAAAATAATTAAACATAGAGTTTACTCTTTATTATATGTAATAATTATAAAAAAAATCTGTAATTAAAATATAAAAAACCATACGCAATTATAAAAATGTGATTTGAACGGAGAAAAAACAATATTAAATAAATAGATTTGATGTATTTTCTGTGCAATGTAACATTTGCATTTTTAATAAAGTGCCCTACAAGGAAAATGCATTAAGGTTATGTATTTAACATTGTGTTTTTTTTTACATTTAAATTACATTTGTATAATTGCATATAGTTTACTATTATAATATAATAGTAGAGTTTTAAAGTAAGTTTGCTTACTTACATACACATACAAGCATCGTACAGATTTAATCTATAGTTAGCATTTTATAATCTGTTAAATATGACTCAGAAATTGAAACAATGATTTTTGTAAACTTATTTCAATTCAAATATATATTTAATTGTTCACACTACTTTGATTTGACTTTATCCTAGTTTATTTTTATATATTATTTTTAACATATACTTTTATAAATACATAATGTTATATTTCCCACCAAAAAAAAAGAAAGAAGTTTTATTTTATTTATTTATTTGTTACAATGTTATTAAGTGTTCTTTGGCAATAAATATCTCAAAATTATTGGTCATCAAGCTAGAATTAAAAAGTACCAACAAATCAGTAAACTTTAGTTCAAATTACCAGTAATTAATAAAAAAAAAAAAATAGGGGAGAGAGGGGGGGGGGATAATAATAATTACATAATTCAAATAGTAAAGTAGCCCTCATCAAATTCATTCTGCCTCAAAAGGCTATTAAGATTTTTCAAGATCATAAATATAGAAGACAAATTTTGAAGGGCTTTCAATTATTAATAAAACAGGTGAACAGAGTTGACAGAACAGGTGAATATGATGCTTTAAATAAAGAAAAACACAACAGCTAGACAAACAATAAAGTCCAAGTTCCCAGAGCACCATTTCATATAATTATTACTATTATTATATAGATAGATATTTGCACATATTCCAATATATATTAAAATGTACTTTTTCCAAGAATGGTTTGTCAGATTTAACAAACATATTACTAAAAAAAAAAAAAAAAGAAAATTAAAGAAAAAAAATATTTTAATTATTATATATATGTATGTATTGAAATACATATGTATATATATATATAAATATATATTTTACAAATATCAAAATAAAGAAATAACAGACTAAAAACAACTTTATATTAAGCAAATATATTCTCAATGAAAAAAATAAATTTGAGATTCTTTATTAATATTTGTATATTCAAGGCAAATTTTATATAGCTTTAGTGGAAGTCATTTCTGTCTTCGTTATACTCTTATAACACAAGATATAAAAACTCTCTTGAGGGCTGTAAACAAAAAACAAAATAATAGTAAATTTATACAGGTTCCATATATATACACACACATATATAGATATACTGTATATAACTAAGGAACCAAATTATAATTAATAAATTAAGGGTCTTTCTATTATAACAACATTTCATTGTCTTTGTGGAAACAGATTTTAAGGAAAAATATTCTTTCCCATTCTGTTATTTTTTTAAATCACTATAATAATAATAATTAAATAGAAATATTAAAAATTGTGAGATTCATCAAATTTATTCAGATAAATTTAAAACATTTGATCAATCAAAAGAATTATTCTCTAAAAATGTTTATATATATACAATATATTCAAAGATATATGTGCATGTGTATATATATAAATATATACACACACATTATAACATACACATAAATGAATATAACAAGTCATTTATGTGTGATGCTACACAAAACAGATAGACCACACATACACACACATATATAAACAAGAATACATAAGTAATAGTTTAATATAAAGACAATGAAACAAAGTAAAATAGAAAGACTGCCATTTATATATAATTTTTCTAGAATGTAAATATAAAATAATTATATCAACAATAATAGTATCTGGCAGACATTACATTCTCAAATCCAATGTGACTTATAAAACTGTCACGGTTCATTGGAATTGAAAAAATGCGGCTATACACCTTTGGACAGTATAGAAGGAATGAAAATAAAAATGCGTAATACATATATTTTTTAGGAGGATTTTTTTGTGTAGGCAATTATTTGTTGGGTTAAAATTGCTATAAAAATAGCAAAGAGTGTAAAACCAAATAAAATTATCATAGCCCATTGCTGATCTGTCAGTGGTTTCCTTTCAACAACTTGGGGTAATGATACTTTAGAATTAATGGTTTTAATTGGTTCTTTGCTAAGTGTTGTAAATGATGTGCACTGACTCAATGCACCAATCATTTCTTCTGTTCCATCTTGGCCTTGACGGATACAGCCTACACGTACTCTGTGTTCCATTTTGGACTCTAAAGATGTTAAAAAATAACATGTTTCTGGACCTTTATAAATCTGTAATGAAATATATATATATATACGTATTTTAGAAACAATGATTAAAAAAATATAATAATATCAAAATAATAAAATGAAACAATAATGAAAATAAAACCTTTAAAAATGCTTAATTTTTTATAATATAAATGATATAATGTATACTTAATATTTACGGCTCTGAAGACTGTTGTAAAGTCAAAACCGCTGCTGGGATTTGAAAAATTAATAAAAATATTATACTGCATTTAGTTCAATGTATGAAGGGTTAATTTAATATTATTAATGACATTAAAATTACTATTTATTGATAACTTAAATCATTAATTATTTGCATATGCATTTGAAAATAAGCAAAAAAAAAAATCATAAAAATCTCATTAATTCACAATAGACTAGCTCGGTGATATATTTTCTTTTAATGTTCCTTTGTCAAGAGACTCTTGAAAAGTCTTCACAGTACAATGGGCAATTTGACATTATTTACCTAATAAGGTAGTGTACGAGTACACATTACTCACACATACATATAATCAATATATGTATACATTATATTTTTATTTCTATTATATTTATGAAAATAAATATATAATATAGTAAATTAGTATTTTTCATTCTTTAAAATGAAAAACCTTGTTGAAATACTAATTCATTAATAAAGACAATTGACAAGATGATAACTTTTAAGTTCAAATGCAATTTATCAATGAATTACAGGAAATGAAATTAACTCAGCGATTTAATATAGAATTGTAATATCACAATATATAATATGATATGCTTTAGCAGGCTCGTGCAACTATAAATAGGAAAAATCAAATATTTTTTCTTAAAAAAGGATTCTATCTTTTCAGCAATATCCTCACAAGGACTTATACTGTGTTTGATTTAAAGAACAGTGTATAGGATAAAATCCATATTTTTGAACGATTTAATAAGAAAGCTTATTAGAAGAAATTTCTAATATTTCTTAAAGAAAAGTAACTTCTAAATTACTTAATTTGAATATATTTTTGTATTCTATAAAGATCGTTCTAGTTGGAGTTCTAAATATAAAGATCGTTTTAAAAAAAAAAAACATTTTACAAAAACTTCAAATAAATTTATGACATTTACACTATAAAAAAAATGCAAAGTGAATATGACACCAATTTTATTGTAGGATATATAAAATGCACTTGTCTAATCAAATATATATATATATGTAACAACTTTTGCCAAATGCCTTTAAAATGATATATAAACTAATCCTTCAAAATGAAATTATAATTGCTAATAAAAGAACTGTGTATAAAAGAAGATGCTGTCTATATGCAAGGAGGACACTAAACATCAACTTGAGATCTCATTATTTTCTTCAATGCATAATAACCAAGGAATTAAGAATTTTATCTTTGAAGGATTTTAATTCATGAATTCCAGGAACATCTAGGACTATTGCATTAACTTTTATAAATACCATTCTTAAAAATTACAATTGCTGAAGATTAATCTCATTTCCTTTATCATTAAATTCAATGAATAAAAAAAGAAGATCAATAATTAAAAAAATTTTTTTTTATATATTTAATAAAAATTTAGATATGGGATAAGTAATATTATCATAGGAAAGACATACACATATATTAAAGGGATAGAGTGAATTTAGAGGTAAGAAATTAAAATATTCTTCAATTTATATATATATATTTTATGACATGACACTACTTTGTTTGTACTAATTCAAATAGTCTAATAACCATTGTTTATTATAGTTGGATAGATGATTAACATTGATATGAAATATATTTATGTATTTTTTTGTATTAATGATCATAAATTACATATAATCATTTTAACGGATGAAAATATTACATTCAAATAATTAAATTATTATTTGTATAATATAATTAATATGTGATAGTTTCAATATAGTAATCTAAGTTACAAAATCTTTATTCACTATCTTTTCAACTATTAAATCATGTAGTGTTATAAATTAAAAAAATATATCTACAATGAGTAAATAGTATATATCACATATAACTCTTATCCATTTCTTCTTTCTCCCTCTATATTTTGCTTCTTTTTATATTTCACTATAAACTCATCAACACTCCTTTAACACTTTAAGCAAATAATTTTATTTATTTTTTGTAGTTTAGTTTTTATGTTTTGGGTTTTTTTAAAAGATATGGGAAAATTTTGGTTGAAAGGTTTTGGACTGAGTTGTTTTTGCTTTATATTATTTTGTTTTATTATAATTTTATATGAGAATATGAAGAAGAATAATTTTGGTTGTATTGATATAATATTTATCTAATTTTTTTATGTTGTAGATCTGACGAAGACTGCTAGTACAGTCGAAACTGTTAAATAAATAAAATTATTTGCTTAAAGTGTTAAAGGAGTGTTGATGAGTTTATAGTGAAATAAATAGTATATATTTACATTTTAAATATAAGATAGTAGATATATAAATAATTTTTATACATTATAAAGTTTAAATTATTTATTTGTTAAATATGTTTTATATTAAACTAAATGAAGTCTTTAATTTATTTTATTTATTTATTTGATTTTATAAGATAAGATCAAACATTTAACATATAATCTTTATTGATTATTATATTAACTTCATGAAACCCATTTTAAAGAGTTAGTGAGATTTATTATTATTACTCTAGTATATTGATAGGAACCCCTGAAGAGAATCAATTGTTAAACTTCCCGGAGTTTGTTGAGCATAACGGTTAAATCAATTAAGGTGAAGATTGATTTGATGTGGCTTAGATATAATTTATATTAATAATTTAATAATATTTATTTGGAATAGATATAGTTTTATATTAAAATTAAATCACATCATTCATGGCATCCTATATGAAGACCTTAAATCTGATTATAGTGAGATGTGACTGCTTTAACTTATCTCATTGAGAGGGTATGTACCATTACAGTAGATTACTAAAAGAAGATTAATCTTTATTATTATTCATGTTATATGATCATCACTTCATATACTTACACAAGCTGTTAAAACAATAGCAACTTTCTCCATACAATAGGGTCACTCAGTGGTATAACTGTATGGAGAGAGTTGCTACTGTATTATTTATATTGTTACATAAATTTGTACACATAATTTTTGCTAACCTATTTATCTATCAATGTGAAATAACAATATCATATAATTTTCTCATATGTTTTTTTACTATATGCTTCCAAAAACAATTCATTTCACCCTATTTTAAAGCCATCTATTGTAAGTGTAAATAATCAACGAATATAAGATGGCTTAAGGAAATAAAATCTTCATGTCCAGACCATTTTCTGGATTTTGCCTGTGTCAAGACAAGGATTCAATGTTGACTGCTAGATACATAAACATGTATCTTGAAGTCAGCTTTACTTTATATTCTATCCAAGCTAATATCTTGAAATTACTCAAACTTAGTCAATAGTTCTAGAATAAGATGATGAGAATTGTTCATAGAAGCAGATAATTAAGCATATGAGAAAGTTTAGTGATACTTTGTTAGTATTAACTTTTCTAAGCTAAAAGGTAAAATGGGAATATAGATGACAAAAGCTCAGATCTCTATAATATAGAAACTGATCTGATGCCAATCTATATAACTATGTGAGTGAGTTAGCTTGAGTTTTTTTTTTTTAAATTTCAAGATTTCAGCTTGAATAATGTAAACAAGTAAAAGGTGCTGCTAGACACATGAATGCACTATTTCCAGCTTTGAATCATAGTTTCATTGATAAAGATGAAAGCCAGAAACCAGTCCAGAGTTAGACTTTTTAGAGCATTATAATATCTACTGCTCACTGATTAGTTAAAATTACAGTAAAAGACTCTAGAGTAGAGTTAAAAACAACTGCTGGTTGACAAATTGTCTAATAATTTGCAAATTTAAAATATATTTTGATAAAATATTGAAATTTGATCAAATATGGCTCATCCAGGCATTTATCAAAGTAGTCTGAAAAACGGAATCATAAATGAATATTAATATAACTAATTCCAATGATTTTATAGCTTTCTATTAGTTTTTGAATAATATTTTATTGAGATGCATACAACCATAAATGTAGATAACTTATAATAAATAATAAAAATATTTTAATAAAATGATAATTCTGTTTTAAAATCAAGTTAAAATTTCCAATCAAGATATAACCAAGTCAACAACCAATTAAAAGTAGTTTGTGCACGACTGAAATAGTAGTAAATAATAGTACATGGTTAGAGCTATTTTTTAAACCAAAAGAAAGGCAGATTTGGGTTAATAATCAAATTCTCAAATGTCTTAAATAGCTAAACATTCATTAAAGAACTTAAAAGTGTTAACCAAAATGTGTCTGACTTTGGACTAAAAAGTATCTCAAACAATATATTATTATTTACTACTATTTCAGCATTGCACAAGTAATTTTGGGCATTGATTACATCCTGGTCAAAAATTTAAACTAGATATTAATACAGAATTCCTATTTATTAAAATATTTTCATTATCTATAGATTTGTGAAAAATATTTAATTGACTTATAACACTTTCATTCTTTTACATTTCAATACACAATTTGCGAAATTTTGAAAAAAACATTAACGAGGGTTTTTTTAATGGTTTGAATCTCCATCACTTGTCAGTCGCACATCTTACAGGATTGGTCGACAAGTTTGTTTCCCTTTTTAAATTATGTAAAAACTATAAGCATGACATCAACAGAAATACGGACATTCGATCCGTCTTTAAAATATCTTTTTAATGCCATTTTTTTGATTGAAATCAGAAGAAATTTGAATTTTTTTTTAAACAGGCGAATTTAATTTTTTTCTATTTTGGTCAATTTTTTAGTTTACATGCAGTGATAAAGGCAGAAAATTGTAATCGGCCTGATTATATAGTGAAAATGGATTAAAAACATGCTGCTCATTGGCATTCAAGGCCTATAATGGGATGAGAAGGTAATCGCAGAATATGTATTGTAAGTAGATTTTTTGAATTTTTTTAATAATTTAAATTTATTAATATAATTTATTTATATTTTAAATTTATTAATATAATTTATTTGTATGATTTATTAATTTTCATTTATACTGGTGTGCATGTGTAGTATATAAATTATTATTCATATGTTCAGTAATTTTATGTCTTTGATATTAATAATTTATTATGTTCATATGGTATGTAATGATTTACATATATAGAGTGGTGCAATGTAAATTTTAAAATCTGATAGTCAAATGTACAGAAAGGTTGTATAACAAGTAATGATTTACATATATAGAGCAGGGCAATGTAATTTTTAAAAACTGATAATCAAATGTACAGAAAAGTTGCAGTTGATAAAGCTTTCACAAAATTTACTGGGCATAGTATCATGTGAAAATATAAACATTTAAAACCAATAAAAGAGAGATTTCAAATGATGTTTGTGTAATAGTAGGAACAATGGTTATGCATATACCACATGGAATTGTATGAAGGCAAAGAATCATTCTGATTCTTGCCCATGCCTTGATACTCATGCTGTGGAGTCAGTAGTTTTGCCACATCTTGCATCACATTATTTTCAAGTCTATAGCTAGAAAATGAGCTATATGCAAATAAATTATATCTTTGTGGGACAATAAATATAATAAGATAGCATCACTGGTGTGCATAAAAAATATAAACATCACTGGTGTACACAAAAAAATATAAAATGAAGAGATGAAACTCATTTTATCAGTGATAGACAATATCTTACAATTTCTAGTTTTAGATAGACAAGAAGCCAATTGCTATGATGACAAATGCACATCTATCTTCTGGAAATGATTGGTTTTGTATCTTTTATTAGGATGAATCTTTTTCTTATAGATGCCTTTGAGATTTGTCAACTTGTGGTGTACAAGACAAAAATGAAGAATTTTTATGCGAATACTTTTGGAGATTCTGAAGCTATGGATTATCTCAGGTAAGACATATTATATATGGTTTGAAAGATAATTTTATGAGGAATAGAAAGAAATTATCACTGAAGATGTAATTTAAACTTAGTTAATAATAAATTAGAAATTATGAACAAACAATAAAGTAATAATTATGTCGGATGTTGAAATTTTTTTTTTTTTTCTTATTTTTTAAATGATTATCACTATTTGTTTTAGACTTATTGTTTTCCTTTGTTTTTCTAGTTTCTATTACTGTAATTTTTTTTTCTCTAACATTATTAAAACTGAAGTTGTTGTGAAAATTGTGTCTCAGGTCAGTTTTTTAAAAAATTCATTAAACCAATTAAATGCTCAACATGATTGATAACAACTCCGAGCTTAATTGATCTTGTTATATATAATAACCAAATTATTACTGTTAAAATTAAGGCAGTTATGAAAAAATTCATAGAATGGTTAGCATTTTAATATAAAGATAAACTACACATAAATTTCATATAAGCATGGTAATTTAAATTACATTGGTATAAAATGCGAGATCAATATTGGCGTGTTAAAAAAAACATCTAAATAGTTAATAAAGAAAGTCATTAGAAATATTATACCTTGTCCAAATTTATGATTTAATGTAATATTAAATTTAGATAATTAAAGGTATATAAAACATATATATATATTTTTAGGATAATTTTTTTATATAAACAATTATCTATTGGATTAAAATTGCTACAAAAATAGGAAAGAGCTGAAAGGAAATAAAATTATTAGCTCATTACTGATCTGTCTGTGATTTGTAGTATATAGTTTTAACTGCCTTTTTTTTTTTTGCTAAATTTTGTATAAAATATGCACTGACTCAATACATCAATCATTTCTTTTGTTTCATCTTGGTCTTGATGAACACAGCATTATACTGGTTAATAGAAACATGTACGTATGTATGTGTATGTATTCATATATATATATATGCACAATCATACTTTATATATTATATTAACGACTATCTCAATTTACTTCTTCATAAAATTATAATAATCAAATCCTCACTTCCAGAACTCACTGCCCCTTCTGCATGAAACAAAAGTCCATGAAACTAGAAAACAAGATCAAATGAATTAAATGTTTTTCTATATCGTATTATCCATAGACTATTTAATGTTCAAATAAGGCTTGGATGAAATCAGATGTCACTACTATGTAATGCGCAGAATGTAAACTAAGTAAATCATGTAATGCTCAGATTAAAATATTTTCTCCTGTCAAAAGTTTAACTTGGGACTGATACTGTCAAAACAGTTTTGAACTTATTTCACCTCTATATAACTAGACAAGCAGATGGCTTGGAGATTTTTATAGATAGTGAAATATTTGCTTTATTATCTAGGACAGCGGTGGCGAACCTATGGCATGCGTATCACAGGTGGCACATATGAAAATTTTTCTGGCAAGTTATCGATTTACAAATTGTATTCTCATTTTACAATGAAAAATGCAAGATTTCAAAAATTTAAGGCACCGTCTAGCCATAGCATACTAAATTTGAACAAACAGCCAAACAAAAATTTCCGAATAGTAACGATGTAATTGTGATATAGTAGGAACTTTATATTCAAAGGGGGAGACAAAGAATGCATGTGTGCAGACAAAGAACACATTCACAGAAATGAGACCAAAGATTCGAGCACAAATACATAAATTAAGTTATGTGACAGAAGTATTTTTTAATTGATATTTTGTCCATAATTCAACAAGTTGCTCCAATTTTTGTTGTTTAATTCGCATGATCAGATTATTCTTTCATAAGTTTTATATTTATAATAATCTCTCAGCTTTGTGGCTATTAATTGAATGTCCGCTAAATTTGCTTATTTCTTGTCCTGACTATACTTTGAGATACGACATGAGTTGGAACATGCCAATACAGAAAGAGTGCACACAGAGTACTCAATTGAGTTTGAAATTTGGTTATGACAAAAATAATAATATTGCACCTGTGCACTGCATAATACTATTGCTTTGTAACGGAATTTTAAAGGTAATAATTTAAACATACATTAAAGTGAAGATTTCTGAAATTTTTAAAGAAATATTTTCATTATCAATTTTCGTAAATTTCTTCTGGTTTTAACCAACATGGCTAGTGAAAATAAAAACAAAAACTACTATTAAAAACCAGGAGCGGATAATTCCAAAGTTGATGGACTCAAGAGTATGGGATGATTAATAAAGGAAGTAAAGCTGTGTGCGTTTTAAGTTCCGGGACAGTCATATGCAGAACATCATCAGTAAAACGTCATTATTAAGAGACAAATCATACATTGTTCCTTGAGAAACCCAAGGAAGAACAAAGCAATTAAAAACAAGAATATGCAGTCAGCACCCCTAATAAAATTTATCAGCAGTTTTTCAAATATAACCGCTTCTAGTTTTGTTGTCTCCAATGTAAATGCTAAATGTGGAAAACCTTTTAGTGATGGGGAATATGTGAAGGAAATATGGTTGAAATGCGCATCTGTTCTCTTTGAAGACTTTGAAAACAAGAAAAAGATTATTCAGAGAATAAAGAATTTGCCTATGTGAAGGAAATATGGTTAAAATGCACATCTGTTCTCTTTGAAGACTTTGAAAACAAGGAAAAGATTATTCAGAGAATAAAGAATTTGCCTTTGGCTAGGAACACAGTAAAAGACAGAATACTGGACATGGTTAAAAATATAACTTATCAGCAAAAAACGGATATAAATTCTTCTTTGTGCCTCTCTGTCTTGATGAAAGTACTGATACAACTGGATCAGCTCGTTTAGCAATTTTCATTCGTTATTGTGTTGGAAATCACATTAAAGAGGAATTGATTAATATAACATCGTTAGCAACAACAACAAAAGGAGTAGATATTTGTAATGCAGTTGTAAATGCACTTACGGAATAAGAAAATTGATTTAAACAAAATTGTGTCAATTACTACTGATGGTGTTTGTAGGATAATGGGAAAGGAAAATGGTTTCCTCAATTTATTCACCAAACAAATTGGTCATTCAGTTCTTGATTTTCACTGTATTATCCACCAGCAGGTTTTATGTGCCAAGACTAGTTTCAGGTCTTTGGAAGACGTTATGACTGTTGCAACAAAAGTGGTAAATTTTATATCTGCATGCGCTTTAAATAAAAGAAAATTTTTGGAATTACTACATGAGGTAAACTCAGTCTATAATGGTTTACTTTTGTACAATAACGTTCGATAGTTAGGTCGCGGAAAAGTTCTCCAAAGATTTGTGGACTGTTTAGATGAAATTAGACTTCTTTTTCATAATGAAAAAATTATGGAAAAATATAGTCAGTTATTGGATGTCGAATGGCTTTGCAAATTAATTTTTTTCATGGACTTATGCTCACATATGAGCAAATTAAATGTTAAGTTGCAAGGTATTAATAAGACAGTTATTGTTAAGTTCGATTTAATTGAAGCATTTGCAGCTAAATTGCAAGTTTTCAACCGTGATGTTATTTCTAACACATTCAGGTATTTCTCAAATACAAAAAAAATCTTCTTAGATTTAAAAACTCATAAAAAACCAGATCAAGTTAAAATAACACAAGAATTTTCTGCAGTAATTCAGGCGATAAGCAATGAATTTTTTTAAAGGTTTCAAGATTTCAGGCAAGGCAGAAACATCAAAATTTATTTTATATCCTGATACGATCGAACTAGATAAACTCAATATAGAGATTTTTGAGCGGCTCATTTTCGAAGATTTAGAAATGCAATTAATTGATTTTCAGTTTAGATCCACATGGAAACAAAAATTTGTCGATTTAAGAAAGGACTTAAAAGCAATTGAAAATGATCGATTATTGGGCTCAATTAAAAAGAACACAGAATATGAAATAAGAACGTGGAATACTATTCCCAAAACCTATAACTGTTTAAAAATACTAGCAACTGCTGCACTATTTTCTCCTCAACTTATGCTTGCAAGTTGTTATTTTCCAAAATAAATTTTATATAAAAGATAGTTATAGAAATAAGCTGACTGATGATTCCAGCGCAACATGTGCATTGCTTAAAGTTATGACTTATGAACCTAATATACAACATTTGGCATCAAAAGTGTAACAACAAAAATCTCATTAACAAAAGTTATAATTAGTATTGATTTTTATATGGCGAAATGTATTGTATACAATTATTTTGTGAATTTTTAAGTCAATTCCTTAATTTAATTTAATAAAATTTTATAACAATTAAATTTTTACTGTTTATTTCTTACTAAGAATTTCCTGGCATGCCAAAGGTTGGACAAAAAAATAATTGTAATATTTGGCATGCGCATATAAAAAGATTTGCCACAGCTGATCTAGAATATCATAATCAGTAAAGATAAGATACCAATTCCAGTTTACTAGTTAATTCCCTAAATCAAATGCAAAGAATATAAGCCATATGATGCAACAAAACAAAACAAAACAGTAAGCTAAGATATGATGACTGTTATGATTCATCATTGGATAAATTTCTTGACAGTAAGATAACACTATACAAGTTTCTTTTATTGCAGTAGAATGAATTGCAAAACATTCCTTTCATGCTCACTTATTTTTTAGTACTACTCACACTTCATTAACAGGAATACTGCAGTCTATTCCCATGCTCCTCCCTGGGGCTTGCTCAGGAAACTTATTACTAGAATACATCTCATACTTCATTAACAGGAATGCTACAGTCTATTACCATTTTCCTCCCTGGGGCTTGCTCAGGGAGACTTATTACTAGAATATATCTCACACTTCATTAACAGGAATTCTACATTTATTACCATTTTCCTCCCTGGGGCTTGCTCAGGGAGACTTATTACTAGAATACATCTCACACTTCATTAACAAGAATACTGCAGTCTATTACCATTTTAATCCCTGGGGCTTGCTCAGGGAAACTTATTACTAGAATACATCTCACACTTCATTAACAGAAAAGCTGCAATCTATTACCATTTTTCTCCCTGGGGCTTGCTCAGGGAGACTTATTACTAGAATACATCTCACACTTCATTAACAGGAATGCTGCAATCTATTACCATTTTCTCCCTGGGGCTTGCTCAGGGAGACTTATTACTAGAATACATCTCACACTTCATTAACAGGAATACTGCAGTCTATTACCATTTTAATCCCTGGGGCTTGCTCAGGGAAACTTATTACTAGAGTACATCTCATACTTCATTAACAGGAATGCTGCAATCTATTACCATTTTTCTCCTTGGGGCTTGCTCAGGGAGACTTATTACTAGAATACATCACACACTTCACTAACAGGAATGCTACAATCTATCACCATTTTCCTCCCTGGGGCTTGCTCAGGGAGACATTACTAGAATGCATCTCACACTTTATTAACAGGAATACTGCAGTCTATTACCATTTTCCTCCCTGGGGCTTGCTCAGGGAGACTTATTACTAGAATACATCTCTTGCAGCTGTAGAAAATTAGTTGTGACTTTTAGGATTCAATAAAGTTTATGATAAACTTCTACAGAGAAATGCTAAATTAAATTGAGTTTAAAATGACAAACAACTATTGATTATGATCAAATGTTTTGCTTGGTCATAATACTCTATTGCCTAATAATTCTACTTATCTTCAGACTGAGAGAGCCATACATAAAAGCTATTCTAAAACTTAGTCACTTGCTTATCAAAAAAAGTTACAATGCAAACTAAGAAGGTTTATTAATGTAATTACTAGTACAAATACAAACGCAGTTAAAATTACAAAATCTATCTAATAACATCATTAATAAGATAAAATGTAATTCAATGAGACTTACTTTATACAAGTAATATAAAATCAATATTGTTTAAAATGAGCAGATATAAAACAAAATATAAAATATATAAATCATGCACAGTTGGGTAATGATTTCAAGCAAGTACCAAAAGATAGAAAAATAAACAATGTCATCAGAGTAAGCATTTTTCCTACTAAACACTGCATTTAGAACAATACAATATGATCAAAGAATAGTCAAAGCAAAACCTAAAAGACTACAATATATCAATGCTATTTAGTTGGCATAATTAATAAGAGAGTTCCATACAGTGAATAACAAACCTATGTACAGTAAGATACATGAATAATTGTACATGTTTAGCAATGATAACTGCAGATAATATAAGAAGGCAGGTGGACAGCTTGCATGAATAAGCATATATGTTATTAGATTATCGGTGAAAAAATAAATCTAAAATTGTGCAGAACTTTTCAATAATTTTTATTAGTGGCAAGTTTTCACAAAGCTTCGAGGACAGCAAATCTGTATTATATCAAGGAGGCACCACATCCTTCTTCAATAAAGAATCTTTATTTTATTTAACATCTAGTAATAGTAAGAGCCTTCAGAACAAATTATAAAATTTTTCTATCAATATTTTTTGAGTAGCAATCTAATGTCTATATTTTTTATTAAATAATTTGTAATCACACACATTGCCAACAGTTCTACAAAGATTCCAAATACTTTCTTAGACTACCTCCTACTCATCTAATAAGCATAAGAGCCTACGGAAGAAATTTTGATATTTTCTATCAATAGAAGATCCTCGATTATTTTCTGAGTAGCAATCTAGTGTCTACATTTTTCATTAAATAATTTGTAACCATACACATCCTGCAAACACTTCTACAAAGGAACCAAATACTTTCTTGGACCACCTCCTACTCATACATTAAACATATGAGTATTATTAAAATTATATTTGCAAGTTTCACTTTGAATACTCTGCAAAATCTCACATTAATGCAATGAATTTAGTTTTCCATGTTATATCAAGCATCTAATTACATCATAATAATCATTTCAAGTATTCTGTTAATTAAATACTACATTAAAAATTACCTACTATTCATACAATGCTCTATGAGAAACAATTTCTATGTCAAATAGTGTATGTAAATTGATTTAAATTTATTTATTAATGTAAACTGTTTTCATTTACCTGAAAGGATTCTTGATCTCTGAGCAGCAATAACTGATAAATTAATTTTTCATCTCCTATTGGCTTGGCACGTTGCCATTCAACTGTACATGAGTTTTCTGTAATCTGGCTTATTTTAGGGGCTAGAAAATATATATATATAAAAATTTAAAATATAATAAATTTCTTATGTGAATATATATATAATTGTGAGTGTTTATTATATTAGCAAAACACGTTCAAAGAGCTGATAATCATAATGTGAATTAGAATAATTCTAAAGGTGGAATTAAACAAATTATCATCATCTATATATAATTAAGTCCCAGTAATATTTAAAACATTGTAAAACAATTAAAAAATCCTAAGTAATATTAAAACACTTGGATGAAGTCAGAAATAGCTATGTGGTGCACTGCGATGCGATGCACTATGGCTTTTCTTTTTTTGGAGTCAGGAATCTCTCAATCACTATGCCCAGAGAAATTCAGAAACTTATACAGAGACATCTCTAATGTTCCTTTACAATTTACTATTATCAAATTATTTCATCAGTGATGTATTCATTTCTTCTATTACATTTTAATAAAAGCTGTTTCATTCATTCCAATATTCTTTCCTCATATGTTTCTCCCTCTCCCAATTCAATGTATTATATTCTCTACACATCTACCCATTTTTTATAAATGTATAGAAAGAAGTTTCTTATTTATTGACTGCATATTGCAAAAAAATTTTTAGCTCACCATGTTTTTTAACTTTTCTACATAATCCAATCAAACTGTTTTTTCTATTAATCTATTTTCGTTCATATATAGCATTATAAAAATTTTTAATTTCCTTTCAATTTATCTCATTAAAAAAAAGTTAATCTCATTTTCTTTAAATATTCTCATTTGTTGTTTACAATTCATAAGCTATGTGTTTTACCTACTTTCATATAAATTCCACCTAAAGATATATGATTCCACTGGTCAACACAAAATGCCTCATTTTCAAAAACAATATCGATACTTTGTTCTACATAATTCTACTGCATATTTCTTAGCTAAATTTTAATCTTATCCATTACTTGTTCTGACTAACATTTTTCACTATTTATTCATACCTTAAAACCTTTTTACCATTCAATTTAATTTTAATAATATTTTTTTTCTTCTCTGCACCATATCTTTTACATTATTTAAGAATATACCACATTATCCACAAAAAAAAGATAGTTGTTTTGTTGTTTAGTCTTTTGGTCTTCATTGTAGGAATCCACATTCCTATTATAAATCTTTAGATATCAGCCTCCAAATTTTGTAGAAATAAAATGAATACTAAAAACAATTTTACATTAAACTTCTACATTTTAAAGATCTCAAATTTATTGTCACATTTCCAAGATGTCTCCCCAATCTATTTCTATTCACCCTATAATAAGCCTTTTCCACAATTAAAAATGTTAGAAATAAACTGTTTATTTTACTATAAATCATTTTTATCAACTGCTTAATGATGAATAAATCATATATCCATCTCCTCAATAAAATCTATTTTGAATCATACCACAAATTTTACATTCTTCCATCCAATCCTAATCTCAAACATTACTGCATACATAAATACTTACCATACCATGAATGTTATTGCTAGTAGACTGTGGCTTTAGATATCTAAAAATGCTTTATATTTTTTTTATATAATAATCTAATCCTCCTCACATCTTTCTATCTATCGGCAATGTTATTATCTATAATTTTATTAAACTTTTTTTTCTCTATAATCCAATTCTTGTGAATTTTTGTATATACTTAGTAACATTTTAGTTGCCAAACCAATTATTATTATTATTTTCTTTTTATTTACTTATTACTGTATTTTGAATTCATCAGTTTTAATCATCTCATCTTGAATTAACAATTCTAATAAAGCTCATTCATTTTCCTTTTTGTATCACCCAAGTTTATATTATAAACTCACAAGTTTTCTTCTATCCTTATATTCTCTTTTTTTTCTCCTAATAAATCTTCATAATCTTCCATAATTCTCCTTTCCAGCATTATTTATTTCCTCCGTTAATAAATTTGTTTCACTTCAATCAATTATATGCTGTTTCTTTTTTTTTTCCTAAATAATTATTTTAGTGTAAATTTTAGCTGATCTTTCTCGAATTTGTTTTTTAATAGTTTTTTTTTTTTTATATTCTCTAGATGTTTTTTTTTTTTTGGGGGGGGGGGGGGATGATTATTTTTTAAATATCTTAAGCTCATTTACTCAATTACTTATTTACATTGCAATCTAGGGTTCAATGATTGATTAATGCTTAAACAGAGTAATTCTAGAATGGAAAGATCCACCATTATCTAATTTTTATTAACTCTCTCTATATAAAAGGGATACCAAAGAAGTTAATCAAATTACTATAATCTAATCTACAAGTATCAAATATTTTCTACTAATGCCTTTAATCTCTTTAGATAAATACGATTATGATTATTGCAAATTAAACAGATATAAACTTTTTTTTCCGTTTATAGTTAATGCGGATATAAACTTTAAACTTAACTAAAAATTAATATGTCTAACTTTTATCAAACAGAATCATAATATTAATTCTATTACATCCCCATCCACCACATCCCTGTAAAATAACTAAGATATAATCAAAACTTTTGTATTTGTTCATGTGTTTAACCTGTATGTGTGCAATAGAAGTTTTAAAAATATTTAAGATATTACACACGAGAATGAGGGTTCATTTTGTAGTAACATTTGATTGTTTTATCAAGAATAAATACATTAATTTTTAATTAAAAGTAAAGTTTGTATCTGAACTAAAAATGATATAATAATCTTTAACTTGACAAATAATTAGCTATAATGATTAACATATTTATCTTTGAGTCCAAAAAATTTACCACTCATAGATTAAATTGCAATAATTAGATATTGACAAATACAGACTAATGATGATGAAGTTATCTAAGAGATGGTGATTTAAACCAGATGAATAATGCTAATTCAACCAGAAATATATACTGAGAGCCATTTAACTTAAAAGTTTTTATTCAAATGTTTGAAATGTGCTGATTAAACAGAAATTTTAAATGTGCTTAAAAGTATTACATTTAGAGGTCTTAGGGTTAAATTAATGATTCCATGAGGTTACATTTAACAAAAAATGATAAACTAATCCTTAAATATAAACCTAAAATTTATATCTGGGCTGATTTCATTAATATAATAATCTCTAGGTTAATCACCTGATTAGTAACAATAATTAATGTATTTATCTAAAGAAGATAAATGAATAAGTATAAGAAATTTGTCACTAGATTAAGTTGTAATAATTTAATATTTATAAATATACTGAACATTTATGATAATGATATATGAGAGATTGTGATCTGGGCGAAAATAAAACAGTTATAATTCAACTACAAATGCATCATGAAACTCATTTGTTTTTTTTCAAATGTCTTTATTCATGTATTTGAAATAAAAAATTTAAATAATTTTTTTGAAAGTTTAATAATTGATATTATTACACTGCATAAATAAGAACACAGTCAGGACACAAATGATGATGTATGATTTGATTTTTTTACTGTATGCCATTGAAGGCTTTGGTGATGTTATATTGCTAAGGCTAATAATATATGGTGTAGATGAAAATTATTCAGACCCATATAGCAATTTAAGTTAGATAGCTGGATTTGAAGACATATAGATATCTGAAAATTTCAGATTTTCTACTTAATAGTTAAGTATTAGATAAATATAGTGCTTGAGTTGGGATTTTAGATTTAATGTCTGAATGTCCTAACGCCTCACTGATGACAGCCATTAGCTCAAAATGGGTTTGGCGATAGGTGTAATTGTAGATAGAGATTTTAAATGCTTTCTGTTGCATTATTTATTGGAAAAGCTTGTTTAGATCTATTAGCACGCTCAATATATTATAGGTGTAATAATTATAAACAGTACACAATCCTTAATGAAACATAATTAAGCTTTTGTAAATTAAAGTAATAAGATGAACAACTAAAAAGCTAAAGATGTGAGAGTTTGTAATTCTTGAAAGTATTTGTGCTAATAATTTAATGCATATTACATGTCCATACTGTAGACAGAAAAATAATCAGAGATAAATAAAAAATACCACACAATGGGTGCCTGATGATAAGTGTTAATATTATTATATGATTGCTTATGTCAAAACAATGCTTTCAAAGAATAAAATGACTTAATAATATTACAGAATATAACAATCTTCTGAATAATACTAATGACAGAATTCCATTCAAACATGCTCCTCAAATAGTTTATAAAATTTCATTCCCACCTCCAATCTGTAGAGCGGGATACTACGAGGAGTCTCAAGCTAATAGATCTATCAGAATTGCCCAACACTTCTATCTTTATAAAACAGCAAAATAAGACTAGCAATAAAAGTCAGTTTCAATGAAACATGAATTTGCTAAAGGATACATGTTTTCCCCTTCTATTATTAAGATAATCGGCACAGAGAGGGATGATTGTAAGAGAAAGTTCAGTAATACAGCATCTATTGATCCACACCATCCGATGGCGCTGTTGCTAGTGAAAAACGAATATAACGTTACCGGGTCGTGTTTTCAAATTTTGTTGATTTATGTTTTTAATTTTTGTATTTGTTTGATTTTTATTTTTTTGTTGTTGTTTGTTATTGTTTTGTTTTTTTGTAACTGGTTTGATGTATATTTCTTAAAAATAAAAAAATGGTTTTTTACTTTTTTTTTTTTTTTAAAAAAAAAAAAAAAACATTTCTTTTTGTCCGGTCTCTTTTTTTTTTTTAAAGAAACTTTTTTTTTTTTATAACCAAGTCTTTTTTATTGTTTTTGAAGAAACTTTTTTTTTTTGGTTTTGTTTATCGAGAAACAAGGCTTTCTCGACAGACCTGTCGTCATATTCCTTACAGCGTTTTGACACCTTTCCAACTCAGCTCTAATATGCTTCACTGTAAGCTGATCCCGTCTTCAAGAATCAATTAGCCGTACCGCTTGGGAAAAAGCGATTCCCAGGCAGCCCTCAAAGCCCGTCCCATGATCGAATGGAACACCTTCGTCGCCATTGACATTCCATTTCAGATGTTTGACAACGCCTTAATTTCATTAAAACACCACAAAAGACAGTTTTTTTTCTAGGTGTGCAAAATATTTTCTTTTTTGGGGTTGAAGGAAGGCCAGCACATCTGCTTCTGTAGCAGGTAAATCTCAAAACTACAACGCCGAATGGTCGTCTGCCATTGAACTGTTTGATCTCGAAAAAGTCTCGGAAAGTGCGCGACTTGATCGTGAACTTTGCCAAATTGTGATTTACACTTCTCATTTAGTAAATTCTGACCCCTGACAACGAAAGGAGGGGCGTTTGACAATTCGTTACAATTTTTACGAATTCACATCAATTACAATACATTGAAGCAAAAAAAAAATCCGTTCTAATATACTTTTCGTCATTACAAGTACAGAAACCTTCATATCATACGCTGTACAAGAGTAATGTCTATAGAGAGTGTCATATACTCGTCACTAATAATGTTCAACATGCTAAGAGATGTTGGGGTAAGGGTGCACTTCAACATCTTAGTGTTTGAACAGTTTATAGGAATTCAATCAACATGAAGGAGTCTTGCATTCTTTTGTCAAAAAATGGAACATCTGATTTTCATAATTTACATTTCTAATTGCAATAGTGTGGAGGTGTTTATTATATCTATATATATTCAGCCTACTCCCAGCATTGTCAGTTAATTAATTTGGCCCTATGATTCTGGAAAAAAGATGCCTAAAGTTAACAATCAGTGCTATTAAATTAAAATATATTTGGTTTAAAAATACCTTATCATAATGGCTTGACTTAGCTCAAGTTTTTAGAGTATAAAAGCATTTAAAAATTCTGTCATATTAAGCTCAAAAAATGGTGGTTTTAGTATACAGATAATGGTTATTAATAGTTTTAATTTATTTAATAAATTATTTCATTAAAAAACATAATAAAATAAAAAACAAAGGTTGTTTTACTAGCCCAAGTTTAAAACTGATATGAATAAAGTATGTTGTTACAGAAGATACTTTGTGCCTGTTACAACAGATGCCTTAAACTTGCATTATTTGCCTGCAACTACTTCAGTGAATATTTTGGTCTCTCTTTAATAGCATTAAACTAATCTTTTTAATAATGAGCAGCTGATTATTTTTTACTCAAAAAGAAAATTTATTTGTAAAGTATATATATACTTTTTTTTTTTGAATAGTAGAAGCAGATTATGTTTACATATATATAGGTAGAATACCAGTAAGCTGTACCACTATGATAAAATTACAAGGAAATCCTTTAATTTCACATTTTCAGATTAATATCTTAGTATGAATTATCATTTATTTAGTATCATTTTACATTTAATCATAAATTAAAGTAACAATAACATAACATTAAAGTAAATAAAGTGATATATATTTGATAAAAACAAATGAAAAAATATAGCACAGTAAATATCAATAAGTGAATAAATTTAAATGAAGAATAAGTGATATGATTAATTACTACTATCCTTTAGATTTTATTTAATCCATGATTTTAATTTTTTCCTTTCTAAAAATAGCAATAAAAAAACTTGAGCATTAAATCATAAAGAACTTTAAAAATTGTGTGTGTGTGTGAAAGCATTAAAAACTAGTTATTGTTTGTTGTTTTGAGTGCTATGATAAAAAAATAACTGTTGCTATTTAATCTTTAATAAAGATGGGGAAAAACATACATTGATAAATGTTTTTCTTATTGGAACAATATAAAAATTCTGTACTGATCTAAAAATATAGGGTACTTAGATATTCTGCCTGTCAGAGAGCGTGCTACCTGTTTTATTTTAAATTATCCATTTTCAGGGGCTTCCAGCACATGGCATAAACAATATGGCTGGCTCTAAGTTATCGTATGCAATATTAACATTTTTTTTATTTATTAAAATGATAAAGAAACACAAAACTCCAAAGAATTGTAATTAAAAACTTTTTTAATATAAATGCAGTAAAGAAAATAAAAATAAAATATACTTAAGCAAACTATAACAAAGATGCAGAGAGACATCACTTTTACTATCCTGTAATTTTGAAAATATGCCACTGAAACATTTTTAAAATGTAAATTCACTACACCAACTGTAAACTATCTCAGTGCACTCACAAACAATATCTTGGAGCCTTCTAACCAGATTCATTTCCAAACAGATAGGTGCTTAGAACATGTTCACACATGACAGTACCATTGCATATCAGTTTTCACATAAAGTGTAATATCATGGACATTATCACATACTTTTCAGGCAAGCACTAACCTGTAATTTTGAAAATATTTGACTGCATCTTGTTCTGACAGTGAAAATTCCAAATTTTAATCATATTTACAAAAATAATAAGGCAAAAAAGTGTTAAAAAAATCAGCATGTATTAATGAACAGGAAAAACTCTTCATACAGTAGTATGACTCAATGAAAGAGTAATCAATGCATGCAAGAAGCTTTGTGCATAAAATTCCTATCTAGTGCCTACTCATCCAATATCCCCATCCCCAAACTAGTTTCTAGCTTGTGGCTTTCATCATTGAGGAGCCTTGGATCTGAGAACACTGCACCTCGATCCAAGGCTCCTCACCGATTAAAGCCACAATCTTATTCCGACTTGCACTACTGTATGGAGAGTTTTGCCTGTTTTAACAGCTTGAGCAAGCATAATAAATGGTGATCATGTCAAGTGTGAATGAATGTCAACAAAAAAAAAAAAACTTTAATTTTAAACATTTGGACATTATGTTGTGAATTGAATTTATAAAAAAATATATTTGAATTTTTTAGAATTAATATTCAATTTAGAATACATTTGTTAATATTTTTTAAAGTTACCAAGATATATATGTTAATTTTTAAAAATTTGAATACATTTTTAAATAAATTCCATTCACAACATAACATCTAAATGTTAACACGAGACGAACACATAACATGTAGTTAAAATTAACATTATTTTTTTGTTGACATTCATTATTACATGCTAAATTTTTTAACATTTTTTTTTTTTTTTTTTGCCATATCATTATTGGACATATGATTAAAATTTGGCATGTTTTATCGACAGAACAAGATGCAGTGGAATATTTTCAAAATTACAGAATAGTGCTCACCTGAAAAGTTTGTGATTATGGCCATGATATTACACTTTATATGCAAAGACCCAATGGAAGTATCATGTACGAATATGGTCTAAGGGGCTATCTGTTTGGAAATGAATGTTATGAAGGCTGCAAAACATCATTTGTTAATGCACTGAGATTACTTTACAGCACCCTTTGGAATTTTGTATGATTCAGTGGAATATTTTCAAATTTATGGGATAGTAAAAGTAATGTATGTCCGCATCTTTGTTATAGTTTGCTTAATCATGTTTTATTTTTACTTTCTTTACTGCATTTACATTAAAAATTATTTTAATAAATAAAAAAAATTGTAAATATTGAATATGATAACTTAAGAGTCAGCCATATTGTTTATACCATGTGATGGAAGCCTCTGAAAATGGACAATTTAAAATAAAACGGATAGCAAAATTTCTGGCAGGCAAACTATCCAAATACCAAATAGGGGTTTTATTTTAATATACATACGTTTCATCCAAAACTATAGATTCTAAAAATAATTGTGATTTTAATATTTGTAATAAAAAAGTAAAACAAATTGCTAAACTAATACAAATTCATACGATTTCCAACCTTCTTAAACACTTAACAATACTATTTTTTACACCAAAGTGTATAAGAAGGTTGGAAATGACTGACATATGTAAATATAGAAATCAATACATACATAAGGAGAAAGAAGAAAATTGTTTTAATGCAAATTCACTTAAACAATCAAAACTGTTAATCCAGAAAAGCTGAAGAAATAAGAATACCAGATTAAAATTACTGCATTTATATATACATGGGTCCTGAAAAAAAATTAGAATATCAGACTCAAGATTTGCAATATCCTAAGTCAAAGCCCAATTTGCCTCTTCTAATGTTTAAGCAATAGGCAGCCTTCCAAACAAGAAATCATCTGATTATAAGGTATGCATGTATAATCACACGAATAAATAGAAAAATATTTATACATAACCATATCAATAATTAATGTAAATTTTTTTTTCAACATCTATTTTATGGTATAATCATTAAAACAATTGTTAAAATATAAAAATAAAGTAATTTTATAAAAGAAAAAAAAAATATTAAGATCATTCCTGATCTTTTATTTTTACCTTACAACACAATTAATTTTGGGATAAATTAAAAATTCATTAAAAAAACAATAAAAATTGTATAAAGGTTTTACTTACGTTTTAGTGATGGAGGAGGTGCTTTTGTTGTTGTATATGTATAAACTTCAGAATAAGGTCCATCACCAGCACTATTCGTTGCAAATACTCTAAACCTATATGCTGTCAATTCATTTAGCTTTGTGACTTTGTACAGATATCCTGTTCCCTGATATACTGGTGAAAAACTATTAGAAAAAAATAAATGTATAAGTTTTATAAAAAGACTTGCATTCAAAATATTACATATAATATTTATAAAAAATTTTAAATCTTCAAATCAGATATCTAAATATATAATATCAAAATTAATTTTTCACTATTTTATTCCAATATATTCATAGCTTTATTTTTAATCTTAAAATTCATGTATCATATTATTTATCTATACATAATTCCACATAGCACTAATTTCAATGTTAATTGATCATTGAATTTATAAGAAACCGTGCTTCTTTAATCTTTGTTTTTCTATCAATTATTTCATTTTTCATGCATAACTTACATCATGATGTGTTGTTAGTTCATATTCCACATTGCTTTCAAGTTAATGGAAATTGCTATTTTAATAGCTAAATAATGTGATGCAACAGTTTAAAATTGAAATTATTAAAGTTATGAATGTCAAAAAGTAAATTATTGAAATCCAGTTTGGATATTATATATTATAATGGTTTATATATTATAACGGTAAGCACTCTCTCAACAAGATAAGTTAAGGCAGTCGCATCTCACTATAGTCAGATTTAAGGTCTTCATATAGGATGCCACGAATGATGTGATTTAATTTTGATATAAAACTATATTTGTTCCCAATAAATAATTTATTATTAATAAATTATTATATCTAAACCACATCAAATCAATTTTCACCTTAATTAACTTTACCGTTATGCTCAGATTTCAAATTTACTCTCTTCGGGGATTCCTATCAATATACTGAGTAATGATAATAGTAAATTTCACTAACTCTTTAAAATGGATTACATGAAGTTAATATAATAATCAATAAACATTATTATATTAAAGGTTTATTCTTATCTTATAAAATCAAATAAATAAATAAATAAAACAAATTGAAGACTTCATTTAGTTTAATATAAAAAACATAATAATTATTTATTTAACAAATAAATAACTTAAACTTTATAATATATAAAAATTATTTATATATCTACTTCCTTCTATTAGAAATATAAATATTCTATTTACTTACGGTAAATATATTTTCTAACTTATAACACCACATGATTTTACAACATATATAAAATATAAGTATCCAAATATTAAGACTTTTATATTAACACTATTCTATAATAATTAGATTATACAAATAATAATCCAATCATTTATATATAATATTTTCATTCGTTAAAATGATTGTATGTAATTTATGTTTATTAATATAAAAATATATATTTCATATCAATATTAGTCATTTATCCATTTATCATACATTATGGTTATTAAGACTATTTGGATTAGTATAAACAATGTAGGGTCATGTCATAAAAAATAGTAGTATGTGAATTTAAAAATAATTTAATCTTTTATCTCCAAGTTCACATTATCCCTTTCCCATATTAATATTTCTTAACCTATATCTAAATCTTTATTAATCTAAATAAAAATAAAGATAGTTTAAATTATTAATTCTCTCTTATTATTCATTTCTTTAATGAAATGAATATGATAATAAAGAAAATGAAATTAATCTTTCCCAATTATAATTTTTAAAAAACTTAAATGGTATTTATAAAAGTTCATGTAATAGGCCTAGATGTTCCTGGAATTCGCGAATGAAAATCCTTCGAAGATGCAATTTTTAATTCCTCCGTTGTTATACATTGAAGAAAATAATAGGATATGTCAAGTTGACGTTTAGTTTCCTCCTTGAATGTAAATTTCACCTTCATTAATATACAGTTCCTTGATTAACAATTGTAATTGTATTTTGAAGATATAGCTTCTATATAATTCTAAAGGCATTCAGCAAAAGATGTTATTCACAGACATATATTTGACTAGGCAAGTGCATTTTATATATCCTATGATAAATAGGTGTTCTACTCACTCTGCATTTTCCTTATAATGTAAAGTACATTAAATTTAGTTGAAGTTTTTATAAACATATTCTTTTTTTTAAAAACAAAGTTTACATTTTAGAACTCCAATTCGAACAATTTTTATAGAACACGAAAATATATTTGAATTACTTTCTTTAAAAAAATATTAGAAATTTCTTCTAATAAGTATTAAATTGTTCAAAATATAGATTTTATCTTACACTGTTCTTTTAAATCGAACATAGTATAAGTCTTTTTGAGGATATAGCTGAAAAAATAGAATCCTTAGTCCTCTAATAAAAAGAATTAATATTTTTATATCGAGCTGCATGAGCTTGCGGAAGCATATCGCATTCTACATTATTACATTAGAATTTGATATTAAAATCACTAAATTAATTTCATTTCCTTTAATTCGATAAACAGTAAGTGAACCCAGAGGTCATTACTATGTCAACTGTCTTTTATCAACAATGATTTTTCATTTTAAAGAATGAAAAATATTAATTTACTAAATTACACATTATATTTGTATAAATATAAGAAAACAAATAAAATGTATACATATTGACTATATGTATGTGTGAGTATATATATATACTACTACAATATACAATGGTCAAATATCCAATATAAAAATAATTATTTGTCCACAATGTTGTTATTGATATATATTTAATATAATAATCAATCTAAACAAAATTGAAACAAACAACTAATTATATTTACAATTATTTAATTATCAACCCGACTTTCATCTCTTATTGAGACCTTTTAAAGTTTTGTACATCACATATACTCTACCTATTAGTCATTATTTTACGTTCAACAATATACTTAACATTATATATATAAACAAATAGCATAAAATAAAAAATAAAAGTACCTAAAAAATAACAATACTAATAATAACAACTTAAAACTATATAAATACATATACATATTGTAACAGTCAGAAAACGGGTGACTTGTTAACATAGTGCAGAATTCGACCACCACACAGAACTGCAGTAGCAAAGCCACCCGTAGTACTAAGTCCGAACAGAGTTTATCGGTTCCACAATACAATCTACGAAACAACGCATCTAATGCGACATTAGTAAACATTTCTTTAGGCACGGTGGTCAGGGATATGCAAGAGATTCATGATTTTATTTTCGAGTTAGCCAATAATCACACTAATATTAATTAAACATTCATATTTACATAATCGAGGAAATATTATATAGAATGGGTATCGAATAAATAAAACGTAACTGCAGACGTAGTTTGAAATAATTTATTTAAAACATTTTAATGATAAATCATTTACTAGTAATATTTGCTAAGATTTAAAGTTTCAGTAGCGGGATTTTTCGATACTATTATATATTAAAGAAATACATTTATTTATTTAGACATATTTTATATTTAAGACTTCAGTAGCGGTATTTCCGATACTGTAATGTTTACAAAAGAAAAACATTTATTTGATGACGTAATCTAGCTACCTAAAATTCTCGAGCAAGTATTTCTAATGGCACGCCTTTAGGGATTTATACCTTTGCAATGCAAGAGTCTAAAATAAGATTTATAAGAGTAGCGGCGGACTTATATTTATTTATTTAAAATATTTACTAACAACTAGGGCAAACATTTATTTGAGAGTGAGTTATGTCACTAATGCAGGGACAGTACATAGAATAATAAAGTTAATTAAAGAAACACGTGGTACGTTTTAGAAAGGCGATATGGAATGGCAGTATATTGAAACTGCATAGCCATGAATGAGTTTATAAGAACGAGAACGATGGGCTGGCATTTTCCATAGGCCCGAAGAGGTAAGGTGTCATATAAGCATAACCAGGGACAAGCGGTTCGTGCCACGATTGCCTGCTGGCTGCGCGACTTTCGTCAAGTTCTATGGGAGCATTTATTATGTCCGCTTGTGTAGGACGACCGGGGTTAATTTCAACCCTATAGAATCCGGAATATTCAAGGCTTGTAATGGGTCATCGCGTCTCTAAAACGTAACACATGTATAATGCATAGACGATTTTGGTAAGATTTAAATATATTTTCTAACTCGGCCCTACATTATCAACATTTAATAATGAACGTTTGCGACTCTCAAAGAAATGCAATTTTATGGAATTATTAATCAAGATTTAATAAAATATAGAACATATAAAAACTGGGTGATTATTACACTAATACGTCAGCCATTGGCTAAGCAGTAGACCCCTACATTACAATAAAGGAAACATTGAATGCGTGTCGATTTATGTGAAAATATTAAGTTATTTATGAAAGTAAATATTAATGAAAATTTGACACGCATCCACTGTTTCAAGCGATCATAGATTTATATTTAGAAAATTATGAGCATGCGATAATTATATGATAAAATGTAGATTTTAGAAATACGTACCCAAGAAAGATAGAGTGAGGTAAGCTAGATTATTAGAGAAATTTACACAATAAATTAATTATTAAATTTTAGTTTTACAAATGATAATTTTACATTTTATAAGTTATATAAGTAGTATGAAGAATGAGCTATAGCATATTAGTAGAGTACTCTAGAGAATTTGGAGACAGGTACCTGTTTATGAGAAGTTTTCTGATTCCATTGGTTAGTAGCAAATTGTTCATGATTAGCAGTTCTTTCCTGTATTTAGGTGGTTCATTTAATTTAACAGCAGCAGCAGCTTTCTCATTATTTTAGGCAGCAGATCTTCGTGGTTGAATTTATGAAGGGCAATGGAAGGTTTGGCATCCGATAGACCATCTCCAGATGGAGAATAGTCGGGGCACTTTTACTCTGTCATACCGTGGCAGGAAAAATTTATTTAATATCTTGGAGACTCTCAACTGATTGAGAGCACAGCTAAAGTTAAAGTGCAAAGTCTCTAGAAAGTCTAATTAGATCTTATCTTTACATTTTTGTTAGTGTATTTTTAGATTCCACTTAATCTGCCTTGAGGATAATCAATGCATTTTTGTTAATTCTAATTAGAGAAAACTGCCGTTCTATTGTTTACGTTTAGATTTTACATTTAGTTTTTGCAATTAGATTTTAGGGAATTTTTCTTTTTAATTAATCTATTATCTCTCACCGACCGATGCTTTTAAAATTTCAAAGACAAAAGGGAACATACGATTACTTTTATTTTTAATTAAATATTACATCAGATTTCTAAAATTATTATTAAATGAAATCTAAACAAAGCAATAAATAACGGATTTTACAATTTAAAATAAATGATTAAAATTGTGTATTTTTATATAACTAAAAGAAGAAATATAAATTATATTTATTGCCCTAAATTTGAGATTAAAATGTGTGCGTGTTTATGTTGAATTCTACATATATCTATACATTTTTAATATTGCTACACACACAATTCGATACCAAAAAGTTTAAATTTGGGTAGGATAGACCGGTGAGTGAGAGACGATAGGAAAAGGTGAAACTTAAGATTCGAATACGAATCTTACTGTTTCAATATATTTTAATATACCTACATAAATAAATATTCAATTCCCCCTCTCCTTTTATAAACCCTCATTCACAATTTAACCCTGACTTTTTTATCTTCCAATTATTTAATAACGCCCATTTTCCACCTAGTCTTGCTGGACCTTTAACTATATTTATACATCTATCCAAATTTTTCTGAATGTATAAAGTTTCAAGATATATCCTTTTTTGATAATCTTTAACATGTTTTATAACTCCAAAATTCTTCTCACACTCCATTTTATGACCAGTATCTAAATAATGTATATATGGTCCTGACCTTATGTCTTTCCTATTAGTCACTCTATCATGCTCCTTCCCCTTATCATTTATCATGTGTCCTGTCTGTCCTATATATACCTAATCACAACTCCCACATTCAACTTTATAAATCATTCCTCTCTGACTATTCATACCATCTAACCATCTACCCAAAGACTTACTATTTTCACAAGTTATTCTTATATCATCTGGTACCTTCTCTCTTACTAACTTTTCATATACATCCTTTGAATATGGAATAGACATCCATTTACAATATCTATATTTATACTTATCATTTGTTTTAATTACCTTAATTTTTTTATTCTATTTTAACACAATCATTTTCTACTTCTAATTTTTGCTCATATGCCTCTTTCTTATGTCTAATGTAAGTTTATCATTCTTTAACTTAAATCCCTTTAAAACCCCTATTTTTTGATATTATATTACTTTTGGATATTATATTTAATTACTTTAAAAGTGTTTTTGTTTGAGAAGATTTTTTAAATTACATATTAATCACAGAAAAAAAAGGATTATTGCATAATAGTTATAGTATATCCAGAATATGCTATGTCACTCCCATATAAATAAATTTGTGTATATTTCTTTGAATGTTAAAACTATCACATATTAAAATTGCTGTTTTTTTTTTATTTAAAAAAAAAGTTAGTTTTTTAATCAATCCAATGAGGAAGCTTGCCACAGTTATACATGTGAAATAAGATAGTTTTGTAAAACAAGGTCCTTTGCTATGTAATACATGTTCATTATATATGTCTGTATATCTGCATAAGATGGAATAATTTTGGGCCTATATAATTTTAGCATAAATGTGGAGGTGTGCATTACTGGGACAACTTTCTGACATTAACCATACATACTCATTAAGAAAATATCACAGAGAAAAATAGATTTTCAAAACCAATTCATTTTAGACCCTCAGCTACTAATGCATACTGTGAATAATTGGCAGAATTAATTGGCTGCAATTGTACTTAAAATATCTGGAGAAAGTAACAGTAAACAAAATAAAATAAAATGCAAAGTGCTTGCAAAAAAAAAATATGAAAATTTAAATTTAAGGTGTCAGTTTGTTATAGATATCTACAGTCTTATTTTAAGGGTGTCATAATCTTAGGCAATATAGGTCAGCTTACTTAGATATAAATCAATGGATTCTAATAAAATCTAAATTCTAATCATAGAATGAAGTCATCATTCAATACTAATGAAGAAAAAAATATCAAATTTCATATTTTTTTATTTAGAAAATCATCAAAAACAAATGAAACATGAAAGTAATATATTAGTAACCAAGCCAATGAGCAATAACAAAAAAAAATTCAAAAGTATGGTCGTTATAAGCATTCCATAAAAAATTAAATTGATGATGAGAGTAAATTACCAAATCAATCTGTGGATTAAATATAAGTAAGGATTTAACAAGCACAATAACATCAAAAACCAATTAATTCATAAATAATTGACAGCAGTAAATCCACAAAAAAATAAAATGCAAAAAGATGTCCATGAGAAAAATGAAAAATATGGATGCCATAAAAAAAAACAAAGGTGAAAAGTTATATTTATAATGATAACTGTATAAAGTTAAACCATGGAAATACATAACAAGCACTACAACACAAAAAATAAGCTGTGTAATCCATAAAAAAGTAATTCACAGCAATAAATCGATAATAACTTAAAATCCAAAAAAGTTGTACCATTTACCAAAAAAAAACTGAATGTCATTAAAAAAATACACAGGTGAAAAAATACAACTATTCTTTCCTATTGCATTGCCAAATGTATACTATATAATATTCATCCAAACACTTTACTACTTTTACAATGCTTTATTTTCCACCCTTTTCAACCGTTTACAGTTTCGATTGCCCCAGCAATCTTCTTCAGAACTGTAATATCTTCTAACCTCAATTAGTTCTAAAGAAGATTGCTGTGGCAATTGAAACTATAAACGGTAGAAAAGGGTGGAAAATAAAGCATTGTAAAAGTAGTAAAGTGTTTGGACAATTTAGTATTATATAGTGAAAAAATATACTGTAGTCAATAACTTTATGAGCAAAACTAGGGAAGTAAATAACAATTTAATGTCTAGGTTAAATGCAAATCCACAAAAAATTAAATTATAAAAAGCAATTACTTTAATTGGAATCTGTCACTAACCTTATACGTGTGTAGTGTTTAGAATTTCATTCAATATTGGA
Source organism: Epiperipatus broadwayi (assembly GCA_028023455.1). Taxonomy (NCBI): domain Eukaryota; kingdom Metazoa; phylum Onychophora; class Udeonychophora; order Euonychophora; family Peripatidae; genus Epiperipatus; species Epiperipatus broadwayi. The sequence continues at coordinate 10,801,728 of JAQFVV010000011.1, forward strand.
ATGAAGAGATCTTAATTCATATTTGTCAATAGATTTTACATCATAAGTTGTCTAAATGTAATTCAAAAAATTATTGAGAAATGACTCTCATTTTCATTAAAATTATGTATGTAGTCTAAGCCAAGAACAATCAATAGATTATGTAATCTCCCATTCCTTCTTGCATTTAAATTTGCATAGGCGCGAGCCAGGCATGATTTTTTTCTATTAATGAGAACCAGAATAATTATTAAAAAAATAATAATAGTTGGAAGTTTGTAATCTTAAGAAATTCTCCAATAAATTTAAACTTAGAATTTGCAAATAAGCTAAAATATTAAAAGATTTTCAAAATGGTTCACACTTGAACAAGGCCAATAAGATAACAAGTATGGTAATAAAAATAGTTACACAAATAGTAAGACTAAAATGGCAGTGATTCAACAGTAAATTTGTTTATTGACATAAAAATATATCCAGAAAAAAAAACAAATTATGAAAATACTTTTAAAAATCCTATTTAGAAGAACTGAATATGTGGAATCCTGTAAAATAGCAAGATAATGACAGAAAGAAAAACTGTGAAATAGTAAGGAAAATAAATCTCTAGGAAATATATTGGAAGGAAAATTTTTTCAGCAGATATTAAAAAAAACTCCATAGTTAAAAAAACATTATTAACATAGTAATGAAAAAACAGCTCAAATTTAATAAACAATCATATATGAGCTGAAATATAAGATGCAATTAAACTATGAACAATAATAGAAAAGCTTCAAAAATTGATGAAATTATTGTAAATGTTTTAATAAATAAAGAAAAAAATAAAGAAATTGTTAGACTATAAGTCAATACATAAATGATAAGTAAATACTAGATGAAATGGAAAAAAAAACAATAACTTTATTGATATTTAAGAATAGTGGGGGGGGGGGGGTATTGGAAATTAAAAACTTATCATTATTTTATCAGTTATCTGAAAGATATTAACAAAATTATTAAAAATCATATATACAGAAAACTGACTTAAGCCAATCAAATGAACAAGTAAGATATAAAAATAGTTATAGTATAAATCCTATTCAAGTATTAAGAAAAGTTGTAAAAAAATCAGTTGCCATTTTGCACTGCAATATGATTAAAAACAGTGAAGTATCATGACACAGATCCAGGATATTAGTAACTTCTAAAGAATATTTCTTAAACTGAAATAGCAATGTTTAGGCGATCCTATAAGACCAATAAAATTAATAACAGTAAGATAGTATGGCTGGGTGATTCTATTTCTACAAAACATTTTATAGTAATATTAATTTACAAAAAAACAGATCTAGTGTCTGAAATTACCCTAGCGCTTCACTGAGGAGTGCCAAAACATGAAACCATTGGTCTGAGGTTAGGGAGTGGTTTCGAGATAGAGATTTTTAAATGTTTTGTTCAGCTGGCATTTATCAATAAAGCTTGTTAGAGCAAATTAGCAGAGGTCTTTATTTTTTAATATTAATTTAATTCATCTGGATTTTGCTGCAAGAAATAAAAATGTGCTATCAGATGAAAACTGAAAAAAAAAAAAAGGAAGGGTTAAAGAAAAATGTTAAACAAACTAAAACAATGTTCTATGGGCATTTTTTTTTAAAAAAAATATACCATAAATAAAGATTGACAGTAAGGCATTAGCAAAAATTAAAATAATTACTTTGAATAAATTATTAATATCAAATATTGATAAAAATATAATTAATTTCAGAATTTACATGGAGTACTGTTAAACGAAATAATAATAAAAAGTTTTGGTGAATATGTTCTATCTACTTAGTAATAGATCACTAATTTGGGCTTTTATTAACAGATCTATAAAGCTGCTATTCAGCATACAGTGAAGTATGAAAACATAATGACAAAACAACTGAATATCATTAAAAAAATTAAATAAAAGAATAAAATATAGTTGGAGTAAAAATGAACACATTCCATCATCAGATTTTCAATAAAATGGAAGGCTGAAAAGTTGTGAGTTGGAGTAGTTTGAAGCCTATCCATTAAAATATGAAAATTGGCTATCTTAATATAAAGCTGAGCACTGATTGTATATATGTGTGGAGATGGTAATCTGGACCAACTGATGAGTGCTGGTTTAGCATGAAATACATATATTGGTGATTATTTATCTTTTCAACATGTGTGTGATCAGGTGGGTCAGCACTATGAGATAGCTTGGAGAGTTGAGGGTTGTGTGAAAGTCCGAGTTCGAATCCCTTATATATTACATATATATATATATATCTGTATGTGCAGGTGTAAGCATGTACAGTATATTAATTTACAGATAAACAAGTAAAATCCTAAAATGGATTCTAAGAGATATTTGCAATGCAGGAAACAAGAAATACACAAATGAGATAATGACTGTATAGTATTATTTTTCACAAAACCGGAATTATTTGGATTAACTTTTTAATTTGTGCTATTGAAGAAAATCTGTTATTATTTGAATTTTATATTTTTGCATTTATTTTTTAAAGATGTGTAGCAACATATCAAAAACCGACTTACATAAAACAATTTATTACATTTAAATTTTTCAACTAAATTTAAACGAACAATAATTTTCAGTGAACATTCTGTAATAAGATTTTTTTTAAAAAAAAAAAAATTACCTGACAGTAGTTGTTGCAAACTGAGACTAATTTCGTTTTTTTTCCCTTTAATTTCATCAAATTTTTCAATATTTGTAACTTTCATATAATTAACATTTTTTAAAAAATCAATTTTAGTCCATTTCACATATTCTTCAGACTTTTCCATTTTGTTCAAATAAAAAATAATCCATTACTGCCATTTTTAATATTTTATTTTTAAATTTTAAGATTATCTCAATTTCAAATATTAGTATGTTAAGAGAATATTCATATCCATATCCATTGGCCAATCATTTTAAGATGTTTAAAAAAAACAAGCAATTAATCTCTTAAAATTATATTTTTAATAATGTGCTTGCTTAACGTTATTGAATTTTTGCAATATTAAGCCTCATCATGTTAATCAAATAGAAAATGTAATCAATATTATGATTTATAAATTTTTCTTCAACTACCTAAACTTTTTAATAGAATATAAATTTATTTTAAATAATCTTGTCAAAAAAAATATTGATCATTTATTGTAAATATTTTTTTAAAACAAATATTAACTAAATATGCACACATACATGCAGAATGAAAATAGCCAAATAACATTATTCCATCTTTAAAAATAAAAATGAAATATTTTGTATTAATGCTGAAAACATTCATTTTGAATAAATTAAATATAAATATATATTAGATTCATAATTAGTTACACTAATTTTCGTTAATTTATAAGATGTAATTTTTCTTTAGTAAGAAAAAGTATTGCATAGAAAAATAAATAAAAAATATAATTTATAAGTTGTTTTTTAAGGAGATCCAGTCTTCCACAATTTATCTAAATTTTCAAATATTAATAGAATTTATCCTATTTATTGTTAAACACATAAAATAAAATTACTATCACTTCTTTTCTATTCTTTTTATATATTCTGTTCTGAAATTATGTGTTATGAGTAGTAATATATGTGTGCATTAAAAAATATATCTTTTTCATTGTCACAAATCTTGTATTTAAATTAGTAGAAAAATATATGTTTTTGCAAAATATTTTATCAAGATAATTATAATAATTCTCTCTCATCAGTTAAACTTTTTTTTATGTACGTCTCCTTTTTTTTTAATTCATTTTGCTACACGTTTTAATTGAATTCTAAAATCAGGGCAACACCAACAATTTCATTAAGATAAATTTAGGCTGACATAAAAATTATTAGATCTCAAGAATCAACATTAAAATAAATATAATAAAATTTAAAAAGTGAATTACTTTCCAGTCTTTGTTTCCATTTCCAGAGTAAACTGAAGAAAATCAGAATTTTTGCCATCTCCCCACTTTAACTTCAGACAATTGAAGCCAATGTAGCAGCATTCTAATTTAGGTGACGCTGGTGGTAATGACTGAGTGGATAATTTAATAATGGAACTAAATGGACCCACACCTACACTATTCACTGCCTGAATCCGGATCCTATTTATTTAAAAAAAAAGAAGACATTAAACAATTTTTATTTATAAAATCTTGTATATTTATATTTAATAATTTTTACAATTTAGAAAAGTGATTAGTTTTGGTCGACATTTGAAATTTAATTAATTAAAGATATATATTAATGTTCATATAAAAAGGTAGTTTCTTCTCAGCTCCCTATTTTAAAGGTATCTATTATAAGCTATAGTAATCAATAGATACCATATGACATGATGTTACAATAATTACATCCCTATGACAGGTTTGACTTTTGCCAAAATAAATGAGAGAATTCAAAGCTGGAACAAGTGTATTCTAGGCATTTAGAAAATATTTTTCACTCTTTTATACTATTGAGGCTAATTTAGGTTAAAATTCCAAAAATCTTAAGATTTGTGAATCCAAATCAATTTGTTGGCATAGCTATATAGATCGAATACCAAGTCAATTTCTACATATTTTAATGACTTCCGTCAATCCTTTGGCTAGGAATGTTAATACTGACATCACATGATTATCTCATCTTTGTTATATGTTTCAAAAGCAATTTCTTTCACTTTATTTTATAGCCATTAATTGGATGCTTGAAAACTAATGAACACTATCTAATATCCACAAAAGAGTGAAGCTGATCTGGGGATAAGGATATTATAATATTGTACCATTTGGTATACAGTGTTTACTCAAGTTTATAATACATGGTTTTAAAGTAGAGTGAAGAGAATTGCTTTTGAATACAGAAATAAACTAAGAAAGGCATGTGATATTGTTGTTGGTATTGGAGGGGGGGGGGTATGAATATTTATGACTCAATTAATATTAATATTCATATTACTTAATGTTTTAAGCTGACGATTCCATATTGCGAGATTTAACATTGTACATTAAGTCTCCATATGCACTGATTTGGACAATTCAAACTAACAATAACATTTACTGATTCATAAATTTTGTCATAAATAGTAGCAAGTATCAATAAAAATAAATTATACATAAACACTATGATAAAACAAGCATTTCTTAAATATTAAGGTATAGTCTGTTAACATGTGTATTAAAAATGACAGGATTCAGTGATTTATATATTTCAACATGTTTTAGAGGTAAGACTTTGCTGCAAATGACTAAAATCTGACTTTTTTTATGTTTTGTTTGTTTTTTGGAAAATGGCTTAGTTCATTTTGATAAATCTGTGTTTACTTAGGAATCATTTGTATGAGGCAAAAAAGTTTATCAATTAAAAATGGTAGCATACTACAAAACATAATAATTAAAAATCTAAAATTCCTGTTCATCTATTTCATTGAAATAATACAATTTGAAATAGTTCTTTTTAACATATATTAATGTTGGCATAATTTTTCTATATAAATAAAAGTTATTTTATATAAGAATGATTCCAAACTAATAAAAAAAAAAGAAAGGAATATTTGTTATTTATTTACTCATCTATTCCCAGTACAATTATAATAAGAATGGTCTTTAAATTCAAGTTTTTACAATTATTTATATTACTGCATTGTGCAATTTTTTTAAAAAAGTTCTGTACAATAAAGTTTAAGAAGATTATCCAAGTTATAATAACATTTTTGCTTGGCATAAGAAGTTTTAAAAATTAAGTGTCCTTGAAATAGAAAAAAAGAAAGACTATCATGATTGAAGATAATTATTTTAAATATCTACCAAGTAACAATAAGAGTTGTGTCTAATAGAAACTAAGTTTTAAATTTAACAAAATTAAAAATTGAATAGGAGTTAAATTGTGCTAAGCTCATTAAATGGTTTTCTCATTGACATTAACTAATATTATATATATATAAAACTAATACAACTGGGTCTCTTTTTGTGCGGATTTTTTTATGCGATTCATGTTTCTTCTTAATATCTTTTTATGCAGTTTTTTTTCATGCGATAAAGAAATTCATATTTCATTTAAAATCGGGATTTCCCCGATCCACATACACACATTAAATTTTACATACTTTAAATGCCTGTTGGAAAAAGGTTTGACAATAAATTTAGCTACCGTAGAAGATTTACCAAAAGGTAATGAAACAGAAATGTAACCTGTTCGTTTCATAGCAAAAATGATTCGAGAAAGTCTTCCAATTTTCTAACCAACTGGAAAATCATTTTCTTGTTAATGACATGACTTATGAACGAAATTCCAACAAGAGCTAAATAGTTGTATGTCTTTGTTATATATGTGTATGTTCATATTTTCTTTTATACACACATATATATGGAGAAACTTTTAGACAGAAAAAAATTACAGGTAAAAATAGTTAAGAACTTTTAATTTTTACTTAAAAATATTTAACAACTTTTAATTTCTACTTAAAAAGAATATATCTTTAAAAGTTTTTAAATATTTTTACTTGTAACTTTTTTCTGTCTAAACGTTTCTCCATGTATATATGTATAAAAGTAAATTTAACCTTTAGACATTATTAACACATTCGTAGAAGCGGGTTATATATATAGTTGCATGCGTGGAAGAGCATTCTCTAACAGCTAGACATAGCACTCTGGATATAGCGAACTTCATAAACAATTAGTAAAATCATCGTCTCACAGTTTAATTGCTGATTACATTGTTGACAGAAAACCATTAGCATAGCACGGGAGTGAAGTTGGCGGGATGTCTCACCAGTTCACAAACGAACTGCATATTGTCAAATAGCAATAATGATTAAAATATGTATGAAAAAATGTAAAAATAAATTACACATAAAAACATATTGTTTTGAATAAAATTAAATAGTTAATAGAAAAGTAAATTCAAATATTTGACATTTTTTATTAGTCATACTTTATTTCCTTATTTTTTTTTTTATGTGAATTTTAAAGTAATTTTACATTGTTGCTTTGCTTTTATGCGATTTTTGAAAATTTTGGAACCTATCCCACATTTTTCAAGATAAGTTAAGTCTATTTTTGTAAGAGGTGTACTGTGGAATTAGCATTGTGGCTTCAACAAAAAGATAAATGTCATGTTAGTTGTTAAAATAATTCTTTAAAATATACCAAGAATTCACAAAGTTGCAAAATAATCTAAAATAATTTATACCCCATTATATATTTGGGGGTGAGGGGAGGTATAATTTTCAAGTTCAAGAGTATGATTGCTTATTATTAATATAATCCAGATATTCTGCTGGATTTTTACTACCTAATAAATTCCATGTACATTCAAGTGCAAAACAAATTAGACACTGATATCTAAGTAATTTATATATTGCCTTTTTCAAATGTCTTTACTCATGTGTTTGAAGTATATATGATGAAAAAAATTTCAAGTATTTTTAAGATATTACTCCCAAGAAGAAGAAAAAAGAAGGAAGGAATTGGATTAGTGATTGTAGTTAATATGAATAAATACAATAGAATATCAATATCTGCTATGTTTTGTTCCAAATCTATCTTACATAATAGTTCAAGTTTTTGTTAATAAGCTTTGACTATAATTTGTATTATTTATTATATTGTAAATTTGCAGTACTTTTCAACACAGATATATTTTACATGGACACTTTTTTATGTCCCAATATGTATATATAATTTAAGATTATAACAAATAAAAATTTAAAAAACAATAAAATAGTTATTAATAATAAATCGAGAAATCACTCTTGTATATTACATTGGTGTTCATTTATTATATTCATTAAAAAATAATAATAATAATAATAAAAAACTTACTATATTATAACATATCTTTTTTTCTTTTTAAATAAAATGAAAAGAGAAATATCTGTCTTTCAATGCAATTAAGCATGCTCTAAGTGATATACACTTTCTTCAATAATTTTTTATTTCTCCTATAGAAATATAGTGCACTCTTGTCTAATTATTTTGATGTTTTTAAGTCCCTATTTACTTGTCATTACTCATTTCAGATTTTCAGATAAATTCTTCAAATTTTAAGATGCAATACAAAAACATTTTACACTTCTTCTTTCTGCCAGTAATAAATTGATAATTTTCATTTTGTCACATAAAAAAGATGACTTACAAATTTTCTTAAATTTCATAAAAACTTTCTGGTTTTATACTAAGAAAATATAATCATGAAATACTGTATGATATCATAATAAAAAGATAACAAATAAAATGAATGTGTTTTCAATCTAATCCAAAGAAACATAATTAATAAACATGATTGTGTAGTGCTGAGAGTCTAAAAAATGACCATATCATAGCATTTATTAAATTTATAAATTTTAATGTTTTTTTTTTTTTATTTTTTATCTTTTATTTAAATAGTATATAATTGAATTAGGCTTCACCATATAATCAACCTTTAATTAAAATCAAAGTTTATATCAAGACTAAAAATGATAAAATAATCTTCAGCCTAATAAGTAATTAGTAATAAGCTATCATGTATTTATCTAGAGAATGTTAAATTTTTAGCATTAAGAAATTTGGCATGTAGATAAAATACTATTTGTATAGAAACTTGAATTTCTATAGTTTTAAATGTTACTAATAAAATTAAAAACTTCATTTTAAAAATATATTCAAAAAATATAATAAATAAATAAACAAAATAATTATCTCCTAATTTTAGTCATTGCTTAACAAAATTCAAACATAATACATACTACAATTTAAAATTATATTGATAAATATATTTTTATTTTTCAATATTTATAAATGGTAACTACTTGATAATGTAGATAATTAAATTAAATCAAAGTCTAGTATTATTTATTTTGTTGTTTGTGAATATGATAATATAAACTTCTTTTAAATAACTCAAATTCAAATGTAAACAATTGATGTGATACTAACTAAGTGAAAGCAATTATTGAAGCTTTAGTTAAAAAATAGTTCTATTGTAAGTTTTCAGTGAAAATAAATTTACATATTTACAAAAATGTATAAATGTTCGATTTGCTCGGTATTTGACATTAAAATCATTTTGAGTAGGAAAATGTCAATGAAACCTTGCTATGATAAGAATAAAATGAAGGTAAAATATTAATATGTTATCTGATCAAAGTTAAGTAATTAGACACAACCAAGTAATAACATTAATCATGGATACTTTAAAGAGTTCTATTAAATTAAAAACTTTTAAAATATTGTGCACATTTTCAGTTCTTTTAAGATTGTAATGAGATTGAAAAGTATTAAAATAATAATCAAATTGTTCAACTTTAACATCATTTAGAAGAATATTATTCTTTCTTTTAAAAAAAAATTCAAAAAATGATTTCAATTGAATATATATGAGAATACAATTTTCAAATTTTCCCATAATTAAATTTACTTATTATTATTTCACCTGTCATCACATGACAAAAACAAAAAATAGGATGTTTTTTTTTACTTTTTTGGGAAGTGTGATGGTGGACAATGATTAATTTATTTAATATACTTTTGTTTTTAAATGTATGTCTGAAAAATTTATTTCTTTTTTGCACTTTTCATAATACTTTTTATTAAATTGTCTAATCATTTTAACAACATAGAAGTCTTCTTCAGAGCTATTAAATACAATTGTTTTACATTATTTCTTGATTAGTTACACAAACCCAATAAACTCATTTTAATATTTTTACAAATATTCATACACATTTAAAAAGTTTTTAATATGTTTTATAAAATTTTTCTAGCTTTACAGTTTTATCACATTTAATATGCTAATTGCAAAGGCATGAGTTTGATTTATTATTTTAAAATTTCAATAATCTATATTTAAATTATGTACCAAAGAGGAAAAGCAAATAAAAAATAACAATATATAACCTCATCAATGCTAAAAAAAAAATACTTATATACTTGTGTATTTATTATATCTTGAATACATATGTAATGCAAAAAAAAATCACATATTAATATTAAAAGCCATTACAAAATTATCTATTCTAATTTTGATCATGATAAAGTGCTTTAAAATAAGGATAAAGCAGTGAAATATTATCTTTTTTAATAAAAAAAATATAAAAACGTAAGAAGCATCACTTGAGATATCATATCTAGAATCACTACCCGCCCCCTCACATATGAGCACCCAAATATTTAAAATAAAATGATTGAAAGGGGCTTTTTTTAAAGGCAGTGAGAATGACTACAAAATAACTGATGTAACGACTGCAAACAAAGACTTTGAATTTATAATAAAACCTTTAAAACAATATTTATGACTGCAATTGCTATTCATTGCAATTTAATCAATCAAAAGTTATGAGATAATAGACAATTGAATGTTTTTATAAACATGGTTTTCTAAAATTTAAATATAAGAGATGCTATAAACAATTCTACCTCTTAGACAATGCAACGGTAAACATAATATTAACTAATACCACTTTATTCTTTAGCTTACATTGCAATTGTTATGATTGATTGAACTGCTCAATATTAGTACACTCTTTTATGCATGCAATACTATTTTGTTTAATTTTCCAAATAGAACATTCTTTCACAAAGCTGTAAATACCGAAACACTTAAATATCTAATAAGAATATTATAATGCAAATCGAATTGCCTATTCATATTTAAATATATATTAAAACAAATACTTGTAAAAAAATTCATTTAATTTAACTCAAATTTGATTTTTATATGATTTTATTTGTGCTTTAACATTCAGTTTTAATTATATTTCCTTTTAAAATCAAACATAAGTAAAATTGTGTACTTAAACCCAACATAAAATAATATAATAAAATTAACATAAAAACCAAATTTGAATTAAATTTAATTAATTTGATTTTCTATAATGCACTATTTGTTTTATATGAATAATAATATTGTACATTCACAACTCTGAGGAAGTCTGTAGGAAAAATGAAATTATGAGTTAGTTTGAAAAATTGAATTAAATATTGTAAAGCATTGTATTGTGTGCATAAAAGAATGTGTTAACATTTTTTTATATCAGTATAAATTTTTTATCATTTCAATTTTTTAAATAATATACAATGCATATTAATGTATAATCAAAATTCTTTATTGAATGGTATATTCCTAAATATTAGAGAGAATTAAAATTAATGATGTAACTTTAAAATGCTAGATTAAATCATAATAAAAAAAAAAGTGGCAAGAAATGAAAAATTATATGTCAAGTTAGAACTCTATTTCATAGACTTCTGAATATGCCTTCAGATGAAAGAACTTAAAATAGATATGTGAACACATATACAAGTAAGTGTGTAAATACATTTCAAATTAACAATTGTAATATAACTTTTTACCAATACCTGTAAAGAGTTTCTGGCAAGAGTTGGTCTATGTGGTACTCTGGCACATTACTATTAACATTAAAATGCTTATCTCCACAATCAACATTGTAGGCGATAATTTCGCTGCCATGGTTATTTGGTTCTTTCCAAGACAGCGAGATGCATGTGGCAGTGCTAGTGGCTTTTATGGAAGATGCCAACACCAGAGCAGGGGATGATGGTGGTGTGCAACATGTTGCTACTTCACTAAAAGGACCTGCTCCTGCACTATTTATAGCCTAAATAAATTTAATATAAAAAAACAAAAACAAAATATAATAAAAATTCTAATTAAAAATAGGTTTTTTGAATGAAAATTTTATTTATTTTAAATAAAACACTGTCATTCAAAAGAATAATAATAAAAAATTAATGTTCATGTGAAATAAATATGTATATATGTATTGTTATTCTATATTTAAACAGCATTTTCCATGTTTAACAATAAAGATTATAAATTTATATAGTATTTAGTTCGATGTTTATAGTCAGACTAGAGCTATGAATCTGTCCATAAATGTTGAAAGCATGCTCATCAAGTCAAATGCTTTATAAATTTATAATCTTTTCTTGCTGAACATGCAAAATGCTGTTTAAATATAGAATTGCATTTAAAAAAGTAAAGAATTATTGTATTATATATTATTGTATATTATATATAAAGCTCGCAAAATAAGCTCTTAACAAGCTTTGAGAATATCCCCAGACCGATTTCTGCTACTGGCGTCATCAGTGAAGTGCTAGTATATTCAAGCATTAGATAAAAAATACCAGGACAAGCCCAGTACTTTATCTAATGTATGACTATTAAATAGAAATTCTAAAATTTTCAGACATTCATATGTCTTCCAATCCAGCTATCTAACTTAAGTAGCCATATGGGACTGAACTACGATCAGATATACCTTATCTTAATAGCTTTAGCAATATAAAATTGCCAAAGCCTTAATGGCAAAAAATTAAATTACAAAAAAAAAAAATCAAGTCAGATGTCACATGACCTAATTTAATAATCTTGTATTTACAAATGTTATATATAGAGCTCACAAAATATTATTATATATACACACATGCATATATATAATATAATACTAACCTGTACCCTAAAACTGTAAATTGTTGCTGGTATTAATCCACGAATCTCATAACTCAATGCTGGACCCAAATACATCTAAAAACGGTTTAATATTTATATATAAACATAGTCACATTTACATATGTATGGTCAAACTTTATTATTATACATTTAATTCTTTTTTTTTTTTCTTTTCATTTTAAAACTACAAAAAAAAATATTTAAATTCGCATAACTAATAAAAATAAAATATGTAGTGTGAACCAGTAAAAAAATAATTGATTATCTATACAAGTTGCAGAGCCCATTTCTAAATCAATGTATGTGTTACACAGTGACATAATTCAATTGTAAATCGCAAAAATTTTAAGTTGTTAATGCGAATGAATCATGAGTTGCGACACAAAATTTGAAAATTACATTTAATACCTTTGTTGGTCATCATTAATGTTTTTTTCTTATCCTCACATAATTTTTGTAATTCATTTGTAAATGTTCTTGTAACTCATAATTTACAATATGAATCATTTCAAATAATTCAGTAGAAGTTTTGGCCAATTTAATGTTAAATCATTCCATTATGGGTTAAATTACAAAATCACTGCCCCATTTGATATCATAATTTGCGATCCAGATATGCTAGCATCTTAAAATTTTATGGTCAATGTGTAACACATGCATTGATTCAGAAATAGTGCTGCATGCAGCTTGGAGAGAGAATTTGCGCATTTTCACTGGGACACACTGTACATATATATATACAAAAAATAATATAAAATACAAAATAAAACACATTTAAAAAAATCAGCATGTCAATACTTTATGAAAAGCTATTCTGTTTAAAAAATTATAATTCTATTAAGATTAAGGATTATAAAAATAAACACAAATATTTGTAATAGTTAATAAATGAGATCAGAACATAATGCATAATCTTACGATTCATATTAAAGATGGTTGTCATTAAACTGTATATCGAAAGATGATTCTTAATCTCATCTGGATATTATCAAATACAGATGTAATTTGTTAAACAATGTATTTATAACATAAAACAATTATAGTTCAAATATAAAAAAAAGAAATAATATTTAAACAACTATTTTATAAAAATGAGTATTATGATGGCTACCAGGAAGAAAACTTTTTTGACAGAAAACAGTTTAGTCAAGATAATCTTTTACAACAGTATAAAAGAAATATGAAGACGTTTTTGTTTGGTGCAGGATACATAAGTGGATACTTAAAGAAAATTCAAGAAGATGGCAGAAGATTATTATTAGTAAAATACTATATAGCAAATCTTTCAAAACCAATCAGAAGATTGAATTATTAATAATGATGAAAACTTTATAAATGCTATCCGGTTATAATTGATTAAATCACTATCAACCAAAATGAATATGCCTTCACTTTGCTCGATGTTACAAATAATAGTTTCAAAGCAATCAGAATTTCTACAAATGTTAAAAATTATTTTTAATTCAGGAAATATACTTTTTCCTTAAATATCTTAGAATGAGGTTTTACTTTAGCTTCTAGGTAAATCCCAGTTGCACAGATTAATAATAAGGCTTTCAAATGACTATTTCAGTATTCATAATAAACAAATCCCTTAAAATCATATTATATAATGGTGACTAAAGCAAGGCTAATCAAGGGGGGAGGAGAGGTTAATTAAAAATATTTTTAAAAAATAAAAAGATGAGAATTCATCAGAAAAAAAGTTTAAGAAACTTTTATTAAATAAACATGAAGAAAAGAAAAAAAAATAGAAAAAAATGAAGTCAGAAATGATAAAGTGTTAAAAAAAAAAAATATGGAAGAACTTTAAATGAAATACTGAAATAAATTTCAAAATGATAAAGTACCATTGACATACTATCATTATCAATAATGATAGCTTTATCATTTAACTGCCAAACTTTATTGCCTAAGCATACATAATATTTATCATATATATAGCTATGAAAAAAAAAATAATAGACAAATATTTTAAAGGAAGATGAAGCTTTTTTTCTATATTCAATTGATAATGCAGTATCCTTTATACCATTCATTGGCATCACTTGTGCGTGTGAGATCTTAGCACTTTTTCTAAGTATTTATCAATTTAAACATCATATTACACATCATTATGATATCAAATTAGGATTCACAGAAAGATAAGGTGGCACATGTGTAATCCTTCTACATGGATTTGCTGCTGCATAGCATGATCTTAACTTTTCTGAAGAACAAAGAATCCACCGTTTAGTAAATGACATAATGTAGTACTATAGTTAAGTTTGGATTTAAGCATCAAGTGAAACTGTCGTGAGATGAAAGAAATTTAAAAACATCAATTGTTTAATACAACTTAATATCAGCATACTCTTTCAATATAAATCAAAGAGAAGTGCATTGAATAATGCTATATGATTCAGGTTTGTTATGAACGAAATAGTTTTATAGGCACACAGTTGAAAGAAACAATAATTAAGACTAATATTTTGTTAATTAAGTGTAATGTATTGTGCAAAATAAGCAAGTAAAAAGACTGGATTTAGTACTAACATTGTTAGTAAATTCTATATGGGCTACCATCTTGGTTTACTGCAAAATTCATAAGTACCATCCTCTATTATACTAGAGAAATACCTTCCATAAATGGAATCATACTTAAAAAAACCTCAATCATTCTAACAAGAATTTTAGAAGGCAGTTTTTACCAGTGAAATGAAGCCTCAAACCATCATTTCTTAAGAGACGAGAAAGTAAATGAGATATGCACAAATGATAGAATAAAATCCTATTAAAAAAATATAAACAAGAGCAATCTAATGTTTATTAAGTAAAATACCCATAAAATGTACTTCAGATTTTATAATTCAAACATTCTATCATTATTATTTACAAAAATTTGTGTGCATATATTTGATAAAACTGCCTTCTAATAAAAAAATTCAAATGACACTAAATGATAATCATAAAAAATATAAAATATATTCAATAGTGATATTTTTGAAACAGAATGCAGCAAACTCATCTATACTGATAACATTACTTTAATTTCATAAAAAAGATATTTTTCAAAAAATTCTTTAAAAACAATGTTAGGCTTTTGAATTCAACAATATTTATCAAATAAATGCAGAAAATATCAATAAATAATATCAAGTCAAAAAAAAATTAAAAGAAAAAACAATTTTATAAAATTAAATTTACCTGAGTGAAATCACTTTCTTTTAACCTCCACTCAACACGGAATTCTGTAACTGTAGCACCATTATTAACTGGTTCATCCCAATTGATGACTGCACTCTGTGGAGACCGGCACTGTACTCGGGGTTCTTTGGGCCTATCTGGAGGCCCAGCACCACTTACTACTTCCAATGACTCAGACCAAGGACCACACTAATAAATAAATAAAAAAAATTAAAAGCAGTATTAAATCACAATGTCTGATCATCTAATATATATAAATAAAATTTATTATTATTATTATTTTTAATATAACCAGCAATCATTAATTACCCCAGCTCTATTATATGCTCTAACTTGAAAAAGGTAGGGTCGTCCTGGTAATAAACCCACGACTGCACAGTCTAAATCACGACCTTTGTACGCTTGTCTTGCCTCATTATCTGGCATTACCATATCAATTTCATACTCTGTAACAGGAGCTCCACCATTTTTTTCAGGAGGTGCTATATAAAAAATACAAAATTAATTAAATTATAAATGTATAACTATATACATAAATGTGTATATTAATATGCACATACAAATATATACATTACTAATTTCAACATAACTTTTACTACTATTTGAATATGTAGCATTTATTATTATAATCATACCACAGAACATTCTTGTTCCAAATACTTTACTCAGAATTATTTTGCAGGTAGACTCATAATGAGCCATTTTAATAAACTTCCAAATAATTTTAGTTTTCATTTATCAAAGCCCATTCATTCTGTCTGACAAAAAAAGAATGGGCATTAATAAATAAAAAGTAAAAATGTATTTGTAAGTTTATTAAAATGACTTGTTAAGAGTCTGCCTATAAAATGGTTCTGAGTAATGTATTTGGAATGAGGGTTCTGTTATATAAATATAAACATACAAAGTGACTAAAGTTAACATTCACTAATTCAGAACTCTATAAAATAAAAAGGATCTGCTGCATATTTTACAAACTTACTAAGCCAACTGAAAAGGTTATTAAAAAGTGAAGTGCAGAGTGGATTATAGAAGAAGAAAAAAATCAGATAAAAAAAATATTATTATAATTTTTTTTTTTTTGCACATTTAACATTTTTCTTCATAACAACAACATTTTTTTTTTTATTTAGTCATAACTTGATTGAAATTTGAGTATTAAACTTTGAAAGATTATATTTTATTGAAGAAATTTTTTTTATAAACATAACAGTACTACAATGAAAGAATTTCTAAAACAGAATGACTTAGGAATTAATTCTATAACTTATTATTCTATCAGAAGAATGATTTTTAAAAAATGATTAGCAAAACTGGTCTATTAATCATTAATTCCAAACAAAAATGCAAACTTACTTTTATGTATACTTATAATAAAGAATAAACCACAAATAAGGGCACAGGGAAATTATAGAACATGTGCTATTTTACATCATACAATATGCCATAAGATATTCTTTGTTAATCAAATTAGTAAAAAATTGTTGAACTATTAATTTTATAAAATCTGTTGTGTTCAGAAACTTCTCACATATGATTTACCATATTGAAAAATATTTGTCTCATAGATTCTTGTTCAAATAAAAAAAAAAGTTGGCATTAAATCCTGATTTACTTTTGAGGAATTTCCGGGATAATTTGAGAATTTTTTATAGTTCACATTCACAATTTTGAATGATAATATATTTTCATGGTCATAAAAATTTACCTTTTATAATAACTCACTATTAATTTTTTAATAGTGAGTTATTTTTTAATTTTTTAATAGTGAGTTATTATAAAAGGTAAATTTTTATGACCATGAAAATATATTATCATTCAAAATTGTGAATGTGAACTATAAAAAATTCTCAAATTATCCCGGAAATTCCTCAAAAGTAAATCAGGATTTAATGCCAACTTTTTTTTTTTAAATATTTGTAAAACAATTAGAATAAAAAACTGCTGTTGTTCTAATTTAAAATATATATTTTTACAGGTTTATCAAGTTTAGATAATACATCCCCAGCATAATCAGTTATTTACAGATTAATAATAAGTTCTAGACTTTTTAAATTCAAATGTTTATTGTAACAAATTAAATATATGCAGACTGTTAAGTAATGAATATTTGGGGAAAATAGTTTTAAATGAAAAAAAAAAAAATCTAAGCTTCCAAGAATGAAAGAAAAGGCACAATAATAGACATATGGAATAAAAAAGAAATACAAAATTTAGTTACTAAGCTCAAGAATTAAATCATTTTATTCAGAAACTTACAGTTTAATAACAATCAAAGTTATAAATGCATTCAAAACTTTAACAAAATAAGAAAAATAGAAATATGTTCAAAGTAATATTTTCTAACTAGTTTTCCTATACCATTGAAGATTCAATAGTTCCATTTAAAAAAACCAAAAGCTTCTGTAATAATATAAATTATATACAGGTTGAATACGATTTAGATAATGAGTACAACATTGACAAAATAAAATATGATAGATTTAATAATTTTTAGAAAATATTATAGACAAAAAATCCACAAAGATATACAAAAAAAAAAAAAAAATCAATCAAGAAAGAACAACTTGCTCAAAAATACTTATAATATCAAACAGTTGTATTTGTAACATTAAATTTACATATTCATTCTATAACTAGCAATGTCTTCTTTAGTATAAATATTACAGTGTGGTTTTATCATCAGATAAATCAGAGGTGGACAACTTTTCTACTCACAGGCCACATAGACTAATATAAAATCTTAAGTGGGCCTCATGTTAAAAAAAATTTTATTTTCCAATACATAGGGCACTAATAGTAGAGAAAAGTCTTGCAATCATGCTGGAAACTAAATTTCTATTTTCAACAAATTTTCATAAAGTAAAGCTTTTAAAATCTGTTCCGCACAATTTTAGGATAATGTGTCAATATACGTTTGTCATGTTAGCATGTGATTAAAATTTTGTTCTCACAAAAAAACTCATCAAAAATTAAACAAAAATTGGCAAGGGTGTCACAATCTTTGTAGGCTAATTTAGTTGCCTACTATTTACCAACAATATCCATTCATGGAAAACTGGTTTGAAGCAATTCAACTCCTGATTTGCCAATAGCTCAAAACTAATGTAACATGCACAAAAAATTATTTGGCCAAAAATGGTCAGATTCAAAATTTAAGATATTTTTGTTTGAAACAATTTTTCATAAAATTCATTAGTTTTTAAATATATCTAATAATCGGCAGAACATATGGATATCTTGTGTTATCTCATAAGACATGCATTTTATGAAAAAACATTGTTTGACAAAAGTTATATAAGATTATAAACCTAATAAGGTATATTTGTTTTTGAGTTATAATGAATATTATTTATATAATTTAACATTTTTGTGGTAAAATTTAAAATAAAACAACAACTTATATTTGTGTACAGGCTGCAGTCCAAGTGCTTCCCATTCTTGATATAGATAATTATTAAGAAAATTCATTTTATCATGCCTAAGTATTATTTTTAATAAAATCATCAAAATATATTTATTATTTGAATTATAATAATACAATAAACACAGCAATAAAAAAGTGAAAGTTAAAGAATTTAAATTACTACTAAAATTATGATGAATGTATAGATCAAAAACATATAAAATACACGTTTATTTTTATTGAAAATATTCACTTTTTCCTTTTTTCAAAAAAGATTAGACAAAAAAACTCTTATAATATAAATAATTACAAATCAAATTACTTACACCACTTCAAATGCAGCGTTGTTGCTTTAGGTTTACCATGAAGGCGAGGAGATGCACAAATACCTGGTGGAACTGGTAAAGTTGTTATACTACAGATCTCTGAATACTAATAATATATATACAACCATATTAATAATATATTCATAACTAAATTTTTGAATGAATAAACAAAATATGTATTATTCAATTTTTTTATAAAAATAATGGCAATGATATATTTTATCATAATTTATTAAAATTGTGTGAAATATTAGCGTAAAATATTTGAGTATTATATAACTTATTATAAAAATTAATAATAAATTCTATCAATCTTGGAGACTGCAAAAAAGTTTATAAATGAATTTTTTTGACATTTAGAAATATAGCTAATCTCCTATTAGATCAATGATTTGAATAAATATAAATATTATGAATAAATTGATGGGCTTAATTATTAATTCAAATCACCAAAATATTTTCGCTGATGATTTTGCACTAAAAATATTTTATTACAAGTGACTTTTCCTAAAGGTTACTATAAATATTAAAAAACTTACTACATTAGCAGAATAACAATTTTTTTATACCATTATTATCTTTACAAAATCTTTCTAGTTAATGTTTTTATACTTGTTAATATCAATATAAAAGATACTAGCTATTTTACTGGAAGATATCAAAAAGCCATATTAAAATCAAAATTGTAAATAAGTATAGTTATTAACTTTTTAAGTAGAAATCAAACTGAAATAAATTTATCACTCATTTTTTTATATCTCAATGAATACCTTATTGAAAGATAAAAGGATTGCAAGAAGCTGATTTCCAAAAGGAATCCATAAATAAAATCAGAGGTATAAGTTATTGGATTGGCAGGAGAGGGAAGAGAATAAAACACCTAGAAGAGAATAAAACACCTAAATATTGATAAAAGATACAAATTTCTTAATGATATCATATGTAAAAGAGAATATTTTGAAAATATTCCAAAATCTTTTTCCATGCATTTTTTCCTTCAATAATACATTTATTCTAAAAGTCACCTGACATTCTATGAATAATTGGAATTAGAAATGTAGATAAAGTAATTCCTTTAGATTTTAAATAAGAAAGTACAAAAAAAATATGAGTTTGACCTTCGTCATCTCTCAATACTAATTGTAATAACGCATTGTGTATCGTTCTTTAATTACATGCACAGAATCTTTTTCATTTTTTTTTTTTTTACTCAAACCCCCAAGAATTAAAAAGACAATGACAGAACAGATCGAGTACACTGTCAGGCCTTAGTTGTGATTTTAGCCCAAGACAATACAATCATTAAAGAAGTGATTTGAAACTGGATTTGAGAGAAAAGTTACTTCATTGGCAATGATTATACATTTGGGCAGTTTTACTTAGGGATTCCCCTGCTATCTAAAAAGTGAAAAAGGCCTAAAAAAATATATCTAAAAGCAGGCTCTCACATAGTCTGACTAGATTATTGTGCCTCGCAGATTACTCATTAAAGTGATAAAAATAATAATATTATCAGTAATATTGGTAAAGGAGGAGGCAGTGGTAATACTAAAGGTAAATATTGTAAATCTAATTTTTTGCCCTATATCTAGATAAATATGATATGCAAACTTTATTTGATATAATTCTTCAAGACCAGAACAGAGACAGCACTGTTAATGAGCTGTCAAGATTTACGATAGATATAGCTGATCTTAATGAAATAAGTTTTCTAAAAATTAAATGGCTAAAAGTTTTCTTCAGAAGGTTAAATCAGTCAATGAAAGAAAAAGACAGATATTGGATTTACTGTAATATCTATTTTAGTACCTATTCTTGGAATTCTCATTGTATCAATGAAAGACTAAAAGGTTTTATATTTCATTACACAATAGCATCTGTGATCATTTTATTAGGTATATGCTCCAGTATTAGATTCAGAGAAACTCAGAAAAAGAATGCTTTTAATCCCTGAATAGCATTAATTCAGTAATAGCATTAAACAATTGAATTTTCCTTCTTGGTAACTTTAATACATGTTAGTATAAACAGTAGATTTTGGACAAAAGTTGGAAACCACAATATTAGTGATGTAAATTTAAATAGACTGTTAAATCCCTACAAATAAATTATATCGATATATCCAGGCTCAAAAAAATAGCATTTAATAGGTTACATTATAGTTAGAAGTCATAATATAAATTCAATTTTCGAGCACTTGGATGCAATTGTAAGAAAAACTTATCATAAATGCATTTTGAATCAAGTTTAGCGATTTCAGGGACTACTTATGGCCTCATATTCATAGCAATGAGATATATGTGGGTGGGTGCATGTATATATATATATATGTGAAAAGTTTATTCAAATTATAGGGTCCATTTTTTTGAAAGGGGAAAGAAAGATATAACAGAAATTCATATTACATGAGCATTTGCAAGCATAGATTGCTGAACAGATCATATATTAATATGTTCCAAAATTAAATGATAGTTGTATTAAATAATAGGTCTTATTCCCAATCACGTTCACAAAAAATTGATATGTATTCTTAGGAAGAATGCGCTTATGAACTTCAACATTTATTAAACCCTAAAATTGCTAATTAGACCTTCAGGAGTGTCACATTACTGAAGCATAGAATTATCTTAAAGAGTGTATTATGGATACAAGTATATCCCATTTTTTGGGTTCACTATGTACAGAATTATGATTGTTTTTTCAACAATAAGGTCATTGTTAGTGATTTGATTAAAAGGAAACGTGCGATTTTTGCTTGCCAGAAAAAGAAATTAAATATGGAGTTTCATAATAAATATAAAGATTTAAAAGCAAAAGTTCAACACCTAACAAAAATAATTGGTGAATTAAACTGCAAAGGAAATACAGAAATTCACTTGTAGTTACTACTCTAGAATTGATATCACAATCCTATTAATTCCAGCAATGAAACTCTCTTATATAATGACAATAATATTTTGAGTATATTACTTATAATACTTCATTCATATACACTTTAATGCAAGTAATATTTTGAGTACATAGAAGAAGTATTTTGATCATCTTTTGAATAATATACAAAAATTAAAATGTGTAAAATTAAGAGCATGCTGATGAGCTCTAAACAAGCTTTTTTTTTTATTTATGATAAATGCAACTACAAGAGAAGGCATTCAAATCATTTTTATCTTGGATTGTCCCCATCCCCATACCGGTTTCAACCTATGGGTCTCTTCAGTGAGGAGTTGGGACATTAGATTCAAAAAACCAACTCAAGCAAAGCATTTATCTAAAAGTTAATTATCAAGAAGAAGATCTGAAACTTTTAGACATCTACATGTCTTTAAAGTCAGCTCTCCAACTGAAAAAATCATATGGGCTTGAACTTAATTCAGATACTCCATATATTAGTAGGCTTAGCCATTTAATTTAGCCAAAGCCACAACAGCAAAATAATAATAGTAATAACAAAAAGTCAGATGTCACATGACTTATAGATACTTTAAATGAAATATCCATTTTATCTATTCCTTTAAATTTGGACAAAGATATCTAGCTTTAAAAAAGTCAAAATAGCTCTTCAATTTTCTAAAAATGGAAAGGTTGCAAATCCTAATGAAATACCTGGAGAAATTTTAAACTAATATATTGAAATTTTTTAGAAATATATGGATTCATGAAGTTGTGCCAACTAATCTTATGAATGTTCCAAAGGAAATATAATGATTTCATAATTATCATGAAATATCATTGCTATCTTTTACAGCAAATGTACTTTCAAGGACTTGGTTGAATAGGTGTCTTCTAGACATAGATAGTTCCCAGACACATTATATTTTTAGAAAATCAAGAAGCATTATAGACAAGATTTTTGTTGTTAGGCAAATGCAAGAGAAGTGTTAGAAAAATAAATAAATTATATATTACTTTTATTGATGTGATCAAAAGCATTTGTCAATTTCTCAAACAAATTTTTAGCACTACTGAAATTATTTGATTGTCCATCAAAGTTTATTCATATTGGAAAAGATTTGACATGACGGAAATGAGAGGAAGTAACATTACTATATATGTGATAAATTTGAAGCATTTGAAATGAAAAATCGTTGTTAAACAAGAATATATATTTATTCTAATAGTTGTTCAATTTTATGATACTGATACTTGGAACTATTTATATGTGGATTAATAAAAAAGAATTAAGATATTGAACCATTTACATATATATATGGCTCAAGTATACTGGCATTAAGTAAGGTTTAAAAGAAGTAAAATTTAAAATCGTCAACAGGTGTAATTTAGTTATTTTTTATTAGTTAGTGTAATTTATATTTTTTTTGTATATACAATGAAAGCTATTTATGTTTAAAATTATTTATTTTATTAAAGTAACATCAATATTGGAAGAAATATAAGCAAATACAGATTACTTTTACAGACAATTAAAGATGGCAGAAATAAGTTATAAAAAATAGAACTTTGTAACTAAAAAGTAATAAGGAATGTTGAGAATTATTGAATGATAATAACACAAAGGATAAAGATATGCACAGAAACCTCAAAATGGGCATCAGTATAAAAGAAATAGACAATTTTAGAATTGATCTTTTTACCTGTGTGTTTTGGGCTGTTTCTTGTGTGCAGCATTTTCGAAGCAATAATAAAATGTTATCACTTAGAACTACTAAGCCGAATCTATTCTCCATGTGTGAATAGAACCAGATTATTTGCTGGCACCTTCTCTCACCAAAAGTAACCAAAGGCTTCGTCTAGCCTTGTCTTAAATATGGATAAGAGATGCAAAAGTGGTACTGGATCAAAGTCATAAAGAATTATCATGGACTCCTCATAAAGAAACTTATAGGTAAGTTAATCGTCATATCATAACTCATATCTATAGAAGAAAGAGATTTGTGAACTGAATTTAAATAATAAACCGTTAATGTAGACAAAAAAAAAGAAGAGACATTTGTTTTCAAAATGAAATATTTGAATTCAATGGTTAATATATATCTGATTACACCATGTATGTGTTTCTTTTCAATATTTTTTTTTTTTTTATTATAAGTGTTTAAATGTTTAATGTATCCTAATAAAACTTTTATTACTAATGTAAACCTTTCATTGTATGTGCTTGATTTTAATTAGTTATGTTCTTAATTTTAGTTTATAGATGTTAGTTTAAAGAATTGTGTAAATTACCTTTGCTAATACACTTGATTAAAGCATGGGGAAAATTCTTATAATAAATTAAGTGATGAGTAAACGTAATTCCCGCTCTTAATGTCAATAATTTGTTTTGTAAGTCTCAACAAAGACATTAGAAGTCTACAAACTCTGGCATCCTCTTAAATAAATTAACTCCATCGGCAATTAGAGCTGCAAGAAATTATTAGGTCGAGTTAATCAGGAAATATATTTTAGAAATGTTCAAACTCATAGGATACATGAACGAAATATTTTTCTTTTATATAGTTTGATTAACTAATGCATTGCAAAATGTAAAGTCTAACCCAAAACATAAAAATGTTACAATATGATATGGGTTTTATAGTAGAATTTTTAATTTAAAATGATTAAAAAGAGAAAACAAAAACTTCATCTTCTTGGATGTAGAATTACAGTATGAAAATGAATGTGCTATTTTTGCCAGTTCAAACGATGATCTACAGAAATAGAATATAATTTAATGTGCAACTATGGTTTAATAAATACTATTCAAATCAAGTTCTTTATCAGCAAATGATAGAAAAAAAAAATCTCAGCAAATTTTAGCTTCGATGATTATGTTGAAAATGTGAAACAATTTAAATAAATTGATAATTTTATAAGTAGAAAGATAGACATAAATGATAAAGATGTACATAGATTCCAATGAACTGCTTTTAACAAATTAAAAAGATAAGAGTATTTCATTACAACAAATAACTACTGCAAATATACATGGCTGTTATGATAATTAAAAAAGCAAGTCATATATAACGTAACATTACTTTTAATAATCTTGTAGTTACAAAAATGCACACAGAGAGCACACCAATAGCTCAAACAAAGTGACTATACAGAAAGTGAGTTATTAGTTTTTATGTTGGGTTTGCGAAGAGATAAGGGGGATTTAGATATAAAGGCCATAGAGTTGACAAAGATTATGTTGTGGAAATGGGATGGGGCAGATTATGGGAAGACTTAAGAGTGGGGAATGGAGAATAAAATGGCTAACAGGTTTATCTGGGCATAATTGCTGAGATATTCTTGACTTCGTTTAAGGAGAAGCCAAATACATCACATCACATCTTAATTAATAAGTGCGGTATGAGAAAATATTTAAAATCTCTATCCAGAACACTCCCATCTCCAGACCAACTGGTTTCGAGCTTATGGCTCATGTCAGTGGAGAGCTAGGTCTAGTGTCCGAATATTCTAGCTCTCCACTGATGTGAGCCATAAGCTCGAAACCAGATGGTCTGGAGATGGGAGTGTTCTGGGTAAAGATTTTAAATATTTAAAGATTTTAAATATTTTCTCATACTGCACTTATTAATTAAGAGCTTGTTTGAGCTACTGGTACGCTCTCTGTGTGCATGGCTGTTATATTACCTAATTTATTATATGGAAGTGAGACTTTGATATCCTATCAATGCAATGTAAAGGTATTACAAAAGTTTCATTTAAGGAGATGCTCTGTGAAATTTTAAAAATACAATGGCAAGATCATTAAACCAATTAATATATTCTTTAACTTACTGAATGTAATACTACAGAATCCACTATTGTAAAATTACAATTTCACTGAAATTGAATGTATAAAATTAATAAACAATGCAAAACTTCCTAAATTAATATGTTATGGTGAACTACTTGAGCATGTTTTCATAGGAGAGATAGACCCTATATATGTTATAAGGATTATCTCAAAAAATATTCTAAATACGTACATTTTTTATTGTCACCATTGAGAAGATATAGTAGCAAATGGAATATATATTAGAAAACTATAATATATTGCAGTATTTCAGAAAGAAAAGTTTTGTGCAGAAATAAATAAAAGAAAGCATTGCAAAATATCAGATAAACAGAAAAATGGACTAGCATATTTTATATGTGGATATATTCATGTTTCACAAATTAGTTTGCATAACCTTTGCAAAATTCATCTCTGGAATAGTAGGTTTTTTTAAATCTTGGGAATTAAAATGGCCATATTTGTTTGTGAATGACTGCTGCTGATGATCTAGTTACATTTTTTGTAATTATTTACTGGAAAATTAAATATAAACAAAATTTTTGCATCTTAATTCAGTTACATTTTTGAATGACCTACTTTTTAAATAATTCAGATTATTAACAAAAATCAAAAAAAAATCTTGATTGGGACAACTGAATAAAATTGTTTCTCATTAAAAGTAAAAAAGAACGGAACAAAAAAGTTTAGATAAAGATTAAAAGATTCTGATTTTGATGATCATATGTCCACTATTTCATGGTGATTTAATAAAAATTTTCAAAAATGGTTGTTAGATGTTTTTAATTTATATTGTGTAATGTGATTAAACAATATTAATTCTAGTACAGAAAAATATGAACCGGTTTATTTTTAGCTTCTTTAAAATTTACACAAAATTTCTACAGCAAAATCAAATAATATATTCTTTAATTTGATAATACAATATTGCAAAATAACAATATACTACTAAAATATAAATATGCCAGACTTCATAATGTACAAGCATCTATTTGACAACATAAACAAAAAATATTCAAATAAAGAAAACTTTCTAGATATATATATAAACTATTGTCAAAAATTATTGCTAAAATAAAAAAGTGATTTAAGATTTTTAAATCATTCTAAATATTTAACTGCTTTTTTTTTTTTTTTTAACAAAAAATGTAAAGTAAATAATTTTTTTTTTATATATATAAAGCATATTAAATTAGAATATAATCAGACATGAGAAATGCTCCTTATTAATTATCCAAGCTCTCATAAAAATAAAAAAATCTTAATCTAGAATTACAAACACTATACCTCACTATGACCTCCAGCGCTTCTACAAAAGACCCGAACATGATACATATATCCTGGTTGCAAATGATCACAATTAAAATCGTTTTCTGGACCAGTATAAACCATTTCAAATCCTAACAAATACATATATATATATATATCAATTTTGGAATGACATTTTAAAAATCTCCTGAAAAAATATTAATAGCTAAATAGTAGAAATAAAAAATGACAAGAATGTAAAATATTAAGTAAATAAAATTATTAATATTTTTTAACAATACTATGGGTACAGAGTTATTGCAGAAAGAATTTCTTCTTTAACATCTCAAAGCAAAATAATGCAAATTTTTTAAAAATAGTGTTAAAATTGAAAGACTATAAAAATAAATAAATCTATACCTAAATAATCAAACATAATAATTGGATATTAAATTATTACTTAATAAATATATTAAATAATATTTTCAAACTCAATGTTTTAACTATTTATTTATAATCTTTAACAAGTTTTTATCAAGGATAATAATTCAGAAAACAAACACAAGTTGGAGGAATGATATTTAATATATTTATTTAGAAATAGTAGATGAAGTTTTATAAGAATTTGTGAAGATATTTCTTAATATATAACTTTAAACTGCTACTTCATAATTTCCAACAACTTTGATTTTGATAAATAATTTTGCTTATTGTAAAATTGCAACAGAACAATATGTAGATGAACTTTAAATGTAAGTCAAACAATTTTTTTCCAGTCAATAGCAACCAGTTTATTATAACTAATAAGGAATTCTGTCACTTCATATAAAAGTGCAATTTTTGTCCAATCTTTTTAATATAAAACAAATGAAAATGATAAGTTAATACTTTGCAGAATAATTTTTTTTTTTTTTGCTCTAATTTTGAAACCAATTTTACAATGTGATATTAAAACTATTATTAAATTTATATATACATTAGCATACTTTTCATCTTTTTGCCATAGCAATATGTAAACTGAAGATATGTTAGGTCATGTGACATTTTATTGGTATTGTAACTGGTCAATAGAAGTTGAAGGAGCAAAATGTTCAAACAAAATAATAAGACAAATAGTTAATTAATTAAAACTCATTCTTCATACAAATATTCATTTGCTTTAGCTATCATACACTCCGAACATTGCACATCAAAGAGCATGTTCTCAGTTATGGGGGTTTTATTCTACAAGTAGTGTGTGTAGCATTAATTGTGTATATTTTATCAGCAACTGTTATGTATAATACAAAAGTATTATAGTAGTATGCTAACTCAATATAATTAATTAGTGTGTTTTATGAAATAGCAAAGTATTTCATTCTATACTTGCTTCAGTGAATGCATGAAATAATAAATTTGTAAAAAAGGGAACAATTTATTAATGATGAAATAAAATAATAAATCAAAAAATAAATCGCTAGAATCTTCTGTGGGATATTTTCTTTTTTGGGTACTTTTCAAGCCAGAAATTATAATAAAAGAACAAATGCTTTCTCTCTTTATAACTTTAAAAAAAAAAGGATTACTATAGTTCATTGCTAAATAGCTTTTCTGGATATAGTTTTGTTTATTATTAGAAATTACGATAATTCAAGTTTCTTATAGTTCCTTCATGAATAAAAAAATAACATCATTTTTGACAAGTTCTAAAATAGTTTTTATTCTTTAGTTTTCTAAAAGTTCAATATTCTTTTCATTTATTTGTCCTCAATATTCACAAAGAAAAAAACAATATCAAATTATTAATGGTTCTGGCTTTAGAATATCTTACCACTGTCTTGAAAGTCTTTTTTCTTCCTTTAAATACTTTTTTCTTTCCAATACCATTAAATAGAACATTAAAGGCAAATTACACAAGGTGTTAGTATCCTTATTTCTTCTCTGGTAATCCATTTGCAGAATTCCATTTTTTTACACAAGTAAAACAAAATAAAGGTAGCACGCTTCTCTAATTAGACATCACATAAATTAACAGTTTCATCATGTGGACTCCAGTCATATGCAGAATTGAGACTGATATTAGATCTAAATAGTGTTTTAAGAACTTAATAAAGTTTATGAAGATCTAGATCCAGAAACGATAAATAAATTATGTTAAAGAAATGGCAAATAACAGCTAACTGCTATCATCATGTGTTATAACTCCATATGTCTTCAGGCAAAAATGCTTATCATATATACAAAACAAACATGGTACAAATCTTCTCATAAATATATCCATAACCATTGTATTAAGCTTTTTTTTTTTTTTTGTGGCGTATAAATCTTATATACCACAAGAATTATAAAAAAGACTGAAGGTTTAATAATTTTTGCTTTAAACTTATGTTTCAAAGAGCTAAAATAAATAACTATTATTCATTAAAACAGGCAAATGCTATACGTATTGCCACTCAGTGCAAGCCAGAGTAATCAATGGATGCCAGAAGGCTTGTTCATAAAATCCCCATCTAGTGCATACTGAACCAATATCCCCAGACTAGTTTCTGGCTTGTGGTCTTCGTCAGTGAAAAGCCTTGGATCTGAGAGCACTGCACCTAGATCTTAGGATTTAATGCAACCCTCCAACAGCCACCTTTTATCGCCCCGAGTGGCAATATGTATAGAGAGTTTTGCCTGTTTTAGTAACAGTTAAGAGCAAGCATAAAAAATAGTGATCACATGATGTTTATTGGCTTAAAACCAATCCTGCCTAATAGAATAGTGGTGGCTATGATTATTAAAAAACCAAACACACCAAAATGTATGGGTGCTGAATTGAGTTCAGACCTATATGATTATATAAGCTGATGAGCTCGGATTGAAAATATTGTGGGGTTTTCAATTTAAGTCTCATAGTTTTGTAGTTAAGTAGAGATAAAAGGTCGCTGCTGGAGGGTTGCATTAGATCCTAAGATCTAGGTGCAGTGCACTCAGATCCAAGGCTCCTCACTGACCAAGGCCATAAGCCAGAAACTAGTCTGGGGATATTGGACGAGCAGGCACTAGATGGGGATTTTATGCATAAGCTTTCTGGCATCCATTGACTATTCTGGCTTGCACTGAGTGGCAATATGTATATAGAGTTTTGCCTGTTTTAATAACAGTTAAGAACAAGCATAAAAAATAGTGATCACGTGATGTTTGTTGACTTAAAAGTTATTCATCGGTATAATGATTGCAAAAAATCATCTGACCTTTTAATAAAAAAATTATATGATAAATATGTGAAAATTTATTCTGTTTAAATAAACTAAAATGGGATGATTTGAAATAATAATCTCATTTTGAACATTACAATTCTTTCCATAATTATAATATGTAACATCAACTTTATAATCAATACCAATCATCATGATAATATATGCATAAAAAATTAATTAATATCACTAATGCTATAGTATTCTACATTTTCCTTATCTATCTTTATACATATATATATATATCTCTTTTTCTAATTTATATATATGTATTAATATATATTACAGATAAATTTTACTATATTCTTCCAATCATTTGGTGTGCTTTGCCTTTAACCTCCTTCATTTAGAATATCAATAATAATTCCATCATATCCTAAATTTTTCCCATTTTCATAGATTCTTTGTTTCACCTTTTTATTTAAAATATTTGGCAATTTAGAAAATATAGTAATTGTAGGAGATGCTTTGTTTTCTTGTTCTTTATTATCATACAATTCTTTATATAACTCTTCCACACATTTCATTTTGTCATCTCTCTTTTTTAGAAACAATTCCATCTTATTGCAGAAATAACTTTCCTTCCAATATTAAAATGTTTTATTCTTTTTTTCCTTATCCCATTTGTAATTAGTTTGCTTAAATGTTTTGAACATTAGCTAAATAAATGTTTATTCTCTGTGCTAATTTTGCTAACTGTAACTGAGTGTGCTTTTGGCTGGTGAAACCAGATTCATAGTACTCACTTTCAGCTGGTGAAACCAGATCCAAAGCACTCACGAGTGCTATAAATCTGGCTTCAACAGCCTAAAGCTACAGTTAACAAAATTAACATATGTAAATTTAAAATATTACTTTACTTTTGAGACTTCTATTCTCTTCTAAAGTTTTCTTGCTAATTCACATTTATATTTATCTTAGATAGTTGTTAACTTTTTTCATACCATTTATAATATTTTGGATATTCAAATCTTCTTAATGGATCATTTTAAAAATATTCATTTTCGTCTTCTTCATAATACATTATCTTGTGACAGAAGAAAATCTGCTGATAAATTATTCCTTTTTGGTATCAGATAGCTTTCTTGCAATTCTTAATAGAGTATCAGTTATCTTCTTATGGATTTCAGTCAAGCTGAACCATCTTCAAAATCCGTCATTATTTAAGAACAATTTGTAATTTCTAATTTAAATTCTTTGAAGTTTTTCTGAAGATTAGAAATATCAATTGTTAATGCTGACTTTCTTAATAATTTTAGTCTCTCTAATTTTGCATTCACATATATCTCACTAATCAATAATCACTTTCTATATTGAATCTATTAAAAACATTACAATCTTGAAATATGAAATTTTCTCTTAATCAAAATATAATTAATTCTGCTAAATCTTCATTTGGATGCTTCCATTCCCATTTAGCATTTTTGTTTAAAAAAATTTCATAATATGCAGTTTTCCTTCTCCCAATTTTTTCACCGTAAGTAAATGTACCTACAGCACTTTCATCTTTCAATTGCTACTAATTATAGTATTAATTTTCCACAAAAATTTAAAAATGTTGTTTGATCAAAAGCATTTTGTATATCCATATAAAAAATCCTTTACTTCTTCATCACAATAAGAACTCGTAGGGGATAAATCTGAATTGCCTGCATTTGTTATCATCCATTAATTTGTGTAACTAATCTTGCCAGTCAGTCTGTCTGATATACCATCAATTTCTACAATTTCGTTCTTCCTTTTTTTATTTATAATGAATGCTATATTACTTGTGCTTAAAATATTTGTGTCTTCATAGTAAAATACATATTCAGTTTTTAAATCAATTGTCTCTTCATCTTTTCTTCTATCTTCACAAAGTCCAACAATGTCCCAGTAAATATTAGATCATTCTTCATCTAATTCAAGCAATCTTCCTTCATTTAATAGTGATCTGCAAATATAGTTACCTAAATAAAAAGTTAACAGCAGCTTTGACCTGCAAGCAGGAAATTGTAAGCAACCTAAGCCTTCTGCTGTATACCACCATCTTGGCTGGTGATATTACAGCCTCTTTGAAATAAGAGCCATAATTTAATTTGTCTGCCATGATTATAAAATATTTATTGAAAAAAAAAAAATCATTCACACCCATTCTAGTAACCCATCCATGTTCATTTAATATATGAATAATCGCTATAAAATAACAGCTACAAAAACAAGAAAGTGTTGAATGAATTTTTAGAAATTTGTCCTATTCAGTTTTTTAAGACTTTAAAGAGGATCAAAAAGTATCCTTTCAGTTATCAGCAAACTTTTCTGTATCCATTAAAAATATATATAAGACACCATGTAATCAAATTATTTGACTTAAAAAATAATTTTCAATTACAATTTAATAGAATTTAAACTAAATTCTGAACATTTATTACATTCACTTTCAAATTGATGCCTTCTAGATAAGTTTGCATTACAATTACATGCAACAATGACATAGTAGTAACATTGTTTCCACCATTAAAAAAATAGTTTCATCCAATCCTTCATAGCTGAAAGGATCTTCTAACTTGACTGAAATTACATTCAAAGAACAATTTTTAAATATTAGCCTCTTTTCTTCTTTTATGAAAGATGGTCTAACATTAAACTGATTGAAAATTACTGATAAGTTATGCTATTTTAAATGATTGTTCTACTTTTTTAATTAATAACTAATTATTTAACTAATAGTTTTCATGTTAAACTTACCTTTGCCATAATCTAATTCTAATACATAGTCAATTATTTCAGATCCACCGTTATCTTTAGGAGAATCTAAAAAACATAAACACAAAAAAATCTTATTAAAACAATATTAATAATATATATATAAATTAGTGATTAACAATAATACATGTAAATTAATGATTATTTAACAAATACAAAAAATGAAAACAAACATTATTTTTTGTAAGTAGGATTTTTTAAAAAAAATTGAAATCGAGTCATATAGTATGTACTTTATTATAAAAAAAAAATATTGTGATTAAATTAAGAAGACTAAAACTTTTTCTACCAACCATTTAATAAAATATATTTAGTTTAATGTATTTTTTTTCTTATTAAATAAGTTTAATAAAAAATCAAATATTAAAATAAATCTCAATAATATAAAATATGACATACTGGATACTAGGAATTTAATATTGAGCACGAAGGTTATGATTTTTAAAGATCTCAAGATTGTTGAAGTATATTTTAGTCTTATAAACTGTAGCGTTTTACGGAAAAAAAAAACAACAACTTTATGCTCTTAGCTTGAAAATCAAATATGTGATTTGCAATAATGCAGAATAATTTTGTTTCACAACTAAGATTCAGAGATGTTTTTTTTTAAAGTTTTAAATATAAATAATCTATATTATGTAGTAAAATTGTTTTAATACCGAGAATTAGAGATTTATTTAATTTATATGAATATTTTGACCCCCCCCCCAGATATCTAATGTTACAACAAAATGTAATTAATCTTATAACAATTTTTTTTCTTTCTTCCTGTTAAGCAGATAATATTTTAATATCCATTTATTTTTCCTATTATGTATCATAATTTCCATTAAGTAATCTTTTCTTCAAACAGTGAAGCTGAAAACTTAAAAGTTTATACTTTATTTAACAACTAGACACGTACCTGGCCTGGAAGGCCATCATTTTTTAATATTTTGTTTTTAACTAGTTCCTTTATTATTTTTTTAAAAAAGATTTAATGTAAATTAAACAAAAAAATGTTAATATTATATAAATAAATGTAAGAAATGTATCTGGCCTGAAAGGCTGTCATTATCTGTTAGATATTTGATATGTGAATTTGTCAGCATTATGGACTTCAGACGGCACTCCAGTAAACTTACAGACAAACATACATAAATTTAGACAACAGATAAAGTATGGATTTACATATAGAGAATTTGAAATTTCACTATTAAATGAATTAGTGATGTCTTCAACATCATGATAACCTTAAAATATGTGCAATCCATTGAAAATTCTTCATATTAACTGAATCAATATATTATTACATAAACAATACTTCACTTTATTATCATTGCATTCATTATTTAATACAAAGCAAAATATTTGCTTTTCACTTTTAATTTTTTGCAATATAGAACAATTTTATTAATGCCTTGACATACTGCATAGCAATCTTCTTTAGAGATACAGGGTATAAATAGGAAAAATTATAAATTGTTACAATTTAAATATGGCTTTATTTTACATCAAAACACAATTCTATCCACATACATGAATACACACACCATATAATTTTATTATATTCTTTAAATATATATATATATTTTATCATTCAGTAAACATTTTTTTTGTTGCTGTTATATTAAACATAGACAAAAAAACATATCTCATAATATAAAACTTCAAAAATTTTATCTTAAAATAATTAAATTATTACATTTAATCATACATATATGTAGTTTTGATTCTGCCTTATCAGGCTACTGAAAAGAAACACCATGGTGTTTCTTGATTTTAAACTCAGAGGTAAAAAGCCAATAAACTCACCATGCTGGCTAATGCATGTTGGTAAGCAGCCCATACATGTTTGTATACTACACAAACAATCACATAGTAATAACAGCTGCAACAACAAGAACGTATGGAGTGGTCATTAGGAATTTGCCCTGCCCAGTTCCTTTAAGGCCTCCGAAGTGGAATCAAACAGTATCCTTTCAGTTAATAGCAAACTCCTTTCTGCATCTTCCGAATTGCCCAAAATTTTAAATGAAAAAATGAGACATGCAATTAAATGTATGAAGAAAGGAAAAGCTGCAGATAATGATGGAATTATAATTGATATATTAAAAGAAGCAGGTGAAGAAATAGAAAAAATTTCAGTAAAGTTATATACCAAATATCTAAATGATAAAGATATACCAGATGATTGGAAGAATGCACTATTAAAATTAATATTTAAAAAAGGTGATAAAGAAGATATTAGAAATTACAGACCTATCAGCCTTTTATCAGTTTTATACAAAATTTTTACCCAAGATAATTACAACTCGTCTACAGAGAATATTGGATTTCCACCAACCAAGACAACAAGCTGGATTTAAAGTGATTTTAGTACAGTAGATCATATCCAGGTATTGAGAGAAAGGACAAATGAATATGGGTTGCCATTATGCTTTGGATTTGTAGAATATGAAAAGGCATTTGATTATATAAACATTTTTTCAGTGATAAAAGTATTGGATCATCAAGGTATAGATCCAGGATATTGTCATATTTTAAAGAACATTTATAAAAATGCAACAGCAACAATTAGATTACATAATGATACTGGGAAAGTCAACATTGAGATGGGTATAAGACAGGGTGACTCCATATCTGCAAAACTTTTTACAGCAGTGCTGCAAGAAGTATTTTGTGAATTAAAATGGGAAACTAAAGGAGTGAAAGTAAATGGAGATTATTTAAGTCATTTAGATTTTGCAGATGATTTAGTTGTTTTTGCAAATACTTTAGAGCTGCAGGAAATGTTGCAGGAGTTATCAGATGAAAGTAGGACTAAAGATAAATGTTAAAAAGACTAAAGTAATGTTTAATGAATTTTCACAAAATATGAAAATAAAGATTGATTATGATGAGTTAGAAGAAGTTAACAGTTACAAATAACTTGGTCAGATTATTAATACAGATGGAAACATAATGGATGAAATTAATCATAGAATTAAACTCGGTTGGAGTGCTTTTAGTAGAAATAATCTGATACTAAAAGGAAATATACTTATATGTTTGAAAAGGAAAGTTTTTAATAAATGTGTTTTACCAGTTCTTACTTATGGATCTGAGACTTGGACACTTACTTAATAGAAGAGCAGTATAGAGACTTCAGACCACTCAGAGAAGTATAGAGATGCATGTTGGGAATAACAAGAAGAGATCGAAAATGCAATACTGTATATGGGTAAGAGAGCAAACAGATATTACTGACCTTATTAAAAAAATTAAAAGACTGAAGTTGGGTTGGACATATTGCTAGAAGAGATGATAATAGATGGAGAATTGAAATAACTGGATTCCAAGAGATTGTAAAGACCCAGAAAGAGACCATATGTGAGATGGATGGATGAAATAAGAAAGTATGCAGGGATGATGTGAAGAGAAGCTAAAGATCGGAGATGGATTGAGCTTGGAGATACCTTCATCCTGCAGTGGGTAGATAATGGTTGATGATGATGATGATGATATGAAGTTTTATGGTTCATATGACATTTCATCACATAACAAGTCATCACATTGAGATTTTATCAAACTCAATATAACACATAATATTTCATGACACTAACATATTGTTACATGTATTTTTAATCACATGGACTTTGTATTATCATTCAAAATAATTATGCAAGATTTTACTATATAAAACACTTATTTAATAAGAATCTTTTTTTTCACAAGTAAATTATAACTTAAAATTCTATAAAAAAATAGTAATTTTTTTTTTCATATTTCATTTAGAAAGATTACAAAATATTCCGCTATAAAATTTTTTGATTCATGCTTGGTATTATTTTTTTATAATTGTCCTGATTGTGAGCATTTTTTAAGTGAAAAAAAGTACTAATTTGGAAAAAAATATTAACAAATACAGTGAATTGAAATGTTATGATGCTGAAAAAAGATCATTTTTTCTAATCTATTGCTTACATTGTATTATTTCAATTTTTTTTTTCTATTTCATTTATTAGTTATTAATTAATTTTGTTTACAAATAATAATTTCTATTTCTTTAATAAAATTTTAATTTATATTTTTTACTTCTAAAAAAAAATTGTTCATTAATTAAGGAAAAAAAAATTACTTAGCTAATAAGTTAGCTGTAAAATATCACTTATTAAATAAATATTTTATTATTTTAAAGTATTGTGTAATAATTCTGAATTGTGATCAAAAAGTATATGTGATAATTTGGACAGTAAAGAACATATCTAATATGTTCATGTGATGAAATGTCATTTGATATACTGAACAAGATAAAATGTTGTATGTCAAAATGTTAGATAACTATATATTGTAACGATCAGAATGAGCCAACAACACATAAATCACCACTAGGTAACTTAAACCACC
This sequence comes from Epiperipatus broadwayi, assembly GCA_028023455.1. Classification (NCBI taxonomy): domain Eukaryota; kingdom Metazoa; phylum Onychophora; class Udeonychophora; order Euonychophora; family Peripatidae; genus Epiperipatus; species Epiperipatus broadwayi. The sequence continues at coordinate 10,839,358 of JAQFVV010000011.1, forward strand.
ACAACTCATTCCAATCTACATACTACCTAATTTTTTTTTTTTTTAGGCTCGGTGACCAGGGAGAGGTAGAGACTCTTAAAACTAGATTATTAACTATATGACGTTCCTGTGGCAAAACAAGACACCCAATGCCATGTATATATAAAATACAAACACTTTACTAGTATTAAAATTACAAACAAATAAACAAAAGAAATGACTACCACTCAATTAGGTTGCTAGACTTATAAGATAGTTGAAATACATTAATTGATGAATGTATGTCAAGAATTTAAAGTATAACATATATATTTAAAAGGGACTGCATAATATTTTAATTTGTGATTGTATATATACAAGGAATTTTAACATACACAAATATATATTTTTGTGGTAGATTTGATGATCCCTTAAGCAGGTACGTGATTCTAAGTAAAACAGTTTTAAACGAGAGAGTTAAAATAGATAATCGCCTAATTAACATGATCATGAATGCCTAAATACCAGCTTTAACTTACACAAAAAAGAAAGGCAGTACTAGGTTGGTACAATAATAAATAAATCCAGTGACGAAGTAAACTGGAATACGCTCTTCTCTGTGAGGTCAGATCCAAGTTTCCAAGAAATAAATGGATAACTAGTAGGAAGGAATACGCATTTTCCTATAATAATTAATGAATTTCACCAACAGGCAGAAATGATCCACTGCCCAATTGGTGATACAAAACAAAGGTCCACTGGAATATTCCCACATTTGCATGAATCATATTCAAAAGGAACCCAGTTATTCTATATTCTGAAGCAAGGATAAATGCCTGCTGAAGAAACACGGTCAAGAAATGTGAGGTTAGACAACCCAGAAATGCTACATAAATATTTGGACTTAAATTTAAAATCTATATATATATAATAAAACTTGACTGGTCATATCATAAGATTACAATATGCAAATATTCATTGTATAGGCTTAATTAAGGCCTATGCAGTTATTGTATATTAAAAAAATTTTATAAAAAAATTACTCCCTGCTTAATTAGAGATTTGCCCCATAGGTCTTACATATAGACGGAAATATCGATATGATAGCCTACGATAATATATTAAATTTGAATTAAAAGTTTTAGAGAGTAGATTATCATATTGTAGAGTATACAGATATATTTATCAAAAGTAAAAAAATGAAATTTTAACATTCAACTTCAAACATTACATTTTATTTTAAAAAACAGCAGGTTGTTCCTAAATCATCTGTATGCAATATACATACATACTAGTCACTTCTACTAAAAGAAAATAAAGTTTTACTTTTAAAACTCAGTCTTAATTTTAATTTTAAAGTTATATATAAAACCATGGTAGTTGAGTTAATGGCTATATGTCATTTTTGAAAGAACCGATTTTAAATAGGCAAATTTAAAATCACAAATAATAATAATAAAAAAAACAAATTAGAATCAGAGAGAGGGATTTTAAATATCTTGCTTTTATTTAATTACTAGGCTTTTCTTTAAATAATGTCAAATATTTTAATCATTGAAATATTTTACTAAATTTACCTCCATCTGATTCTTAAACAATAAGCCTAGTAAAATTTAAGAAAGATCGAGTATATATATTGCAATAGTCGCTCTTCCTTACTATGTACAATTAATTAAGCGTGTATTAAAAAAATATTTAAATAATGCAATAAAATATCTAAATAATACGATAATATTTAAGAAACCCGATTTAAAGAATGGTTAATAAATAAATTATTTAAAGCAAAGAAAACATTTCAATCATACCAGAGGCTTTTATCATTTGATGCTTTCAATGGTCTGTGACATTATATACTGGTGGCTTTCTTTTGATGGTGACGGCATAATATGTCAGCACTTCGGATGGTCAATTGTAGGCAAGGACTTGATAGGCCTAGCATTTCTATAAGACCAGTGAAAACCCATACTCAGTTTCACTGGCAATGGCAAGAGAAATTGCAGCAATCTACTTACTCATAGCTTGATATAATTTAACAGCTTAAATATTACTATAATAAACTCTACAAGAAGTCTACAACAACTGTTCCAGAAGTTCACAATAATAATAATTCTTTCTTCCTTTGCCCTATATATAAAAAAACAAAGCCATCCGGATCTTTCTAAATTAATTAATAGGAAAATTCTTTTCTTTATTATCTAAAAAAAATATTACTGATTATAATCTTAATGCAATTTAATTTTGAAATTTTACTAAATGCATTCTTTAATTAAATTCCGAATGTCTTTGATTTTATCAAATTTCCCAGTAATTATACTTTTGTCACCTTTTATTTTAATCACAGTGCTACACAAAATATAAATTCTAAAATTAGAATTTAGTACCTACGTTCTTTTAATATCAATTGGTATTTTAATTAATTAGAAAGTTAAACTTTCTTTGCTGATTTGAAACCCCATCTTTTTTCAGACATAGCAACTCATAATTAAATTTCATAATAAAATTTAAGTTTTAATAAAAAATCATATTTTTATAATATTATTTTTTTTATATACATTGTATTTTTTTTTTTAATGTCTTAAATTTTTTTTACCTTAATAGCAAATATATATACATGAAGCACACATATATACGCATGTATATATATATGTCCGCTTCAATATACACACAAATTGTATATTTAACTCTTATTATAATTTTTATTCATTATTATTTAATTAATTTTCTATTTTTATTTTCTTATCTATTATATATATATTTATTCTTTTATAACATAATTCATTTTTAATTTTTGCTGTTCATTGTTTTATATTTCATGATACTTTCAATATCAAATATTTATTATTATAAAAAAATATATTTAATTTTTATATATTTAAAGCTGACCTTTCTTTTATTTTATAATGAATCAATATCTTACCTTTCTTTTTATTTTTATATTATTTTGTGCTATTGGATAACTCATATTTTGTTAAAAAAAATAATTTCTTACTCTATGATTGCCTTTTGATTTCTATCTTTATTAATAAAGAAAAGCAACATGTTTCAGAATGTTTGGTGAATTTTTCAATGCAATAAATGTCCTTCTCTACTGAATTTAAACTATTGGATTTCTTTCTCCTTGGTCATCACAAAAAAAAAAAAAAACAATGATAAAGTATCTGGAAGTTTTTGGTATCAAATATATTTAAAATTTACATGAATTTAAAAAAAAATTCTATAGAAAGATCAAGAAAAGAAAGCTTATTTTATTTGGAATGAGTTGCTGAAATGATTTATCAACAAATGAATAAAGTCTGCTTTTTATAAACTTTTTATTATAATTTTTACATAATTATTTGCTGCTATCCTGTCATTTATTTAGTGCATTAAATATTAATAAATAGCAATACAATAATAAAATGGTTTAATAATTTATATTTTCAAAATATTGTAACAACAAATATAATTCAAGTTCGTTTTTTATTATAATCTTTGAAATAATTGAAATGAAAATAGTCACTTAATAAAACCAATAATTAAGTTGTTATAAATCTTATAATTCTTAACACACTCCACCTTACTTCAAAAATTGCTATACTTGTTTTTTGCAAGCAACCTGGAAATGAAATTTTACTTTTTCTATACAAAAAATTTCAAATAAAATATATTAGAAATATACAAAACTTTTTAAGTTATTACAGTTTTTTTCTTTAAAAAAAAACCCAAACAATCAAGTAAAGTAATCATAAGTATCATTAATTATTTTGTAAACAACTACCATAAATCTCTAAATTATTATTTAACAGGCTCCAACATTACAAGCAAATTTGCTTAACCGAAATCTATTCTAATAATAGTTATTAAAATATTCTTGGGTTATATATTTAATATTAACTGTTGTTTATTTACAAAGTTATTAAAAACATTTAAATTTACATAAAGATCAGTGCCAATAAAACCAAATATCAGTGAATGATTTGCTATCAATACAACATCATAAAGATTAGAAACAAGTAGATCATTTTTTGTTTTGCAAATTATTAAAATGTCTCTAGAAAAGCTGATAAATAATTTTATTTTTATAGTATACATATTAGTTAATCATAAAAAACATAATATATATATATATGGTTGCAAAAAGGAATTTAGTGTTAACTGAAAAAGACTCATTTCTCTTAGAGGGCCTTAAAGGAAATAAGCAAAGCAAATTCCTTATGTCCATATGTTCCTATCATTTTAGCTGTTATTACTATATGATAATACTATATGATAATTCATATAGTATATAAATAAGGATGAGCTGCTCAACATGCATCAGCCAGCATGGTGAGTTTATTGGCTTTTTACTTCTGAATTTAAGATTAAGAAGCATTATGTTTTTTCTTTCTCAGTTGCCCAATTTGTTTTTTTTTTTTAAAAAAAATATTTACAATCATGACAAACAAAACTAAATCATGGCCTTTATTGCCAGAAGGCTGTAAATCCAGTCAAGGCAGTAGTTGGCAGCCAAAGACAGAGAAGGGTGGTAAGAATCTCCTGATTGCAGACACAGGTTGCCATTCAATAACCTTTTATTTAGATACTTACCAATTGCAGATCACTTTAAAGTGAATGAAGATTGCAAGAATTGGAAAAAGAACTGTTTAATATCAATTGGGACACTATTGGACTTTGTGAAGTTAGAAAGTGAAGAGATGATTTAAAAAATGGACATATACTATACTATAAAGGCACAAATATTGAAAGCACGAGTAGAGTAGGATACATTATGAATAAAAAGTGAAAAAATAACTTTGTGGAGATTGATAGGGTATCAAAAAGAATGGCAAGATTAGTTTATCAATTTAACAATAGATATCAGATGCACATAATTCAGATTTATGTCTCAACAAGGAAAAAGTAGAGGATTTTTATGTATAAACTGTAACCTTATATTTTAGTATAAAATATAAAGATCGATATAACTGATAAAAATTTCACTGTCTTCTTTTTGGTGATTTGATTGCCTTGGTTTGCGTTTTTGAACAGATTATTTTCTTGCATTCAAGATAATTTATTAGAGAGAATAGGTAATATTTTGCTTTACTTACTGTCTGTGTTATTTTAATGTATTTAAATTGCTTCTTTCCATCCACTGATTTGTATCAAAATATGTTTAACTTTTTAAAAATTGACAACACATTAAATTTAGTAAAATGTGATTGAAAATAATAATAATTTTTATTTGTTTAAAATAGTCTTAGAAATTATTTTCATTGAATTAAAAAACCATTTGTTTAACTAATTTTTAATTATTAGATAAAAATATAGTAATTACATATGCGTTTCAATGTAAAAAAAAAAAAGAGCGCGATTAAAGAGATCGTCTGCGATAAGGTTGCTGTTAGAAAAAAAAAGAAAATGGTGTAAGAATAAAATATATGTAAAATATGATAAGCTTATTTTTTAAAAATAGTTAATAAGTAAACGGATTTACCAAAAAGTTTTCTACAAATGTAAACATAAAATGGTGGTATTTAATAATAGAATGAAGTGCTAAATTTAAAAATCTGTTCGGGTCAGCTAGCCAAGTGGATCAAATCGCTAATAATTTTCCAATATTTACACTTAAAAATATGTCGGAGCTTTCAAATTTAAGAGCAGATTTAATTGCAGAATCTCGGTATGTTTGGAATATTTTATTATTCTACAATTTGGCAAAACTAAATAGATGTTTTAATTACAGAAGTTTTTTAAATATGAAAACTTTCTTTTTAAAAAAGAAGAGGTTTAAAATCAAAGTTAAATGTTAAAGTTATTAACATGGTTTAATATTTCCGTTTATAATTTAAAATAATATAGCATTGATTAATTTATTTAACTTTATACTGCCAGTAATGTATTTGCTAGTTAATTTGTTTACCATTTGAATAATGGAAACAGTCTTCAAATAATTAACTAAAACTACTTTCTAATTTTATCGTTAATTTGGAATTATTAAATTATTTGCTCTAATTAGTATCCCTAAATTTAAACGTGGATAAATAAATATTAGCCTGGATGTTATAAACTTGGAACAGTTTTATATAGAAATGTAGAATTTAATAACTTATGAAGAACATTTTCATTTAAACTCTGCGTGTCATGTTTTTGGAATTGTTTTATATTTATGAAGCCACGTAAAATCATTAATTTAAAAGTGCTTATAATATATAAGACAAATAGATAGAATTACATTTATGGAATTCAACTATAATTATAATTATTACTTTGTGTATTTATTGTTCAAGACATTTTTACATGGATTTCACGGATCATATTTACTATTATAAAATGCTGTACAATTTAATTTATGTCACATGTACACCTGCTAGAATTCATGTATTTAAGTAAGAATGAATGAATTTAATTTTATTGTTATATGAACTTGTATGTGAGGTTCATGAGTTATATTTTATTAGGTTTAAATTAAATTAATGGGATTGAATAAAATACTTATTCAAGGGAATAGCGCTCGCAAAAAAGCTTGAAAATTACTAATGAATTTATGATATGTGTCAACCTCTCATGAAGTGTCTTATGAGTCTTTCCAGAGTTCTATTCCTATACTAATGTTACTTATATTACATTGTTGCTATGTTTTTATTTTAAGCAAGATAATTTAATATATTAGTTGTCCTGATTAGTGAAACACTTTTTATTATGCATGAACCCACATCTGCTAAAATGTTAGTGTTTTCTGAATGGTCAGAATAACTGAGGAGGATGATTTTTGCACTTTAAATATGAAGTAAATAGTAATATTGCTTTATAATGTTAAAGGGCATTAATCTGTGCTGGTGGTTAATCCGCAGATTAATTAATTGCCACTTTCTGTATTTTACACTCATTCCTGCGCTGGTGGTTAATCCGCGGAATTGTGTAATTATATTTATTGCTTTATGATGGTGTATAAATCCACAAGGCACTCAGTGTTATATAATTCTTATGTGTAGATGAATGCATCCACAGGAATATGATTTTACTTCATAAATATAAGTTTGGGCAAAGTATTTTGGTTATTCTGCTAAAATCATCTTCTTCCATTTATAAGCATAATTTATAAGTTAGATCATAAAGTGTAGCAGGACATTCTATCTAAGTTACCTCATAATAATTAACTGTTTGTTAATTAATATTTTATCTGAATGTAAGTTTAAATTTTCATTTTATTTAGCGTTAGCATTATAGCTAAATCCTACAAATATAATATTATTTATTACATTATTATAGGTCTACAGTATAGGTTTATTGGTTCTGGAACTGACACATTGGATATTTCATGAGTTGATGTTGAATTTTTGTATAATTTCATCAAGACATCAATTATATCAAATTGTAATATAATGTATGATTAGACTTTATAAAACTGTGCCTATGATATGTTATTGAAGGAAGCCAATGGAATTATAATTTATTTATTTTATTTGTTTATTTATGTATTTAGTTATTACATTAAACATCAATTACTTATTAGTCATAAAAATTGTAAATAAATATTGATTTATAATTAAACTTACTGTGCTGTTGCTATTTGTCATTCATAAAATCAGAAATCATATATCTTGAATAGAGCATACATTGAAGTACATACTATTGTCAGCATGATATAAGAGTTTGGTAATATTTTGAGAAAAACATTTGAATGCTTTTTATCCTTGGTAGTTTATGATGTGTAAGGTACAATAAAATCCCATTTACCTTTTCCATCATTTAAGCTTTGCGTCGTTGATTCGAGTACATGATACAAAACTGACTGATTTTGTAAACTTATAAACAGATTTACCAGATAATGACATGATTAAATGTATTTACTTAATGTTTTAATTGTCATTCATCAGTATAATAAGAGTCTCATTGATATTTATTAAATTATAGAAAAGAACCCAAGTATTCCATGTTTATTTATTATTGCAAAGCTCTTACCTAGACTAGCATTTGTATTAAAAATCATATATGTAATTTTAAAATTCATAATCTTTAGTAATTTCACAAATTATACCATCTTGTCCATGGTCGGCCATAAGGTCTCATGCAATGAAAAATCGCAAATTAAGGTTTGAAGGATAATAAAATTGCATACTTATAATTTGTCTAATGTATTTTCACATACTACTATGATAGGTCTTCGCGGTACACCCTGGCTGCGACCAGATTAGATCATAACAATTTTATGTTATATCATTAGTTTTGTTTGTGGTAATTTGCTCCAGATTTCGGTTATAGTCTTTGGTGTATAATATAGATGGCATGATATGCTTTTGGTTATAGTTCTTGGCACCACAATGATGGGAGCATTCAGTTAGATTGATGGGTACAGTTCCTGGCTGCCCAATGATTAAAACCATTGGTTATAAAGAATTCTATTACAGTTCTTGGCGCCAATATGGTAGGCATTGGTACATCCCTTCAGTCTATTGGTCATAGTAAAGTGGGTTTGATTATAGTAGTTCTCTGACATCAAGGTATTAAGCTTGATTAATGTTGATGGTTACAGGCGAGCTCTTGGCGCCTGTCAATGTGTGGCCCAATTGTCCAATTGATGATGGTTACAATATACAAAAACTTTTGATCAGACCAAACACCATTTTAAAATTGTCATGGGAGATTTAATGCTAAAACTGATAAACAATTGAAAGATGAAAGAACTATAGGTAAATTTGGTTAAGGTGATAGAAATGAGAGGTCATAGACTTGGGGTAGTTTGCAGAAGAAAAAAAAACCTGTATATTATTGATTTTTTTTTTGAAAAAAATGTTAAACAGAAATGGACCTGAAAGTATCCAAACGAAGGTATAGCAAAATTGGATAATATTATAACAGAAAATATGTATTTCAAGATTGTATAATGTTCTTAATAAATTTATTATATATAGAATATGTAAAAATACACACTCTTATCAAGCTTTTAAAATACCCTCAACCCCAGACCGCGGTTTCTGCATCTAGCGTCATCAGTGAGGTGTTAGGGATTAAAAACACTAGAACTAGTAGTCTAGCATTTTATCAATGCCTAACTATTGAGAAAAAAATCTGAAACTTTCAGACATTTAAATGTTCAAAAATCCAGCTATCTTAACTCAAATAGCCGTATGTGACTGAAGTAAATTCAGATACACCATATATTAATAGCTCTAGCAATATAAAATCGCCAAAGCCTTAATAGCAAAAACTAAAATTAAATTGATAAAAAATCAAGTCAGATGTCATATGACCTAATTTTAATAAAGCTCGTATTTACAAATGTTATATTTGAGTTAGATAGCTATTTGAGTTAGATAGCTGGATTTTTGGACATTTAAATGTCCGAAAGTTTCAGATTTTCTTTTCAATAGTTAGGCATTGATAAAATGCTAGACTAACATCTCACTGATGATGCTAGATGCAGAAACCGCGGTCTGGGGTTGAGGGTATTTTAAAAGCTTGATAAGAGTGTGTATTTTTACGTACTCTATATATAACATTTGTAAATATGAGCTTTATTAAAATTAGGTCATATGACATCTGACTTGATTTTTTATCAATTTAATTTTAGTTTTTGCTATTAAGGCTTTGGCGATTTTATATTGCTAGAGCTATTAATATATGGTGTATCTGAATTTACTTCAGTCCCATACGGCTATTTGAGTTAGATAGCTGAATTTTTGGACATTTAAATGTCTGAAAGTTTCAGATTTTCTTCTCAATAGTTAGGCATTGATAAAATGCTAGACTAGTTCTAGTGTTTTTAATCCCTAGCACCTCACTGATGACGCTAGATGCAGAAACGCGGTCTGGGGTTGAGGGTATTTTAAAAGCTTGATAAGAGTGTGTATTTTTACGTACTCTATATATAACATTTGTAAATACGAGCTTTATTAAAATTAGGTCATATGACATCTGACTTGATTTTTTATCAATTTAATAAATTTAACACAGAAAGTGATCAGCAAGATGTGTTAATGAAAAACTAAAGAGATAAAAAATATTAAGAAAAACAGTACTCACAGTTGATATCCCTAACATTCAAAAACATTCCAATGAATTTAAATTAGAACTTGCAAATCATTTTCAAATATTAATAGATTTTACAAAATCAATAGGAAGATAACTAACTGATACACTTTTAATAAATGCAACAAAGATAGCTGTTTTTAAAAAGCAGCAATTGATTAGTAACATTTATACTGAAACTACATAATGGATGAAGAAAAGAAGGAATATGACAATGTACAAAAATAATAAATTAAGAAAGAATGAATATTTAAAAGTTTTGTAAAATGGTGCAAAAAAAAAAACAGTTATTAACAATATAAGAAAATATAATTGTGAATTAGCAAAGAAAGCTATAAAAGAGGATAAAAATCTCCAATGTGTAAAATACCATCTCGGTTTATTTCTGCAATAAGAAACTAAGTCGGAACTATTACTAAAACGAGAGAAATGTGTAGAAGGGCTCTATCAAGAATTATACAGTAATGCAGAACATGAAAAAGTATCTCCTACAATTATTATATCTTCTAAATTGCCCATGAGACATGCAATTAAATCTATAAAGAAAGGGAAAACTCCAGGTAATGATGTAATCATAATCGATATTTTAAAAAAAGCAGGTGAAGAAATATAAAATATGTTGGCAAAATTATATATCAAATATCTAAATGATAAAGATGTGCCAGATGGATTAGAAGAATACAATATTAATATTTTAAAAAAAGTGATAAAGAAGATATTAGAAATTACAGATCTGCTAGTCTTTTGATCAGTTCTACACAAAATTTTTACTAAGATAATTATAACTCATCTGCAGTGAACTTTGCATTTTAATCAATTAAAAGAACAATGTTGGATTTAAAAGTGGCTTTAGCACAGTAGACCACATCTAGGTATTGAGAGAAATTATAGAAACAACTAATGAATACGAGTTGCCATTACACTTTGGATTTGTAGATTATGAAAAGACATTGATTCTATAAGCATCTTTTCAATGATTAAAGCATTAGCCCCAGGATATTATCATATTCTGAAGAATATTTATAAAAATGCAACAACAATGATTAGATTATATAATGATACTAGGAAAATTAATATTGAGATGGGTGTATGATAATGTAACTCCATATCTCCAAACTTTTTATAGCAGTATTTTGTGGATTTAAATGAGAAGCTAAGGAATTAAAAGTAAATGGAGATTATTTAAATCATCTAGATTTATATAGCTAATGTAATTATTTTTGCAAATAATGCTTCTTCAGCGCTTCAGGAAATGTTGCAAGACTTATCAGATAAAAATAACAAAATAGGACCAAAGGTAAACGTTAAAAAGACTAAAGTAATGTTGAATGGATTTTCTCAAAAAAAAAGAAAATAAAGATTGATAATGATGAGTTAGAAAAAAATAACACCTACAAATATTTTGGTTAGATTTTATTACAGATGGAAACATAATGAATAAAATTAATTATAGAATTAAATTTGATTGGAATGCTGTCAGTAAAAATAACTTAATATTAAAAGGAAATATTCCTATGTGTTAATATGTTTTACCAGTATTTACTTATGGATATAAAACTTGGACACTTAACACAAGAACAATAGAGACTTCAAAACACTCAAAGATATATGGAGAGACATATTAGGAATAATAATAAGAGATTGATAATGAAAAATATAAATAAAAGAACAAATAAGTGTTACTGACATCATTGAAAGAATTAAGAGACTGAAGTGGAGTTGGGCTGAACATATTGCTAAAAAAGATGATAATAAATAAACAGCTGAAATCTTAAACAGAATTCCAAGAGATTTAAAAAAACCTAGAAAGAAACCACATGTAGCATGGATAGATGAATGAATGAAATAAAAAATGTGCTGAGGGTCATGTGGAGAAGAGAGGCTAAAGATCAGAGAAACTACATTGAATTTGGAAGGACCTTCATTCTACAGCGAGTTCATAATGATTAAAATTAAAAATGATGATGAGAGTGATGATATATAAACCTGGAGGGGGAAACCTCTAATGAAAGTATTACCAATACAATTAATATAATATATCCCAATTAGTAATCTTAATTCGTTTGAAAAATTAGTTCATATGTTACAACTTATTTACATTAACGCTTATAAAAAAAATGAATATACTAAAACTATAGTAAATTTTACATTAAAAATTAAAATGTCAACATTAAAATGCAAATTAACTACAAATATATCAATTTAATTAGAAATTGTGATAATTATAACAATAGTGGAAAAATAAACTCTTCATCGAGATATATAATATTTCATACTATAAATTTCTAATATTACATATTAATAATGAGATCCCTCTTCAATAAGGTTAAAAGACTATCTTGGGAATATGAATTTGGGCCAATTTCAATTACACATTATTTACATCTATAATGAAGAGAATTTTGTTCTCACAGTTGTTTTCTGAATTTGTTTCTTGTGCAAATACTTAAGCCGTAAGCAATAACGGGTTCATTTTAATCTTTAGCAGTTACATGTTGATGTGGTGACACTTTGCATATTATTTACATAGGACCCTAATCACTCCAACCTATATTATGTGTGTTATATGATGTTTAATCTCATTAATAAGTTTTCCTCTTCAAAAAGCAATTTTTAGTTTTCATTCACTCGAAATTCGTATCAAAATACGTTTTTAATTTCTATAGATTAAAAAGATTGTGAAAAATAGCTCAAATATTGCAAGATTTAATAATTAAAAGCATATAATTGCATGAGCCAATTCAAAAGTTACAAACATCTCTAGATATTTTTATATTACTTTATAATATACGCTAATCAAAAAATAATGTCAAACAAAGATTTAATAAAGAAAACTAAGCAACTGGAGATTAAAATATGAAAATGGTAATGGATAAGTTGCATGTTATGAAGAATAGAAAATACTGCAAAGAAGATTTTAGATTGAGAACACGGTTGCAGATTTGGAATAACTTAGAAAAAGTATCATAGATAAAATTCAGAAAAATTTGAAACAAACACTGAAAGATTAAACAGTATACAATATTTGTTTCTATTCTATTCCATATGAGAAATTAAACAAATGATAATATAATTATTATTTCTTTTTTTTTTTATAGGAGATTATAATAAGGAATATTTATTTAAAGTAAATCCTTATATATATACTTTTTCACAAAAACTAACATTTAGATTATTTTATTTATAATAGGTACTTTAGAAGAAATGCCTTGTATATTTAGTGGGATGGTAGAAAGGCAGACTCAAATGCTCAACATCCTGTGGATCAAGATTCTAGCTCTTTCACTTTTGATACTCAAACTTCTTATTAATTCCCAAGCAATAAACCATATAATGATTATTATAAAAGCATAATGATATATTCTTGTGAAATGTAGAAATGTATCATTAATCAGAATATGAACATTTATTTTAGAAATAAATATATTATAGTTTCCAATCTTTTTAAAAAATTTAAACACAACGTGATCTCAAATAATTTTCAAATTAAAAATAATAATTACATTTAAAATGAAATCAAATAAAAGAAAAAAAAAGTTAGATATCAGAAAACAAAAAATGGTGATAAGCAGTATGATTGAAAATAAATGACTAAATGACTTAAATGATAAAAATAAACAACAATGTAAAAGTTTATACCCCATGTTATTTTAAAACTTGATGAATGAATCCGACCCTTTAATACAGGCTTACTAGGAACACCTGGACGATCAGGTTGTGTCTTGTAAGAAACTGTATCACTCCACCTACTACTGCCTTCTTCATTATTTGCACTAAGCTGAAATAAACCAATTTTATAAGAGTTAATCACAAAAATAACAATATAGTTATTAGCAATAATTTGAGGAGATACCTTTACATATATTTTATTAAAAGTGCATTCAATCATGCACTCATTAAAGCAATAAGAATAAGAAGAAAAAAACTAACTACACTGGGGTCTCGTTTTATGCGGTAGATAGGTTCCTCAGAAAACGCACACAAAAGAATTCGCACAAAAATAGACTTATCTTGAAAAATGGGGGATAGGTTACTGTAATTTTCGAAAATTGCATAAAAGCAAAGCAACAATGTAAAATTATTTTAAAATTCGCATAAAAAAAAAAAAAAAAAATATGACTAATAAAAAATTTCAAATTTGAAAAAAATTGATACAAGACAAACTTTTTTTACTTTTTTTATTAACTGCAATATTTAATTTTATTCCAAACAGTACATTTTTATGCGTAATTTACATTTTTTTCATACATGTATGGTATTTTAATCATTATCGCTATTTGAGATATCAGATTCGTCATGATGTGATGTGATGTAGCTTCTCCTTAAACAAAGTCAAGAGGAAATACAACTAAAACGTTTTCCAATCGCTGTTGATCCTTCCCATTTCGCTAAGCGATCTAAAATTGAAATTTTTGTTTCCAAATATTCTTGGATGTTTTTTCCTCTCCATTAGGATAAACTAAAAGTTTAAAGTAAAAATAAAAACTTAGACTTACGATAATAAAAAGACACCAACTCACCACTGTTGGCAAAATTTAATTAAAACTAACAATTAAAAATTAAATTCTTATTTTTGTCTTTAATTTTTTAATTTTCAATTCCATTTAAAAATCAAATTTCATCGTTTCACATCACATTAATTTCAGATCACGTTATGTAATTTTTAAATTGTTAATTACTAAAAATCAGATTTTAATTGTCAAATTTAATTGTGCCCACGGTTGTTACTCACCTTTTAAAAATAAACTTGGGGACACTAAATGATTGATTAAGTACCCTTTTTATAAAAAGCAAAAAAATAGATCATGATTTAAAATGCAAAAACAATAACATACATAGTATAAGCATCTATAATGTTTGAACAGATTTACATTATAATCTTGTAAAATTTAATGTATGTATATAAAATGGGGAAATCCTGATTTTAAGTGAATTATGAACTTCTTTATTACATAAAATCTATTACACAACTATTATAAAGCACTGAAAATATTGAAATTATTAGATGGAAGTCGAACTCCGATAACACACTATTACTTTAAATATGACGCGAGTGCGCGAAATTTATAATATTTAAAGTAATAGCACATTATCGGAGCTAGATTTCTGATCTAATAATTTTTATCGCATAAAAGAAAACCGTATACAAAGATATTAAGAAGAAACATGAATGGCATAACTTCAAAATCGCATTAAATAAATCCGCAAAAAATGAGACCCGAGTGTACTATATTTTTATTTTTTAAAATATATATAATAAAGTAAATAATGAAATATTTTTATATTGGACTATTTCCATCATCTAATAGGTGTTGTGTTTGAAAAGTTTAATTTTTAGTTAAACATTCAAGATAACTGTTTCAGAAACAGGTTATATATCAACGTTAGTAATATCACAGCAAACAATTGTTATAATATCAGCAAAGGTTATATACTAACTGTTAGATATACAGCAAACAGGTTACCTGTTTGCTGTAATATTACTAACAGTTAGTGTATACTAACCTGTTTGTGTGTATTATTAAAATTGTTTATGTTTGTGTGATATTACTAACAGTTAGTGCATATACTAACCTGTTTGCTGTGATATTATTAACAATTGTTTGCTGTGATATTTCTAACAGTTGGTGCATATACTAACCTGTTTGCTGTGATATTACTAACAGTTGAATGCATTTGGAATGTTTAACTAAAAATTAAACTTTTCTAAAGACATTCAACACACATATTAGATGATGGAAATAGTCCAATATAAAAATACAGCTAGAACACCATCATCACAAACCTTCAGAAAAACACTAAATAATGAAATGTCTGATTTTGGTTGCTATTAAATAAGATCTGGACAATATTCTTTTTATTTGTTTGTTTTTTTTTTTTTTTTCAATAACTTTTTTCTCATGAAATTAGGATATCTTTAATTGTTTGATCTTTTTAAATCACTGTCAAATTTTAATATGTTCTAAAATTTTGTAAAACTTTCAGCATTAAGCTCAGAAAATATGTGATTATGCAAAATACTGCACATCAAATTTGGAAAGAATAATAAGGGAAAAATAAAATGTATATGCTATTAACATAAGCTAAAGAAATTTTTTTAATATATATATAATTATGTTCAGCAATCGGAGACAGAAAAATGGCAACTAATATATTGAAAAATTTATTTAAAAATTTTACTTTTTTTTTTTAAAGTGTGATCATGTATGGTACTCAGAAAAGGAAAAATGTCTGTTCAAATATTGTAAAATTTGCAATTTTTATTGGCAAATTGTTTGTTTCTTTTAAATTTTTCTTTGGATAATGTATAATTGAAGTTGTGTAGCTAAATTCAGTGTAGTTTGTGACTTCTCTGTATATCTAAACTATTTGTATCCTGAAACTATCCTATTCTTCAATTCTTGTTTATTATATTCTCTTGCTTCATTTTTCATAAAGATCAATATAATTATATTTGCTTTTGATTTAGATCTTTTGAATTTATTCCATATCTTTGACTTATAAAGTAATTGTCTTTATAAATTTCCATGCTACTTTTACAACTTTTATAAAATAAATGAGCCTCAGCTAATAAATCTAATTTCAAAATGTACTCCTCTGTATAATTACAACTTTATATTTTCAGAAATTCAAAGGAGATTCATATAAATATTCATTTAAAAAAGTTTTGCTCATTTAAATGCTTTTAAAACCAATAAGAAATCACGACTTACATGATTTTGAATTACTGTTTTCAAATATCATGCCTCTTATAAAAACAATAGAATGCAATAAGAGCATACTATTTAATATTATTTGTCAACTAAATCTTTGAAAAACTTACTTCTTGATTTATATCATATTCCAAAAAAAATATATATTTTGTAGATAGTAACAATATAAACTTCAATAGTATAAGAAAATTTATTATTATTTTTTTTCAAATTGAAGAATTCTACAAAAAATGTTGACATTAAGGGGATGTAGTTTTGTTTAATTAAAAGTTAATCAATTAACATATTGAACTTCAAACTACTCTGATTTCTACACCTCATTAACTATATATTTTTTTATATTAGTTATAGAATTATAATTTTTTCCATGATAATGCTCATTGGTGATATTTAATATAACATTTGTAAAACTTAATATTTTTGTTTTGTGGATCAATTTTAACTTCTTTTTTTAATAGTATATGTAAGCGCTTTAACATGCTGAAGAAGAAGCTGTCAGTAGTAACAAAAACAATTAAACTAAATAAATCTAGGCCTAGTACTTTCGAGATTTTCGCTCATATTCATGGCCAAAACAGGTTATAAACCATTGATGTAATATTACTTAATAATAATGTATGCAAATGCGTATGTACATTAATTTGTCCATTTTCTTGAAATAGCAAAACACGTGTCGCGTCTATTGATCGCGTTGTTATCATTGATAATAAAATACGCCTCCCTGATCTTTCTTTTACAATCATTGGCTTCGGAGAACACTATTTTGGGGTTGCAAGGTTCGAACATATGACCGGTCTGCTTCTCATGTTCGAAAAATATTGAGAAGTTATCATTATTTTTTTTTTGCTCTTCTATAGCATTTTCATTTATGATCATAGTTAGGTTCATGGTGTCAATTTTGGGTAATCATATATATATCTTTTTTTTTTACCTTTTAGTTTTATTGAAATCTGAAAGAGGTAAGTATGGTTTCAACATTATAAAAATTTTCATTTAAGATGTCTATAAATTAAAAATAAACTTTTTTTTTGATTCTCATCTTTAGCTAGATGCTGGACAATATGATTAAACATGAGTGAATATATTAAAATTTATTTTCAAATATAATATGATTTTTCAAAATCTTAAAACTACTCTAAAATAAACTTTATGAGTTAAATGCAAATATTACTTACAAATTTTACTTATGCTACTAATTTGGTTATTTTTTTATTCTTATAATTTAATCCGATTTACATATTTACAAAAATAAATGCATAAAAACTTACTCTAAATTTGTATTCTGTATTGCGTCTTAAACCATCACAGACATAAAATAATTCTCTACCATTATATACAGGAAGAAAGCCATGACCCTATTACAAAAAAAAAAAAAAAACACAAGAAAAATATTTTAAACTTAATATAAACATTAATGTTTACAAAATAAAGATGCTAAATTGAATAACATTAAGAGAATGGCAAACAATATCAAAATCCCTTGATGACAATCAAATCTCACTCCTTGATCACAATACTCTACTAAGGTATGCAACATGTTTACATAAACTTAATTACATAAACATATGCACACACATATATTTCTTTATTAAAAAATTTAAAAATTTATATCTAAGTTTTTAATTTTGAATGTGTGTATATGTAAGAGAAAAGAAAGTGAACTTATAAACCTCCACTCTCAGTGCTAAAACAT
Organism: Epiperipatus broadwayi; assembly: GCA_028023455.1. Classification (NCBI taxonomy): domain Eukaryota; kingdom Metazoa; phylum Onychophora; class Udeonychophora; order Euonychophora; family Peripatidae; genus Epiperipatus; species Epiperipatus broadwayi. The sequence goes on from JAQFVV010000011.1 coordinate 10,857,712, forward strand.
TTATTGTTCACTCACCATAATGTATGAAATTTATTTTAACACAAAAAGTGAATTATGACATATGATATTGTAACGATCCGGAGAAGGCGACTTAACGTAAACTGCACTACAGGGCGCCATCTAGGCATTTGAACCTAGAAAAATTTATAAAGTAGGCAGATACGTCAGTCAAAAAAAAAATTTTTTTTTTTTAAATTTTGATTCCGGTCGTTAGCCCATGTCACTAGCTCAGTGGAATAGCAGAGATTTAATAAGATAATCTAAGAGTATATATAAAAAAAAGAATAAAATAAGCCACTGCCAGTAATTAACATACAAAAATTTATTTACGCACATATATATATATAAGATTTAAAATTGTTTTAGTATCAGTTTACATTTTAACATTTAACATTATTTTTAACTTTACTTTAATTTACATTTAATTACTATTATATTATAATTTTACATTTTAATTAAGTTCGCACATATAAATTTATGAAAGCTTGTTTATAATGTTGAATATAGATCGGTTACATAGATTTCACGGTCAAAAACATTTCAAAAGAAACATAAACGATCAAAATACAAAATTATTGATTACTGACAATTGCGGAGGGAAATTTATATGTAACCCAATAGTATTCACCATAAGATACTTGCATTGTCACCAATAACTTAAAAGACATCCGAATAAATACATTTTAGATACTCACCGTAAGGTATCATTATTTATCGAATGTCTATATATTTTGATCAAATATGAAAACCCAAAACATACTTAACCGATAACCAATCCATGCAAGCGTCTATAAACAACTTAAATTTAATGCATTTTTATTTAGGGTCAAGTATGAATAGACCACATAGATTTGCATTTGAAAATAAAATATTCTATCCCTATTTAACCTTAGGCTAAAATTCACAGTCAAACTGGCATCAATTCATCTGATACATCGATGTATTCAATGTAATACGGAATACGGCAGCACCAAAAAGATTAAGAGAAGATATTGACTTTCATTAGATAGGAATATTACTTCTATCCAACGAGAAGAACAATAAAAAAAAAACTCCATAGAAAGGAACTGCGCTCTGCGTCTTATAATTCCTTCCCTAGGCAAAACGGGAGAGTGCGGCGTATGAAGCGATTCTGCCAGTAGCGAATCTCCGACTACATCTACTAACTACATCAATATATCCAATCCATTGACCCAATCTAACAACGACACAAATAACCTAAGATTACCCTCCCCTAATATAACTTTTCAAATCTATACAGCCATTCACGCCCGACTTAAGTTTAACATTTATATAATTAATTTAACGAAAAACAAAAAAATCATGATAAAAACTTAAAGAATAAAAAATAAATAAATGGAAATGATTTTACATAAATAAGAAAAAAAATACATCAAATAACACTATTAATAAAGAATTTAGTTTGGTCAGATAGGATCATATTGCAATCATTTAAATATAGAAAATTTTAATTTAATGTTCATTATTTATAAAGTTCTTACGGTTTAAAACAGTTCATCTTTATCCGTTGCTTGCCATGAACGTGAATTCCCACGCCGTCCTAAGATTGGTATCCATTTAGCCGTTGTTTTATTTATTCATCCGGAGGTTTTTGCTTTAACTGGTCCTCAATGTAGAAAAACGATAGTTCATTTCTCTTTCTTTACTAGCAAAACTGAAGGGATTGAATCGTGCGTCTTTTTCAATCCCTTCTTCACTTCCGCACTACCACATATCTCTCACATCGTAATTAATCATTCACTAATTAATAATTTCCAAATTTTCCTTTTATACGTATTCGAAGGATTGACTTGGCATTATGTCATCGATGTGATGATCCTTTCGCTGAGGTCCGATTTCCCGATGGATTTCTTTCATTGGCTATTTGTTTCTATTGTTTTCCTATCTGACCGATGTTTTTACATTTAGATGCCCAAGGCTGGTTTACATTTGACTAATTAAATTTATCATTTCCATTTCTGATTAATTAACCTGTTTTCCAAATCAAAGATATATTTAAAGATATAATTTTATCTCCAAATCTCTTTAAAATTTAGTTTTAAAATACTTTTTCTTTAATAAAGTTTTATTTTAATAATTTTTCATTATCTGTGCGATTTAATATATACGAGTTTAAGATGATATTTAATTTCAATTTTTAATTCTTAAAGAAAATTTTTAAATGCGAACTTTTTAATTTACTTTCATGTTTAATAAATATAAAAAAAACAATGTAACGAACGTCTGTGCTTGTTACATATCAGTAAAGTTGCTTAAAAAAAAAATGATCAAAAAAAAAAATATTTTACTTAGGGTTAGTAATTACGGTACACGATTGACGAAGACATTTACAAAACATCCGGTTAATAATTTTACAAAAAGACTATATACAAAAAGAAAAATGTTTACTATCGCTTACCTAAGGACCATTTACGTTTACACCCCACCCCTCCCCACAAGAGTTCTATTTTATTTTATACATTTTATTTTTACACATGGCATGACAAGCAAGTTATTTTATAAATTATTTATTTAAAGAAGGTTGCATTGAGATAAATATGTTTTAAGAAATAATGGGTTTAAACGTGTATATTTGCAGAACAATTATAAATACCACCAACTTATTTATGACTGATTGAAATGCATAAATAGGGTTACACTTAAGTAATTCCCAAAGGTACTCATCGTAAGGCACCATATAAAATAACATTTAAATTTTGAGGAATAAGTTTAACATTTTAGATTTTTATATTAACTTTTAAATTTACATTTAACTAAGTTTCAATGAGTTTAATATTTTATTTAGCTAGTCAAGTATGAATAGACTACATAGATCTGCATTTGAAAAGAAAATATTCTTCCCTGATTTAACCTTAGGCCACAAATTTCGCAACCAAACTGGCGCCAATCCATCTGATACATTCATGTATTCAATGTAGCATGATACGACAACACAAAATACTATACTGTCAGGAAAGTACATCTGAACAGTAAGTAGAATTAGAGAAGACATTGACTCTCCACCAACAGGAATGTCACATCTGTTGGCAAGTAGAACAATAAACAAAAAACTCCATAGGAATGGACTGCGGTCTTCTGCCGACTTACCAACCCATCCATAGGCAAACAGAAGGTGTGTGGCGTATATATGCAATCCTGCCCGAAGCGGATCTCATACTACATCTACTAATTACACAAATATATCCAATCCATTGAGCCAATTCAACTACGAAACGAATAACCTAAGATTACCCTCCCTTAATATAACTTTACAAAACTATATAGCCATTCACGCCGGACTTAAATTTAACATTTAGATACATTCGCACAAATGAATTTTATAAAATTTGTTTTAAAATGTTGAGTATAGATCAGCTGCACAGATTCCACGGTCAAAAACATCCCAAATTAAACACAACCAATCAAAATACTAAGTCATCGATAAGCGTCACTTGCATAGGGAATATACAAATCCCATTAGCATTCATCGTAAGATGCTTGCAGTGATATCGTTGACATATATTCTAATCGAATGTGAAAACCACAACATTATACGAATCTATGCAACGTCTATACCCAACCTTAAATTTCATCATTTAAAATTTAAACAACAAATAATTTATACAATAAGAGGAAAAAAAAAAATGGAAATGATTTTTATCAATCGGAAAACATATAAAATTAAACATTATTAATTTGATTTAAAAACTTACAAAAGTCAGATAAGAGTCCGTTTTTAACATTTAAGTTGGCTTGTTTATCAATTTATAAAACTTGACGAAAGTTCTTAATTGATTTTAATAATTGTTCATTTCATATAGCTTATGGTAGAAGAGTCCAGGTTCCTGTTTCTAATTCCCGCGACGCCCCCATTGGAAGATAATGTTCTGGAGATGGCAATAGCTGGTTCAAGGTATCACAGTCTTTTCATTTTTCTTTTTAAATAGAGAGTGTGGTATGTGCGTCCTACCGCATCTCTCCAACACACAACGCTGGAACTGTCCGAAAAAACTGTATTTCCCTTTTTATAGTAAATCTCCAGATTGAATGAACAAAGACGTCACTAATCCAAATTTTCGTTCGGGTCCGGGCTGAGGCTTGGTGCTTCCATTGGTCAAGCTAAAATCTCTTCATTCTCTTATCTAATTTACTCTCTGACTTTTTAATTAGACAGCTTTTGGATAATTAATAAACAATCATTTCCATTTATAGATTACAGGAATTAATTAATACCTGTTTTTATTTTTACTTACGTTATTTCTTTTTTAAACTATTTTTATATTTAAATCTTTTTTTATAAAAAAAAATACATTCAAATACCTTTTTTTATTTATTAAAAAAAATATTTTTAAAGTTTAGCATCTGTGCGAATATATATACGTTTAACAAACATTTTAATTTTAGCGTTTAGTTTTTTTACTTTTATTTGCGAACTTTTATATCAAATTTATATTGACCGAAAAATGAAATATGTTTTGTTAGAAAATCTAATTATTATAACATCGAAATATGAGATGCAGTTTTGCCCCAAGTATGCTAATTAAAAGAAAAGGTGAAGAAGAACAGGATAACCATGCTGTCAAACGATTTACAAAAAAGAAGTGTGCCTCTTCTCAAGCTAATGTTAATTCTGGTCTTTTCTCCAGCCCCTACATGTCACCTTATCGCAAGCCCTTAATACCTTTAATTATTCAAAGCAGCCCTTCTCAAGGCTTATCAGCTCATGAAGAATTAATTCGAAAAATTCTTTCAAAACCTTTCAAAATTCCTATTCCAAACTACACAGGAAATTCTTTAATAAATAAGGCACTGGGTATTCGGCGGCAGGGTGGCAGGTAGTCTTTACATGATCCGGAGAAGGCGACTTAACATAAACTGCACTACAGGGTGCCATCTAGGCATTTGAACCTAGAAAAATTTATAAAGTAGGCAGATACGTCAGTCAAAAAAAAAAAATTTTTTTTTTTTTTTTTAAATTTTGATTCCGGTCGTTAGCCCATGTCACTAGCTCAGTGGAATAGCAGAGATTTAATAAGATAATCTAAGAGTATATATAAAAAAAAGGATAAAATAAGCCACTGCCAGTAATTAACATACAAAAATTTATTTACGCACATATATATATATAAGATTTAAAATTGTTTTAGTATCAGTTTACATTTTAACATTTAACATTATTTTTAACTTTATTGGATTTTGTGAAGTTAGAAGAAAAGGTGAAGAGACAATTGATTTAAAAAGTGGACATATGCTCTATTATAAAGGCACAAATATTGGAAATACAAGTGGAGTAGGATTCATTATAAATAAAAAGTGGAAGAACAATATGGTGGAGATTGATGGTGTATCAGACAGAGTGGCAAGATTAGTTATACAACTTAATAGCAGATATCAAATGCAGATAATTCAGGTTTATGCCCAAACAAGTTCTCACAGTGATGAAGTAGTAGAAGATTTTTATATGGATGTACAAAAGGCTTTTGATCAGAGTAAACAACATTTTAAAATTGTTATGGGAGATTTTAATGCTAGAATTGGTAAACAAATGAAAGATGAAAGTGTTGTAGGTAATTTTGGTTATGGTAATAGAAATGAGAGAGGACATAGACTTGTGGAGTTTGCAGAGAAGGAAAAACTTTATATTATGAATTCTTTTTTTGAGAAAAATGTTAGAAGGAAATGGACATGGAAGCATCCAAATGAAGGTACAGCAGAATTGGATTATATTTTGACTAACAGGAAATACATATTTCAAGATTGTAATGTTCTTAATAAATTTAACACAGGAAGTGATCATCGATTAGTAAGGGGTAAGATACATGTTAATGTAAAACTAGAGACACAAAAATTATTAAGAAAAACTATATTTACAGTTGATATTCCTAATCTTCAGAAATATTCTAATGAATTTAAATTAGAACTTACAAATCGGTTTCAAGTATTAGTAGATTTTGAACATGATTCAGATTTGAATGAAATTAATATGAAAATAACTGATACACTTTTATGCAACAAAGATAGCTGGTAGAAAAAAGCAGCAATTGACTAATAAAATTTCTACTGAGACTAGAGAACTTATGAAGAAAAGAAGGAATATGAAGATATGCAAGAATGATGCATTAAAAAGAATTGAATATCTCGAATTTTGTAAAATGGTGCGGAAAAGAGTTGAAAATGATATAAGAAAGTATAACTGTGAACTAGCAAGAAAAGCTGTAGAAGAAAATAAAAGTCTTAAGAATGTAAAACAACATTTTGGTATTGGTAGGAAATTTATATCTGCAATAAGGAAAAAAGATGGAATTATTACTAAAAAGAGGGATGACATTATGAAATTGGTAGAAGATTTTTATCAAGAATTATATAGTAATAAAGAACAAGTACCTCCTATATCTATTGCATCTTCTGAATTGCCCAGAATTTTAAATGAAGAAGTGAGAAATGCAATTAAATGTATGAAAAAAGGAAAGGCTCCAGGTAATGATGGAATTATAATTGATATATTAAAAGAAGCAGGTGAAGAAATAGAAAAAATATTAGCAAAGTTATATACCAAATGTCTAAATGATAAAGATGTACCGGATGATTGGAAGAATGCAGTAATAATATTAATATTTAAAAAAGGTGATAAAGAAGGTATTAGAAATTACAAACCTATCAGCCTTTTATCAGTTTTATATAAAATTTTTACCAAGATAATTACAACTCGTCTACAGAGAACCTTGGATTTTCACCAACCAAGAGAACAAGCTGGATTTAAAAGTGGTTTTAGTACAGTAGATCATATTCAAGTATTGAGAGAAGTTATAGAAAGGACAAATGAATATGAGTTGTCATTATGTTTGGATTTGTAGATTATGAAAAGGCATTTGATTCTATAAACATTTCTTCAGTGATTAAAGCATTGGATCATCAAGGTATAGATCCAGGATATTGTCATATTTTAAAGAATATTTATAAAAATGCAACAGCAACAATTAGATTACATAATGATACTGGGAAAGTCAACATTGAGAAAGGTGTAAGACAAGGTGACTCCATATCTCCAAAACTTTTTACAGCAGTGCTGCAAGAAGTATTTTGTGGATTAAAATGGGAAACGAAAGGAGTGAAAGTAAATGGAGAGTATTTAAGTCATTTAGATTTTGCAGATGATGTAGTTGTTTTTGCAAATAATGCTTCCGAGCTGCAGGAAATGTTGCAGGAGTTATCAGATGAAAGTAGGAAAGTAGGACTAAAGATAAATGTTAAAAAGACTAAAGTAATGTTTAATCGATTTGCTCAAAATATGAAAATAAAGATTGATTATGATGAATTAGAAGAAGTTAAGAGTTACAAATACCTTGGTCAGATTATTAATACAGATGGAAACATAATAGAGGAAATTAATCATAGAATTAAACTTGGTTGGAGTGCTTTTGGTAGAAATAACTTGATATTAAAAGGAAATATGCCTATGTGTTTGAAAAGAAAGGTTTTTAACAAATGTGTTTTACCAGTTCTTACTTATAAATCTGAGACTTGGACACTTAATAGAAGATCAATATAGAGACTTCAGACCACTCAAAGAAGTATGGAGAGATGTATGTTGGGAGTAACAAGAAGAGATCGAAAACGCAATGTATGGGTAAGAGAACAAACAGGTGTTACTGACCTCATTGAAAAAATTAAAAGATTGAAGTGGAGTTGGGCTGGACATATTGCTAGAAGAGATGATAATAGATGGACAATTGAAATTTTAAACTGGATTCCAAGAGATTGTAAAAGACCCAGAAGGAGACCACATGTAAGATGGATGGATGAAATAAGAAAATGTGTAGGGGTGATGTGGAGAAGAGAAGCTAAAGATCGGAGAAGATGGCTTAAACTTGGAGAGACCTTCATCCTGCAGTGGATTGATAATGGTTGATAATGATGATGATGATGATATTATAATTTTACATTTTAATTAAGTTCGCACATATAAATTTATGAAAGCTTGTTTATAATGTTGAATATAGATCGGTTACATAGATTTCACGGTCAAAAACATTTCAAAAGAAACATAAACGATCAAAATACAAAATTATTGATTACTGACAATTGCGGAGGGAAATTTATATGTAACCCAATAGTATTCACCATAAGATACTTGCATTGTCACCAATAACTTAAAAGACATCCGAATAAATACATTTTAGATACTCACCGTAAGGTATCATTATTTATCGAATGTCTATATATTTTGATCAAATATGAAAACCCAAAACATACTTAACTGATAACCAATCCATGCAAGCGTCTATAAACAACTTAAATTTAATGCATTTTTATTTAGGGTCAAGTATGAATAGACCACATAGATTTGCATTTGAAAATAAAATATTCTATCCCTATTTAACCTTAGGCTAAAATTCGCAGTCAAACTGGCATCAATTCATCTGATACATCGATGTATTCAATGTAATATGGAATACGGCAGCACCAAAAAGATTAAGAGAAGATATTGACTTTCATTAGATAGGAATATTACTTCTATCCAACGAGAAGAACAATAAAAAAAAACTCCATAGAAAGGAACTGCGCTCTGCGTCTTATAATTCCTTCCCTAGGCAAAACGGGAGAGTGCGGCGTATGAAGCGATTCTGCCAGTAGCGAATCTCCGACTACATCTACTAACTACATCAATATATCCAATCCATTGACCCAATCTAACAATGACACAAATAACCTAAGATTACCCTCCCCTAATATAACTTTTCAAATCTATACAGCCATTCACGCCCGACTTAAGTTTAACATTTATATAATTAATTTAACGAAAAACAAAAAAATCATGATAAAAACTTAAAGAATAAAAAATAAATAAATGGAAATGATTTTACATAAATAAGAAAAAAAATACATCAAATAACACTATTAATAAAGAATTTAGTTTGGTCAGATAGGATCATATTGCAATCATTTAAATATAGAAAATTTTAATTTAATGTTCATTATTTATAAAGTTCTTACGGTTTAAAACAGTTCATCTTTATCCGTTGCTTGCCATGAACGTGAATTCCCACGCCGTCCTAAGATTGGTATCCATTTAGCCGTTGTTTTATTTATTCATCCGGAGGTTTTTGCTTTAACTGGTCCTCAATGTAGAAAAACGATAGTTCATTTCTCTTTCTTTACTAGCAAAACTGAAGGAATTGAATCGTGCGTCTTTTTCAATCCCTTCTTCACTTCCGCACTACCACATATCTCTCACATCGTAATTAATCATTCACTAATTAATAATTTCCAAATTTTCCTTTTATACGTATTCGAAGGATTGACTTGGCATTATGTCATCGATGTGATGATCCTTTCGCTGAGGTCCGATTTCCCGATGGATTTCCTTCATTGGCTATTTGTTTCTATTGTTTTCCTATCTGACCGATGTTTTTACATTTAGATGCCCAAGGCTGGTTTACATTTGACTAATTAAATTTATCATTTCCATTTCTGATTAATTAACCTGTTTTCCAAATCAAAGATATATTTAAAGATATAATTTTATCTCCAAATCTCTTTAAAATTTAGTTTTAAAATACTTTTTCTTTAATAAAGTTTTATTTTAATAATTTTTCATTATCTGTGCGATTTAATATATACGAGTTTAAGATGATATTTAATTTCAATTTTTAATTCTTAAAGAAAATTTTTAAATGTGAACTTTTTAATTTACTTTCATGTTTAATAAATATAAAAAAAACAATGTAACGAACGTCTGAGCTCGTTACAATATATTTAAAATCATCATGAGTGTATAAATAAATAAGTGTGGTGATAATTTCTATTCTCAATTTACCTAATAGTTTTTTCCTTCTGAGAGTTCAAAACAGATTCTTTGAAATACCACAAAATGTGAATAAAAAAAATAAATCTAGTGAGAGTGGAATTTCAATAATAACTTCACATATTGATATTGTTATTATTTCTATTTTATTTTGTTAGTTATGATTGGCATATATTCTTGCGTTATGATAACAAAGTCCTATTGTTCTATCATCATACGTCTCTTGTTCCTGATTCTATCTTATGCTCTATAACAAGAATGGCCAAACTTTTAGACATTGGGGGAGACTTTTTTGATGAAAATGTATTTGAAGTGGCGACTAGGTTTTTTCAGGGCTTCAAACCAGAAACCAAAAAAAATTTTTTGTCAGAATGAAAAGTGGAATGGAAAAAAAATAACAGTTCAAAGTCCTGGGTTTTTTTTAGAATACATTTACAAATTGGTAGTTTTTTTTATAAGACCTTTTTAGATTTTATAAATATTGGTGATGTTTTAAGAAAATACTTATAAGCTGATGATTTTTTTTTTCTATAAATATAAACTGCTAAAGACATTTTACTGTGTCTATTATTAAATTACCTCAGCTCCCTCTAGTATTACAATTTTTCCATGTTGCTTTATAAAATATTTATTAAATTACAATTATTAAACTACCTATAAATAATTATTTTCTAGAGCTGGTCCTGAATTTTAAAAAAAAAATTCAAGAAAATATACAGAAAAAAAATTGTTTTAAAATTGTATTTAATTCTTTTCAGCTTTTTCCAACCTGGATTTATTTTTGAGTTTGACAATAACAACAGGTATTATTTTAAATTTAACTATTTTTAAACAAGAATAATTTTGAATTTTTACTTTATTTTTTATTATTATTTATATTCAAATAATCTCTGAATTTATCACTATAATTTGTCAATGTTTACGTCAGCTTCGCAGTCAACTTCCAGAGCTCTTGTGGTTGAACAGTTGATCGCAGTTGAAGTCTTGGCCACCCCTGCTCTATTGGAATTGAAAGGAATTAAATATAAATTCATGTATAATATCAACTATGATGATTATTCTGACTTGCATAGTCATTATAACTTATAAATATTTGTAAATTCAGGTTCTTTATTTATCAACTCAAGAATTTAATACTAAATTGATGTATGTTGGTTAAAACAACATTAGTTCATTTATCCATTATAACTTGTTCATTGCAATGTATTATAATTGGCTTTTAAGCTACAGAATCATATTCAATCAATCAAAGTCCATAATAATATGATTATTCACTCTCTCTCATTACATATGTATTCCACAGAATAAGTTCTATCATTTCCGATATAGAGCTTCCAATGTTTCAAATCTCTAGTTTACTTGAAGAATAGAGATTAATCTGTAAAATAAACATACAATGAGAAAGACCGATTTGCAATTTCTATACTAATGGATAATACCGTTATAACTTCAAAAATGAGAAATACTGTGATAAATTGAGAGATTTGATTGTATACACACACACACATATATAATAAATAGAAATATTATATAGTTATCAAAAAAAGACATTAGTATTAATTCATTTATAGCAAAGGTTCCAAACACATCAGCCAAATTAATTATGTAATCTGCATCTAACTTCTTTGTGAGTCAGTTTTATTCATACAATTTTATTAATATCAATATATCAGTTAATTTTTTCAACTTACTACATTATTAAGGAGCAGTCTCTCCTCTCCCTTTTTATTATCTTTATGTACTCTAATTTATCTTACGATTCAAATTGCTTTAATAGCAGTTTAAAAATTCATAAGCTCCTAAATTCCAGCTTTTTTAGTTAAATAACCACAATTTTTTCCAATTTATAATACTATTATATATAGAAAGCATTGTTTTCTGAATGCATTAAATGTATAACAGTAAATTTGTTTAAGATAATATTTGCTACAACAATTAAACTATATATCTATTTATTAGTGAAAAAATATCCACAACTAATTTAGCCTTCTTTCAAGCTATAATAGTTTTTCAATAAAATGCTTTCACAGTATTAGTTATTCTATACAAAGATTGTATTACATTTTAAAATTTTTAAGTGGTAACAATCAGTTTTACAAAAACGCGCTTCTTATATTTATTTTTTAATCCTTACATAGTTTTATCTGAAAACTTATGTGAATTTGTAACAATTTATTGTTGAAAATTTTGCATATATAATAAATATAAAAAAAGTGGAAAAATATCCTAAATTATTTTAGATGTAATTAAGATCTGTTATACTAAAATTGCTCAGTTTTATATACATACAAACTATAAATAAAATTTCAATTATACATGTTGACAGACCTACATTCACATATATCAATCTGTAAATCAGTTTTACATATGATCTTTACAAGAATTTTAGGTTCAAAGAAAAAAAAATGCTGAATTTAAAAGTGTAGCACAGAAAATTCAAATATTGAGAGAAGTTACAGAAAGAACCAAAGATAATGAGTTATCACTTTACATTGGATTAGTAGATTATAAAAAGGAATAGAAAGTCAACATACAAGGTCATGGTTGGTGATCGTAATCAAAGAATGCTAAAAATCACCAGTTAATAAATCTAGACTGCCATTTCTGATAACTTTTTATTTGATTATCTATAAATTAATATAATACGCTTCAACGTATAAAGGCAAAATTATAAATTTTAATATTGACTAAGCGCGTTCAGTGCTTGAATGTAGATTGCTGCCAATTGAAGAAAGAGTAAATGAATTGGAAGATCAGTCTAATATTAAATTAAAATATTGGTTGATTTTGTTAAAATCCTGTCCAAAACATGTCCTGTTTGGCTGCATGCAACCTGTAGTAAAGGTTTGTGGGCCCATTTAAAGATTTAGATTCTTCTAGGGAAAAAATAAAATAATTGAATCGAATGCCCATTAAATATTCTATCACTAATCAATAATCTTGATGTTGAGATATTATAAACAATTGTTATATCTTTGTCTACTGTTTCAATAAAAACTTTAAACTTTCTTTTTGATAATTTTTAAATGCTTGCTAAACCTAACTAACAGTACTGTATTTATTATTTTGGATGTGGCCTGCAGATTAATATTTTTTTTTTAATGTGGCTCTTGGATTACTTAAGGCTGATAGCCTTGAATTAGATGGAAATAAAAAATTGATTTGAGAATAAATGTATAATTTATAATAAAGTTACAAACAGTAAATTACAACTGGAAAGGAATTCATTATAAATATATAAAAAAAAAAAACAGAAAAACATTGTGAAGATTGATAGTATATCAGGATTAACAAAATTAAATATTTAACGTAATGAAAGATACCAATATTGTACATCTAAATAAAAATCATTTAATTATTGATTAAAATGAGAACTTATTGGAGAATAAACTTGAATTCTTTATATTTTTGGTCGACCAAACAACACTAAAATGATGATAGAAAAAAAAAAACAGAAGTGCTGTGGATATATCGACAAAAATAAAAAAAGAAATATGCTTGAGGAATTTGAGAAAATATAATCTATATATTATGAAACTTTTTTTCTTTTAGAAAATAATCCAAAGTTGAAATGGATATGGAAACATCAAAATAAAGGCACAAATGGATTAAATTATACTTTGACTAATAAAAATATATATACATTTCTAGACTGTTAATGTACTTAATAGGAAGTAACTAATTAGTGAGGTGTAAAATATGACTTAATGTACAGCTAGAGACAAAAAATGTAAAAAAAAAAAAAACCACAATATTAGCAAATGATATTTCTCACCTTAGCAATACTCCATTAAATTTAATTTAGAATTTGTAATTTACATTAAAATAATAGCAAACCTCAATGACTGTTCAAACTTCAACATATTTAATAAGAAGATACCTGGTATTCTATTAAAGTCAGCTACACAGACAATCAGTATAAAAAAGTAGCAATTTGTCAGTAAATTTTCAAGTGAGACATGGCAGTAATTTAAAAATAATCAGTTTAGAAGAATTGAATATCTGGGATTTTGTAAAATGAAATGAATAAAAAATTTATGATAATGGAAAGAAATATAATTATGATTTGGCAAGGAAAGCTATATAATAAAAAAAATCCCAAAGCTATAACACAGTATCTTGTAACTGGGAAAAAAATGGCATCATGAAGTGTGTGCAAAAGTTTTATATATATATAAAATTATACATTAATAAAAGACAAAAGAACAAAATAGTCCTTGCAATCGCATCATCTGAAATGCTAAGAATTTTAAATGATAAGATATATAATTACATTAATGAAGAATAAAAAAAGGTCCTAGAAATGATAGCATTATTACTGATCTCTTAAAACAGCAGACGAAGAAATAAAGAACTTGTTGAAAAAGTTTTTATTAAATGTCTTAGAAGAATGTAGTAGTAATATTGATATTTTAATAAAATAAAAAAGATATTAGAAATTACATAGTTATCACTTCTATATATAACATCTTTAAGATTTGAAATACAGGCATTCTTCATATATCTGAAGCTTAATTGTAAATATAGGGGATTTGAACACAGTTTTCAAGCACCCTTCAACTATCCACACTATCTCATACCACTGATACACATGACCACACATATAGTAAAAATAAATAATCATCAATACACATATTTCGTGATGAACCAGCAGTCATCAGTTGGTCCAGATTATCATCTTCCACATATATATATATAGTCAATGCTCAGTTTATATTAAGCTAGCAAATCTTCATACTTTAATGGACAAGCTACAATCTACTTCAACCTCCAACTCTTCAGCCATCCACCACATTAAAAATCTGATGATGGAAAGCCCAAATCCCATGCTTATGCCTGCATCCTGCCCATCCCTCTTCTATGCATTTAAATAGATAAAGTCCTATACATGAGATGTCAGAGTGACTTAAGGTCAACGTGGGCATGGCAATAATATTGGCATCAGCATAGAATTTGGCTTTCCATCATCAGATTTTCAATGGTATGGATGGCTGAAGAGTTGGAGTAGATTGTAGCCTGTCCATTAAAGTAAAAAGATTTGCTAACTTAATATAAACTGAATATTGATTATATATGTGAATGGGAGATGATAATCTGGACCAACTGATGAGCGCTGGTTCAGCATGAAATATGTATATTGGTGATTGCTTATCATTGCTATATGTGTGTGATCATGTGTATCAGTGATATGAGGTAGAGTGGATAGTTGAAGGGTGCTTGAAAGTCTGTGTTCAAATCCCTATATTTATAACATATTTAGTAAAATCACTATAAAAGAACTTTGGTTTCAAACCAAACAAAAAAGAACAAGCTGCATTTAAAAGTTAGTTTAAGCACAGTGAATCACATCCAAGTATTGTTATGAAAAAAAAACCCAATCAATATTAGTTGTCATTATGCTTTGGATTTGTAGATTATGAAAAGGCATTAAACTTTATAAGCATTTCCATGATGATTAAAGCTTTGGAACATCAAGATATAGACTGGATATGGTCAAATTCTAAAATATATATATATCAAAATGCAATAGAAGTGATTATATTACATGGTGTCACTAAAAAAGATTAACATTGATAAGGGTGCCATAAAACATTTTACAACAATTGTATGACTGCAAATTAAAATAAAAAGCTGTGGATTAAAATAAGAAGTTAAAAATAAAATAAAAATAAAATGGTGATTATTTAAGTCATCTAGATTTTGCAGATAATAAGGGTGGACGACTTTTGTAAACAATGCTTCAAAACTCTACAAAATTATTAGACAAAAGCAAGAAAGTAGGAGCAAAAATAAATGCTAAAAGACTACATTTTGCGTGTAATGAATTTTCACATTACAAGAAAATAATTATTGACAATAATAAAATTATTAATAGCTTGATTAATTTATCAATGCAGGTGGAAACATAATGTAAATTCTAATTTAGGAAATCATATATATTGTAACTTAAAAGTTAGTCAACAGCGAATTGGCTCACATGGAAGCCAAGAACTATGACCAAAAAGTCTTACCCCAGACTGTAACAGGCTAAAATTAAATGATACAATACAAAGCTGTTACAATATAATCTGGTCACGGCCAGGGTACACCATGAAGACCTATCAAAGTATTACTTGAAGATACATTAAATTATCTAGTATAAATTGCATGAATCTTTAATTAATTATAATTCTTCTTAACAACTGGATCTTAAAATTACATTCCCAGATCTTAATTTACAATTTTATTTACTTGAGACTCAATGGCCAACCATGGACAAGCTGGCATAATCTATAAAATTGTTAATCATTACATGGTGAATATGAACCATTTAATAAGATAGTAATGAATCTAATCAGCTTCATAACATAATTGGTGGAAGCTCAGATATCTTCATGCTCTAAGTACAGAAATGTTTTGTAAGTAATGCTTTGCAATGGAAGGTTAGTAATATGAAGTTCTTTCATTGTTAACTCAAACATCAAAACAAATCAAAAGCAATGAAACACCTAATTAAGTACCTATTATAATATTAGAAAATAGGTTCAATTGTTATACTGGCTAGCACATTTATTATTAATTTAAGTATTAATGTCACAAATATTAATAGAGGTAACAGATTCTGGTTTATATTCCAGAATTAACAAAGCAAAGCGGAGGTGATGTAGAAGATAAATGGGATTTTATTGTATCTTATACATCACGAATTACCCTAGAACAAAACATTAAAATATTCCCTGAATGTACATTAATTAAATAAATAAATAAAAAATAAAATATCAAATGTACTTTGTTCTGTACATGGATATGTGCACTAGTTTCAGATAATATGATCTAAGATTTTATTACACATGTATTGATTGAGGCCCTTATAGGGACGAGAATAGATTAGAATACCCAGTCAATGGCAACCCTAATATGTCATAATCAGAATCAATGCACCTATACTTCAAAATTATAATAATACTGACAACAATTGCTATTAATAAACCTATAAAAATTGACTATGATAAAATATGAAATCAAAGAGGGAATTTGAACTCCAACTCAGCTGGAATATCATATAATTGACCTACAATAAATTATGACAATAATTTACTTGAATGCCCTTTTATGATTGATGATACAAACATGTGAGGCAAACATTAAGATGAGGGAAAACAATGTGTGCATAATAATGCATAGAGATTCTGCTCAAACATACAGTTATATAACAAAGATCAATGCTATACCTGTGGATGTACTCATCCGCACAAAGAAATAACCAACAGTAAGTACCCTGAGGGTTTTCTAACCATTATCAGAGCAACTAGCATAACTACAGAATGTTTAATGGATTAACTACCAGCGCTGAAACAAACTTAAAAGATATACAAATAATGGCAAACAATTATTCTGGGGATTAACCACCAGCACAGAAAAAGCCATATAACATTAAATAGTATTAACCCTCACTTTCTTAATAAAATAGAAATAAATTACCCCCATCAATCTGCTAAATTGAAAGACACATGCAGTTTTACAAATGTAAACTAAGCCCAAAAGATGTAAGAAAATTCTATTATAGGAAACAATTGAGATAACGGCCAACCATGGACCAGATGGTATGAAAGAATATTACCTAATATGATAACATGAGTATAAGCACATAACCATGGAAAGACATACAGGAAGAGGCCATGTGGTGATGATGCATTATAGATACATGGAATTCATTATTAAATCTTTATGCAAGAGCTGTTCCCTACATTGACTCTCTTTAATCCCTATATCTAAGTGAACCAATAATTATTTAATACATACAAGATTATATATACCATGAATTTAACATACTTACAAGAGAATATAAAATACAAATAAAACAGATCAAATACGAATTATTTAAATACAAATAAAACAGATCAAATACGAATTATTTACATCTGCCAATCAACTAATAGCACATTTCTCAAACTTAATGACAAATATAAATTAAATATATTTGTTTAATTATAACATAGAATCTTAAAAGTTGATTGCATGCTTCTTCATCTCCATTTATAAGGAATATTTATAAATTAGCCAATCTACATGTAGGTCTGAAGCTCCAAGATATTTTGAGAGATAGGATATGTATCATTTTAGTCAGATTATTCTCGAAAGTTAATAAAATTGTATAGCTTTATTTTAGGTGTTATTCCAAAATTAAAATATTTATTATTTTCATTTATTAGTGCTGAGGACAAACAGTGATAGTTCAAGCAAATAATTATCCCACACATGCTATAACAGTAAAAATAGTTCCTGGTTAGCTGTTATTTCTTTCAACAACTATATTGTAGTTTTAATAAGATAACTCACAATGTTGTTTCTAATCTAAGTTCAAAGTGGGATTATAATTAATTCTTCATCATTCAAACATTGGCGCACAGAATATTAAGATAGCATTTTATTCCGCACATATATATTACTAGAGGTGTTAAAGTCATGAAAGTAAAACATTATTTCCCAAGTTGAATACAGCATTTCATTTCGCACATATAGAACACTCCCTTATGTGTTAAAGTTCATGAAAGTAAACTTATCCTGGATTAAATATAATATCTCATTCCACACATATATAACACTATTAAAGTCACGAAAGCAACAATTTATCCAAAGTTAAATATAGTAATTCATTTCGCATAGGCATAACACTACTCTATATGTTAAAGTTATGGAGGTAAAAATTTATCCAAAGGCTAAATATAGTCTGTAAACAATAAGAATTTTCAAATAGACTGATCTTTTGGAACTGTTATTCCTGTTGTCGCAGTCAACAATAATTCCTATGCATTTCCATTGTAGACCTTGTGGAAGATTATCAGCAGCTAGATTCACAGTTGAGGAGACTTGAACAGATTAGTTAAGATTTAGCTATACATTTTGCTATTAGCACCAGATAATATTGCAACTTAAATTATTTAAGAGAAGTTTTAACTTAACTTCCTTCTTTATCTTTATTTTCTCCTTTTTTTTAAAAGAGAAGCTTTTGTTTTTGTTATATGTTTAACGATAAAATAATAAAATAATAAAAAAAAATTTATTTTACACATGCTGTTACTACAGCAGTTCTTCAAAAAAAAAAAAAAAATCTCTCTGGCAGTTCTATTTTGTTTCTTAGCTAATTAAATTTCTTCTCATTTATATATCTGTTAAAAATGAAAAAAAAAAAAATGTGTTTATCTTATCATATTTTATAAATTAATTCAAAAGAAATTAAATAAATCTTCTAATTAAACCAAAATAATCTCTAGGATTATTTAAAGAAAAAAACAAATAATAATTATTTGTTTTTATTTATCATACTGAACTTGATGTAATTGACTGTTGGTTTTCACTTTCAGGTTAAGCACAGTTTATTTAACTTAGTGTTTAAAAAT
The DNA here is from genome assembly GCA_028023455.1 of Epiperipatus broadwayi. Lineage (NCBI taxonomy): Eukaryota > Metazoa > Onychophora > Udeonychophora > Euonychophora > Peripatidae > Epiperipatus > Epiperipatus broadwayi. The sequence goes on from JAQFVV010000011.1 coordinate 10,876,897, forward strand.
AGAGCAAAACTAATGGATAAAAGAAAGAAGGAAAAAATTATAATAAATAAGGCAAAAAAAAAAATGGAATTATATAATCTCATTGTTCAATTAATTTGGACATAAGTGTCAAGTATACACAATGCTAGCCATGAAAATCAAGTCATCTGGAAGAAGATAGAGAAATTTTTAAACTATTTCTACCAAACTATATATTTTGTACCAAAATATAAGGTTACAATATATATGTCTATGAATATGAAAAGAATGAATCTAAGATCTTAGTGCTTAATACAAGAGCAATACAAAGACTTCAGATCACATAACAAGTTATAAAGAAATATATGCTAGAAGTAATAATTAGAGATTTAAAGCTAAATATATCAATGAGAAAATCAACAGATACCATTGAGATCATTAGAAAAAATTAAGGTGCTGAAATGAAGCTGGTCAGGAAAATATTGCTACAAAAAAAGACAATAGACAAATTCCATGAGTTTGTAAAAGAATTTAAAAAAAGATCATGTATGAGATAGCTATAATAAAGAAGTTCACTAGAACGATGTAAAAGAAAAGCTTTGGATTAAAGAAACTGGATTAAATTTTCAGAGACCATTTTGTAGTGGATCAATAAATAATGTTTGAATTATTTAGTCTCATTTCATATAAATCTTAATTTAAAAAAATTATTCCACGATTGTATTTGTCTAATTTAATTAACTAGCATTAAAAAAAAAAAGGCAATATATTTTATGTTGATACAAAAGCTTAATTGAAAAAATCTGTATTAAAACAATTACAAATTCCTAATAATTCTTAAAAAGTAGTGCATATATACTGAATTATATACGATAATGTACTAGAACTTCTCAATAGTATAAAAACTATTCAATTTCATTTTTTAAAGATTTTCATTGTTTTTACCAAACTAATGTTAAAAAATTCAATTTTTTTATAATAAAAAAAAAATAAATATTATTAAAATATTTCTAAATAATTTCTCTTACTGTTGATTCATCCTCCATTTGTAATGTAAAATCATCATCATTTGGTCTCCGTTGCCAAACCAAATGAAGTTCATGGATGTGAGCTTCCTTCAGCTGCGGAGATTCAGGTTGACCTGGAGCACTTCCACTTGTTGAACAGGATAAAATTTCACTATATTCACTATTCAAATAGAAATATATAAAATATTAAAATAAGATCCTATAATAACAAATAAATCGTTTAAAACAAGAGGCATAATAATCATATGAAGACAAAAAAAAAATTGAAATCACATATAAAAAAGAGGCATACAAATTAATAGAACAAAATAATAACTTTTCAATAGCTGGTATATTGCAAAAAGTTATAAAAATTGTATAAACTGTCCAGTTTTAGTTTTTTTTTTTTCAGTTAACAAATATATATACTGTAACCCTCAATATACGTAGCCTCACGATTATCAAGCGTCACGATTGGGCTAGCATTTTGTAACCCTATCCTACAACCTCCATATCTTCACTATCTACTTTACTATACTTATAATTGCCCAGGCGCCAACTCTATGCAAGATAGAATACATTTATAACTATAAATTGTGCTTAAACTTATTTTAAAGATTTTACGTTTTAATTACCCTAAGGCTTAGCTCAGTTGAGATTATAGGGTCTGGTTTTTATATATATGAGGCCAATATGATAACACAAATATCCATAAATAATAATTTTATGAGATTAATTTAAATACACTCAGGGCATCTGTAAACTATTACATTACTGTATAATCATTAATTATCAATTTTAATATAGAATATATAACCCTAGGAACGGGTACCTTTATATCCATATTATTATCTATTCCAAGCAAAATAAATGTATTACTTGTATTGTAATGCAGGGATTTATTAACAACAAACAGACTAACTAAACTTAAATCATTTTGACAAATTTATACCCTCTATAATTATACTATGACACTTAGATATGTGTGTGTGGAAATGAAAAAAAAAAATCGAACGTATCCAATTAAGGAATTCCTATAGGCTATTGATTTAATTAAAATATTTATTATATATAAAAAAAAAAAAAAATTAATAAATCAACATAGATCATAAATAAAAAAAAATATTATTGATACCATTATTGCCCATTACATTTTCTATATTGAAACAAAAATTGACTATTCTATTAATATGTATATTATATATATCCTCGAATATGTGCATTTGTTTATACTGCAAGCATTATGAATTTCCAAATTATATCCTATGTAACAAACTTATAATTGATAAGGTTTTAATTCTTTATCTTTTAAAATAGCAATCATTATTAAAATTCAGCTTAATAAATGTAATCAAAAATAAAAAAATAAATAAACAAATAATAATACTATGGAATATTAAGCACACATCCGAACATACATATAATCAGCTATAGTATAATCTTCGGATTATACCAAACACATTAACATCTCATAATATATATGTAGGAAATTACACTCCTTCATTTTCTTTTCTAAATACGTATGTGAAACATACACAAATAAAAAAAAATAATTGTCTATACATCTATTATAAAAAAAAAAATCATTTAGCAATACCTTATTATTACATGTAAAACATTTTTTCAAAAAAAATGAAATAAAATAATGTCTATTCATTGCTCAAGCGTATTTTGTTAATAATGCGATAATCCTTTCCTTTGAGAATACTATGGCAAGTTTTATAATTATGTTTGCATGCATGAGAATTAATTTTAGTTATAAAATTATGAATATTGAAGTTACCAATGTAAATTATTTCTTAATATTGATTAAATAAAATTTTCTCTTAATCTTTGTCTTATGGAATACTGATAATAAATTCACACGTTTCCTTTTGGCGTTTGAGAAAAACTTTTGAAAAATTTTTATTATACACAAATTTTCCATTTTTAAATATTATCCAGCTTTACTAATGTGCTTTAAAATAATTATAAAAATTTTATCTTACTTATTATCCAGATGTTTTTGAAAGTTGTAAGTAGTTGAACCATGGTTTTAGTAGAGATCTGAAGACTGGTAACCCTTTAGGAAATGTAGTTTATGTTTTCATTTATATACTTCCAATAATATAGTAAAATTTATCCATCTTAATGTTATTAAAATCCTTGTAGTTTTCTTTTATCTATTAAAGTACTATTAGAGAGTTATTAATTCTTAAAGTTTTCTTTTTTTTTTCTTAATTTTTTTAAAGAGCTTTTATTTCTATTCCTTTTCAGTTTTTTTTTTTTTAAACTCTCCTCTTCCACGCCCTCTATCCTGTTTCCATGACGATCCTTTGGCAGCTTGTTAGAATCGTTATTTATACAATTTTCAACATTATAATTGTTTAACTAAATTTTTTTTTTACATAGTAAAAAAATAATATTAAATATTAAACATCAATTTCAAAAATGTCATTTATTAATACAAACAATCTCATTAACTTATAAATAAAATATAAAAAGAAAATCACATTTAATAATACATATATGCATTAGCCTATTATGACATATAACTTCTCTATTGTATACCAACATCCATCACTAAACATACATTAAATTCTACCTACCAATATATCTATTAAAATTTTACTTTTCTATTACAATCCCTATATCAATTAGAAAATCATATCATAGTTTATGCCTAATTTTCACAAAAAAAAACTCAATTATCAATATCATATTTTACCACAATTCATTTTTCCTAACTAACTATCTTTATCCCTTGTTATTACAAATGTGATGTTCCCATATTTCTGTCTGGTGCCAACCTGGAAGGTTACAATATATAATGTGACAATCAGGAATTGGATCACAACATGGATATAAATTTTAAATTAAAGTATTTACAAAAGTATATAAAGATTTAAGTTAGAGATTATATTAAGATATGTCCCAAATATATATCTTAAGACCAAACATACAGCATTGAATAATTTTTCATTGCTAATTTATTCAATTAGTTATTGCATTTTGATTCTATAAAAAAAAAAAAATTGAAAAAAAAAAAAAAAAGAATTGTATTAGTGAATTTTGAAGTTATTCAAGACTAGAAATTTGAAATAATTTTAATATTTGTACAACCTTAATAGTTAGTCTTTGTGAATATACACAGCCATATTTCGCAGCATTAAGTTTGGTTAGTTGAAAAAAATATAACTGCCAAAGATATATGTTTAAAGGCATTTAACTGATAGTGAAAAAAAAAAATATTTAAGGCACAAATTCACTATGTAGAAAATTCAGTTTTGTAAGCTTAAATGTAATATAACACCCTCAAATTATAACTTTTTAACTTAATAAAATTAAAAATAGTAAAAAGTTACAATTTGAAAAACACCTTATTATCTTTAGAAGCCACAAGACATTAAGGATTTAGAAAATAAAGTGAAAAGATCAGACAGTTTTAAAAACAATCCATTACAGCTTCCAAAAGATTTCATACTTAAAAGATAATTCAATCAAGTCATCTGTCATCTTATATTTGCTCTATATAGTGGTCAAGTAAAAAGGTTATTATAAATGTTCATTACTAGATTCTAACAGTAAAATCCAATTGCATTATTATGAAAAAAAATATCTTTCAGTCTACAAAAAGTAATTTTCAGTATATTCCTAATGCAATAATAATCCATATTTATGCTTATAGGTTTCTTAAGATGATTAGCTAAAAGTTACCAGATATGCAGTGGCACATCATGATCCAGCCATGATTGTCACTAGGATAAAGTGATAATTTGCCAAAATTTAATATGGAGCCTTAAATTATACCTTGTTGCCTATGGTTCCAAATAATGTGTTTACGATGCCAAGAATTAAACTACTCTCATACCCCGATGTATATCAATTAATCAAAACTGAAGAATACCAACAATTTGGTGAGATCAATCTGCAATGATACCAATGGATAGTATATACATAGATTTAGAGAAAAACCGTACTAAAAAGAAATCTTATAAATAAATCATGGTCTTTCTGATTTAAGATCTAACATATACACATGCATGATATCTAATAATAATTATATGTGCAACAGAACAATTTAAAAAGGTTTAGATTTGAAATATAGACAATTTATAATTTTTAAATGATTTAATTTTTCATGGACTTTTAACTCTTTATTTTGAGATTTTGAAGGTATTATTACTTTTTGCAAAGATAAAGATTTTGAATATGAAAAAAAAAAATTAATATTTTGTATCTTTGTGCTATAATTGTTCTTCTTTTCTTTTTGTATATTAACAGTCAAATTATAAAGTAGAGGAATTTGAAGCAGTAGACATATATTGTCAAGTCTACAATTTAATAAATAGATATTGGTGAAAAATAATGAAGTAAAGTTAAAATAAAACTAGTGTTTAACTAAATATCTAACCAATACACGCATTCAAACTGTTTATTTTATTTTCATTAATAAATAAGTTGCTAATTTGTTAACTAAGCCTATTCTTACTCTCATATATATCTATGATTTCCTCCATGATTAATTAATTAAAAATAGTTAGTGTTTGTAATTAACTTTCTCGAAGACTATACTTTATATTAGCTAGTAACATGGAAGAATTATTAATAATAATCTCAATAATGTTAGGATCAAATCCACAAGGTAACCTTTCATGCTTAAAGTGGTGTCCAATACCATGACCCTTATCAGCATCAAGTATGAAATAAATAAGTTATCTGCTATTTTTAACAGATTATACCTTTTCAATTATTATTTAAGGTTAAATGATACATCTAAAAATGTAACCCAATACACTGAAAAGAATATTGTAATGGAATAATTCTAAATAGTAAAATATTTGGTTTGATCATTATCAATAGCTTGAAAGTTAATTATCATAATGTAATATATGCAGTTTAAATTAAACGTACATACGAAAGTATCTTTGTTTTAAAATAATTTTAAAACAAAGATACTTTCGTATTTACGTTTAATTTAAACTGCATATATTACAATACCATACACACAATCTTTCGCTAGCTCCTTGAGAGCTAAATTATACTGTTTGGATTGTTTCACTATTTAGTTGTTTTCTATTTCTTAATTGTAGGCATGCTATATGCTGGGATGGGCGAGGGCTAAAAAATTTGTTTAGCCGTTGGGATAATTCCTTGAATGGTACATTCTCATCTACGGGATTTTGGTATAATTTATTGGCGATTTCAATCATTTTTTTTCCCGAGAAACATAAGAGGGCGGCTACTTTCCGCTTGTTGTCTTCAATGCCATTTAATATGAAGAAATTTTCGATTTGTGACAGGTATAGTGGCCAATCGGCTGCATTTTCCACGTCGAACTCTCCAATAGAGTTTTGTCTGAAAACTGACATTTTCTTATTAATAGCTGGTTATTCGCTGTGGTTTTTAGGTTCGACTGCGCCAGATTGCAGTATATTGACTCTTCAATTACTGCACACAAAAGTTAATTTGCGAACTAGTTGGTTTAATTCTCAAAACAGATCGATACTAACTGATTTACAGTTTATACAAAGTTCTGATTCCCGCCGAGCTGTGTTAGAAAAATACACTATGAACACACGATAACGAATACTCGCACGATAATTCTGAACGTATAGTTTCTATGTCTAACTTCTCTTCTTTCCCCACGATGGTAATACGCAATTCCCACGCTGTTCTTTGCAACTAATGCTCTGCCTGCAGCTAATGCTCTGCTCTAATTCACTGAAAACGCTCTGTACTCACTCTGTTGATCTTTTCAAAAAACGGCCTCCCTTTTATATGTTTTCTGGAGTAACTTATAAATTAAGGTGGGATTTAATTAGATTGGGTTTTGCTAATTAAATTCCTTCGTTATCTGTTTAATTAGTTTGTTACAATTGATTGCATTTCAAGCTAACGTCTATGGTTAGAATATCAGTAGCAAAATTTAAAGATTTAACAATAAAATAATATTTTAAAACAAAGATACTTTCGTATGTACATTTAATTTAAACTGCATATGTTACACATAATATAACATGTCTCCAAGATATTATTTAGACCAGTCGGAATACTATCATATTTGACTTCCCAATTTGAGGAAAGATGCGAGTATCATCAGATACCATTTAGTATTTACATTTGCTAGGTTTTGCTTTCATATACTACTAGATACAATCTTCCTGTTATAATATATATATATATTGCATGGTTTAGTATAGTTGTAGAATAATGGACTCTGAAGAGAAAGGTTCATAGAATACAATTCCACCCCATTGCTGCAGGTGCTTAAAAGTTTTTAAGAATTCATGAAGATTAACCACTTGATTATTATTTTCACACACATGTATATATATTGTAAAATATATTTGTATATCAGTTTATAACCCAAGATAAAATAGCATAAAAAATAAAATATATACTTTCTTTTTTTATTTATTTTACACACAAAGTTGTATTTAGTATTAAAATAAAGTTATCTCAAATCATTTAAATAAGTTATTAAAAAATAAATATATTTTATTTTTAAATTTATATACCATATATATAAATATACATTAAGTATTTCAATGACAATCTCTCTGATATGCTCTCTCTGATAGACTATAAATGCAATGTGATCAAATAAGTTTAAATACTGAATTAAACTGGAAAAGAATAAATATCTTTATGCTGTTCTTCCATAAAATAATAATCGGAAAATAATAAAATTCTTACAACAGCTATATAAATATCAAATTTTTTATATATATAAAAAGCCTTTTTCAGTATCGGATTTGATGCCCTTTTCAAATGTTAATAATCTATTACATTATGTATATAAAAAATTTGATATTTATATAGCTGTTGTAAGAACTAATTATTTTCTGATTATTATAGTGAATTAAATATATTATTTATTACTGAAGCATTATAATTTTTAAAAAAAACTAAAAACTGAAATTTATTATAATGCATTTTATTGTAAAAATACATTTCAATTACACCTGGGTTTCATTTTATGCGGTAGATAGGTTCCACAGAAAACCCGCATTTAAAAAAATCGCACAAAAATAGACTTAACTTACCTTGAAAAATGGAGGATAAGTGCTGTAATTTTCAGAATTTGCATAAAAGCAAAGCAATATGGAAAACTTACTTTAAAATTCGCATTAAAAAAATAAGCAATTAAAGTATGACTAATAAAAAATTTCAAATATTTGAAAAAAATTAATACAAGACAAACTTTTTTTTATTTTTTTTTATTACTACAGTATTTAATTTTACATTTTTCATACATACTTTAATCATTACCGCTAGCATTCATTTGTAAACTGGTAAGATATCAGACTCGATGTGATGTATTGTAGCTTCTCCTTAAACGAAGTCAAGAATCTCTCAGCAATTATGCTCAGAGAAATCTGTTAGCCACTTTATTTTTATTCATGATGTAATGTACAATTAGCACTACTTTCAGTCTTACGCTGGGTTAATGGTTTTCTGTTTCTATATTAAAAAAATGAGATTGCAGTCAAAACAAAATATTATACATTATCATTAGATAGATTATTTTCAGTTTATAAAATCTTCGTTTTTTATTTTAAAAATCTAAAAGATTATTTATTTCTTTTATGTATAACAAAATATACGTTTTAAAAGTTTAATTTTTTTGAATATTTATTGTGATATTTTTATATGTAAGTATAAATCTATTATTATTATTTACTCATTAGTATAAATAGGTTATTTACATAGAAGCTAAAATTCTAAATACAGCTTCAGGCCATTCACGTTTCTAATAAAACGTTATATTTTTGAAAAAAAAAAAAAGTATTTCAAGTGAAAATAAGTTATTAATAATTTATAAATTTCTTGATATCTAATAAATATAGTGTATCGGACCATATTCCCTGCGGAATTCTTTTCCTAATCTTGCACTGAGCATGAAGTAAAGAAATGGATATCAATTTAACCGATTGTCTGTACTCATATATATTGGTACTTCCAAATTGATAGAAAGAGTGAATTGACAAGACTCTGCCAATTAAAAACCCCCTTATGCCCGAATGTTTTGAAACCTATGGTAAGTACACACCTTTGAAAAGTCTATTTACAGATAGCTTTTGCACGCCACTTCTAGAAAAGAATCAAAAATGAATTTTCCCCCCTCTTTCCATTTGTTCAGTGGAGCATAAGAATAAGATTTAACACCTCAGTAGAGCGATATCCCGTGTGGCTAGCTCAGTACTCTACATCTAGGGTCTTCAAATGGGTAAGTTAAATGATTATTACAGATACGTGGTTGATAAGGAAAGAATACATTTTTATCAATATAAATAATAATACGAAAATGAAACAAGTTTAATATTATGATTAAATATTTATTTAATCCCAAATACCCACCACCGTTTCATACTAATGATGATATAATAAAAAAAATACTAAATAATTAATTATCACAAACCCATATATATATTTGAGGCATCGAAATAGATAAAATACAATTTTAAATAAAAATAATAATAAATCCCTAAAGCTATTTACAATGTTTTATAAGGAATGGAAGGGGTCTGAGCTTTTTTACCCTGTAGAATACCTTAGGTCTTGTGTGATTTGATATACACATGTTTTAAGATCAGAGATTTTCGGTTATACAGGCATGCACTTTTACTCAGGACTTTAAAACCTTTTTTATTGATAATAAATATAAAAAAAAAAAAACCAACTCTGCATAAGTATATTTGCACTATAAAATATTTCACTAATTTAATACCTTTCAACATGTCAATAAGGTTGCATTAGCTCAGATACCATATAGTACTCAACATGAGGTACTGTATCTATTTCCTTTTTGCTATAGATAAATTCCTATACATGTATATACTTGCAGCACAATTATACACTTACTGCTATTTTAAATATAAAGTTATTAGAGGACTTGCTTACAGGGAATCTATAATAGATCAATCCCTTCTTGCACGCATCATGAGGTGCAACAGTTACAAAAAAAATAGCTTAAAAGGATATCTGGATAAATACATTTCAGATACGCAACATGAGGTATTGTATTTACTGAATATTATCAGTGTATGTGTGCGTATATACATATGTATATTTATGTTTGACAATTTTCAACAAAAAAAACAGCAATAAAAAAAAAAAACTAATTGCAACCTTTGTTGAAAATATTAGAATTTGAAATAGAAAAATGACTCAAAAGATTTAAGTAAAAGCTTTATCATTTATGCCCGTAATAACCATAAATCCAATATATATATATGCGAGAGACAATTCTCTCTTTTTTTAAATGATTAATGATACTAATGAAAAAAATATATATATCTAATTATCTGAAAGATTAGAATGGATTAATTCAATACTAAAATATTTTGAAAAGAAACTTATGTAGACGTCTTCATTTTCTCCGGATTGGGCTCGGCTCTGAGTGGCTTAAGTCAACTGGCTGTGCGGTGAGGATTACATCTCATTCAGGCATAGGTAAGGCGGGTTTTTTCCATCATAGTCGCCAGCTGGAACTGGCGTGATCACATCTTGGCGGCTTGGGACAGAGAAAGGGCAGTGCACTGGCTGGTTGTCTACCCCATAGTCATTTTACTGGACTCTCTGGCAGATTGCTTCATATTTTCCTCTGTTTGTATATGATAATAATTTTTATTAAATGTTCATTTGCTATCTTGACGGGTTCATTAAATCCTTAAGAAATCATTAGTTCTTAAAAGAACTGTGTAATGGATTTCTTAGAAAATGTCAGCAGTAGTCTTGTCCATAAATTAATCTCTAAGTAGCCGGATGATTGGAGAATTCTGGAGCCAAAGTAGTGAATGACTTGCCCAGAACGACTGCCAAAGAAAGAAGCACTGACTAAAACTTATCAAAACCACCCATAAGAACCAATTCAGATAGCCCTCTGAGAAGTATAAATCAGCCAATCCTTTTAATTTACCTTATCACTTAGATTATAACATTTCTTTCTATTTTTCTGATTAAATTCTACATTTTAGGGTTTAATATAATGACTTCCATCTTGAATAACCCAGACCACTTGCTTACAAAATCAATTCAAAAGAATTTTTAAAAAGATAACAGTTTAATTATAGCATTATCAAACATTTTGCTTTTGATCAGATTTTTGCAAAAGCAATTAACATTCTTTGCTTACAGAATAAAATTACAATCTTTAGAAAAGTAATTTAAAAAAATGAAAAATATATACAAGTATGTTGGAACAATTATTTTAATTATTTATTTTACGAATATGTTCCAACAATGTGATCTATTCGTTTAATAAAGTTTGCTTTTCTCTATTTGAATTTTTCAGAGAAAAGCAAATACATAAAATGATATATATAAAAAATATACAAAAAGGAAAAATAAATAAAATAAAAAAATACATGAGTTTATTATATGTGTACAATATTTTAAATTGGTGTGGGTGGGTATTCTACTGCTCAGACCCAACTTCCATTATTAATATAGCATAATATAGCACATTTATATATTCGTTGTACTTAATATGTACAAATCTATATATGTAGCTGCTGTAATATTCTTTACAGCAGATTTTGTGCAAGGCCATTTGATAATGCATGGCACAATAGTAAAATATGAAAATTATTAAGAAGAAACATGAATCGCATAACTTCAAAATCGCATTAAAATAATCCGCATAAAACGAGACCCAGGTGTATTTAAAAATATATATAAAAATATTTTACAAACAGTGCTTTTATTTAATTTGAATAATGCATTAAAAAACAAAAAATATTTTTTTCTTTATAAGTACAATTTTATGGGTATTCATAAGTTAATTAATTTGAATTAATTTATGGATGCCCCATGTTTTTATTTCAAGTTACATACAACAACCAAAATTGTACTTAAAAAAATAATAATAATTTTTTTGGCTTTTAGTGCATTACTCATCAAATTACATAAAAGCATTTTTTATAAAATATTATTTTTTTACTTTTTAGTTTTCAGTTATTTTGCAACTGATCTTTTTGTAATTATTCATATTCAAATTTAAAAACTGAGAATCTAAACAAAGTTACCATATTTCCAGTATTTCAAATATTTAAAAAAAGAAAAAAAAGTTTTAATTTAAGCAATCAAGAGAAATTAAGATTTCATCCTTCACTTCCCTTTTTTTTTTTTTTATCTATTTTAATTAATTCTAAACAATTTTTGATGAATTAGTCATAAAATTTAATAAAAGCATACTACTGCACATCACAGAAAACTAAATAAACTGATTTCAATACCACTTCAAATGCAATCTGCTAACATTATTAGATTGAACAACCCTGAAATATTCAATCACTAACATGTATATAAATTTTGAATAAAATCCATCTGATAGAAGTATGTTAAAATCGGTTACAAGATTTGCTCAAACAGAATTTCTAAATTGAATAAAAAAAAATGTAGTCATTTTCATATAAAAAAAAAAAATAGAAAAAAAAAATTATAATCGTAGAGAAGAAAATCTACTTAGTCAATGCATTTATTTCAGCGTTAGATAATAATAGATAAAAATAATAATAATTATAACATATCATAATTGATATTTGTTACTGATTATGAAACTACAATTTATCTTCTAAATGCCAATTTCCTTTTTATTTTTAATTATTATATATCAGTAAGAAGTATTTGCAAAAATGACTAGTGAGTTATGACATAAAAAATGGAATAAATTGTTTATGTATTAGGGATGTGAATATTTATTCAGACATGAAAAGTCATTTGTATATTGAAAAATTAAATATTTAAAACTTTCAATTATTAAGTCACTAAATATTTCAGACAGTATACGCTTCAATGTATTACTTAATGATGAATATTTATATAAATAATTTTGGTTGTGTATTCAACTATATGTTCTTGAGACTTGTTTCTTAGTATAAAAAGCTATGATACTTACAATAAATCATTTATTTAATCATATTCACTTATAAATAAATCAATAAATCATTTTAGTTGTGTCTTAATTATTTCGAAACTGTACTTATGAACTATCTTATTATCATAGCATTCAATTTACATTTCAGTAAGTTTTTCCTTATTTGCTGTTTATCCTAAGAAATTCATATCTATGTATAAATTACAAAGTATGGAGAGAGTTGCTACATATGTATATTGCTTGTGTTGCATTTATTCTCTATAACCGAATTTATTTTTTAAAAGAAAAGCAAACTTTATTACAAAGTTATGGAAATTTACAAAACATCTGTACATCATTCAATATTGTAACAATACATTATCATTATAATCAACATATTAAAAAATGATTTACTCCTATCTTATAATTAGACAGAAAGTTAGCTGCTCACATATTCAATCCCATCTTATGATCCAAATAGATGTGTATAATAACTAAATTATTGTGAGAGTTAAAACTTTTTATATATTTAAGAATCAGATTTATTAAAGTTTATTAAGATTTTTTGAATACTTGTGTCCTTAATTTCATCTAAGCTGTGCAATCCTAAAATAGTTATGATTCTTTTTTTTCCTACTATATAATATAAAGTAAAATTCCAATTTAAAAATTTCTTTATTGAAAGTATTCCATATAAAAATATATATATAATTTTTAGGTACAAAATAATACATTGCATGTGTAGAAAGCTATATTTAATATAAAAAAAAATTAATTTCTTTTCAAATTACACTTTTTCATCATAACAGCATAAGGAATATACTTTTGACAAATTTTTTAAGTTAGCATAAATTTTGTTACTTTTTTAAAAAACTTTCAATAGAATTTACATTTTTTAAATTTAAGTAAATATTTCACTTTTTTATATTTATTTTTAAAAATGTAATAATATATTTATAATTATCATATAATCTTCTTCTTATCAGTCTCTAAGGCTCAATGATTTTTACAAGACCCAGAGGTCATACCTTTGTGTCAGTCCATAAATCTTTATACAAATTTCTTTCTCTAATTTCTCTATCTATTCCTTCTTCCAATATCCTTTTTAGACTTCTCTTAATAACAAATTTAATATTTGTTTCAGTAATCTTTTCCAAGATATCTTCTATACAAATTATTGTGATTATTAATCATTAATATTTTTAATTAATAAATATGATTTTGCACTAAATACTTATGCTTACGTATATTTTTTTATAACTGCAAATAATTGTAAATCTATACTTTCAAATGATATAACAACAATCTGATTTTTATTTTTTTATTGGCTGTTTTGTTATTCTACATTTTATAAATTTATTAATAAATTATGTATTTTTATTTTTATAATTGTGTATAATTATGCATTTGCATTTATAGGAACTATTTGTCCATTGAGGACACTATATGTATTCATTAATACAATAAAATTATAATTTATTATTTTGTGTTATTTCTTGCCTTGTAAAAAAAATGTTAAAAAATATAGTGGAGACCTATATTTTGTTTAAAATCCCTCTCGCATTCAACATATATAGCATATAATAGCTCATCTTTCGTCAATAAATATTGATTAGAATAGAATACATATTGTTTATTGAACTCAAAGTGCTCAGTACTTTTTAACAAATACATTTATATATAAATCAGGGACGAAAGCTTCATGTATTGAACGGAATGAGTGCTTCCGCAGAAGATTTCACTAAAAAATTCAAAAGCTTTAATTAAATTTCAATTTTAAAAATTCACTAAAATATGTATATATTCAAGCTCACAAAATTGATCCAACAAGTTGCACATACAATAGTGTAGTAAGAACAATAAGTACATTAGTGTATATAAACTATTTTGCTAAACATAAAAAAAGAAGAAAGAACAATTCAAATTCATTACTTTTGTAGGGAATTTCTGTTAACTTACAATTTTTTTTACCAACAGTTGAACTGTTTTTATATAAGGCAAATAATGAGTTTGACCATTGCATTATTTGTTGATTATAAGAAGTTCAAACAATGCTAAAATGTAATTAAAATTAAAATTTAAGAATATTAAAAGCATTTGGAAGATAAAAATATCTTGATAATATATTATCTATACTTAAACTATTCACGGCTAATTAAAAGATAAGAGAGTTCCATATTTTTCTCTAAACTATTTTTTCAAACATAAAAAAGAAGAATGAACAATTTAAACTCATTATTTTTTGTATAGAATTTCTATTAACAATCAATTTTTTATCAACAGTTGAACTTTTTTTACATAAGACAAATAATGAGTTTGACCATCGCATTACTCATTGATTATAAGAATTCAAATAATGCTAAAATGTAATCAATAATTAAGACTTAAAAATGTTAAAAGTATTTAGAAAATAAAAATATCTTGATAATGAATTCTCTATACTTAACTAGTCAAAGTCTGATTTATAGATAAGAGTTAATCTGGATGTATGTAATATGTGTATATTATTGTTGTATTTTGTAAAAATTGCATACAAGTTTGTGCACTCCAGAAAAACTAGAAATTGATTCGAGAGATTGTTTAAGATCGCGTACTGATAAATGAGGAATTAATTAAAGCATTAACATAATGGCGATCGACAAAATTCCAAGAATATTTCTAGATAAGAGACCTTACCTTATTGGAGAATGTAATTAATTATTGCAGTTATCAGAAAGCTATAAAAAGACTATGTAACAAGTATGTCAGTGCATTTTTCAAGTACATCTCCAGTTGACTTTCATGTTCAATTCCGTTAGGAGAGATCTAGTGTCAGTACTTCAGTTAATGTCCAGCGCTCACTGGAAATGTAGTTCATGGGCATAACTGAAGAGACCCACAGAGATTGGTAGACCGAAGCCTGAGGAAACCGTCCGAATAGCAGCTGAATGAAGAGTTGAGTTTCCAGCGGTTTTCAAGTGGAGTTACTGATGGACTGTTGCAGAGACGGAAACTGTAAAGAGCTTGTAATTGGTCGCAGTACTACACTACGATGTGTTCGTGTACAGCTAAACTGGACTGGGGCCAAAGTGTGTGTAAATCTAGCCCATTGTGAACCGCTTTGTAGCAACCAGCCTGAATGTACATCAGGGAATTGAACATTAGCAACTGTAGAGATAGTGTTGTTACAAACTATTCACTATTCTGGTTACTTAAAATATTGTGAGTCTTTTATTGTATATATTCATTTGCTGGCCGCCCAGTCATACTTGCGGACACAGCAATTAGCTATTATGTAAAAATTGTTACAGCAAGTAAAATACAACATTATAAAAAAAAGATTATGTAGTGTTCATCGAAATTCTTCAAGGTATCTTTATTTATAATTTATATGTTATCATTATGTAAAATGAAACAAAAACCAATATCACACTGTATATAAGGAATTATTTGAATTTTAATAAAATAATTTTTAAATAAATGATAATATTCAAAATGCTTTTCATAAATCATCTTTGTCATAATAATTGTAATGATAATTGTATTCTAAAATCAAAATAATCCTCTCACACTAACAGACTAAAAATGATAAAGGCTACTGTTTTTAATAAGTCCTTATTTAATACAAAACAATGTGTGTCCACCAATAAATTTTTGGAAAGGAAAAGATATGCATAAAGATAATCAGGAAACTTTTCGTGAATACAAATATCAATATATAAATGACCATGAAAAAGTTACTAATTCTTATTGTGGCTACACCTGGTATTCAAAATTGCTTGTCAATATTTGAATAATTTCACAATCATTATTTTTAGGATAGTAGTTATTGGATTTGAAAAAAAAATATTGAGTACTACTAAAATGTTATTAAGCCATAATGAAGATAAACATAACCATAGAAGCAATCCAGATTCTTTTCATTGTCCATTTACACTTTTCTCCGCAATAATAATATTCTAATGTTTTTAATAAACCTTAAAAAAAAATGACACCATTCACCTGTAAAAATAGTAATGTCATTATATATATATATATTGTGCCCTTTTCTATAGGTCAGAAATAGGTCACCACATTAAATTATTAAAAATTTTAAATTTTGGAATATATTCTCTTGATGTGTTCATTATATTGTATTAATAATGTTTTAAAGTGCGATTTAAAGCTAAGTGAAATTACGTAACGCATAAAATTATAATGAATAACTTTAAAACAATTAAATAAAGCTAGAAATATTGTTACATATGTTTGTAAAAGCTGGCCATAATAAATAACACAGCTATAAATATTTAAAAGTATGTTTAATAAGCTCAATTTTAATAGTCTTAAACGTATAGATAAATAAGTGTTGATATCGTTTTTTTTTTTTTAAAAAAAAGTTAGTTTTGTGATAATGAAAGTTGTATTTAATTCTATATTTTCCAAATTATATAATGGTATTATTTTATTTAATACAAGTGTTGCAATTTATTATTTATTCCTAGACAGAGAAAAATCGGATAGTCTGTCTTGATTATTAATCATATGACTTATGTAATATATAGTTACACACACTCGCTTGCTAATATTATTAGTAAAATCAAAAATTGTAAAATTGCATTATAGAGTTGAATAGAATTATTTACCTATCATAAAAGCTAATAATAAATATTAAGTTAACTGTCGTTATAATTGTTTAAATAATGTAATAAAGATGAGTACAGTTAATAAAAAAGTTAATATTTGGTTTAAATAAAAAATAGATAAATTAAATATTAAAAGTAAGATAAATTCATTAAATATTGTTTTAAAAGTTATTTTAAAGGTATTTGATTAATTTAGTAAAGTAATAATTGATCTAAAAGTTATATTTTAAATAATATTTTTTAAGTTTTAATACGTCATAATTTTTATTTTTAAAATTCAATAGTGCAAGTTTGCAACATATGCAAATTTGGTATCGAACTAAAAGTAAGAATCAACCAATAGGATAAGGTATTCTTACAGACTATATATACTATTGGAGTTGATTTATCAGGGGGTGATTTATAATGTATTAAAGATAGTTGAATCATATCAGAAAACTATCAAGGTGATTATAATTTTAACTTTATTATTTTAGTCAATTTTAGTGCTCTCTTATAATTTTATTTGCAAAAGCTAATTGATATTTTAAAAAGTGTTTTGCAAAAGAGAGTGTACAATAAAAAATATTAATAATAATTTCATTTAACATGCCTTGTTAAATTTTTAAAAGTCCATTATCAGAAGTATTTTATCAAAATCTAATTTCAGAACTTCGCGATAATAAATGGATATACTAAGAAGTAAAACATATTCAATTTATGATATTATAAAAATGTATATAATATTTGTTAATACCGTTTTAATAATGCTGAACAAGAGAATTGTTCCAATGAATAAAATAGTAGAATGGATACTATACAGGAAGCTCAAATGGAAAAGCTATTTGCCATCTAAAAAGTTAAGACACATTATTTTATATAGTAAAATAAACTTGTCCTAAATTAAGAAATAATAAAACAATTATACTTTGTGATAATTGATAAAAAATATCATATTAAAAGAGTAAAATGTTATATCCTTTGTGAAGGAAACATTTTTAAAAAAAAAAATATTTTGCAAGAAATTAAAGAAATGCCTCACAGAGATTTTTACTAAAGCATATATAGTATATAAAAACATATAGTCTTAAAAGGGTTAAATGCATTTAGGAAAGATTTTTTAAAAAAAACTTGGAGTTTTAAACAGACGGAAATAAGTACTAAATGGAAAAAAAATTCACTAAGGAAGAGGATGGAACCATGGAAATATATTTATATTGCACAAAAGTTATCGGATAGATCAAGCTAAAACAAACGGAATATAATGCATTATTACTCCTATATGGGAAATTTAGCAAGCTTCATGAGATTATTTTTTGGTATTATGATTTCAATAATCATCATTCTGGACTAAAGAAGTTATAAACTATTATTTTATCAACTATTCCAGAATAGATTGATGATTATTTTGTTTAATTTTCAAGATTTTAAAAGACGTCGAAATTTTTTTTATTATTATTTTTAAAACCTAGGATTTTCGTGCTGGAAGTTTGGATTACACTTCTGCAGGAAACGCATTGTCTTGTTCGTAGTTATAGCAACGGAGGGGGTGTAGAGAAGCGCTTTTGAAGTGAACGTTTTTTTAAAAAAAAAGAACTCTTGGAAAAAAAAGAAAAATAAACATTTTTGAACTTTATCAAGGACTTTGTCAATTGAAGATTTAATTGAAGATACACATAATTATAGTTTTGATTGATTTTTTATTTTATTAATTTAGTTTAAAATGTAAAATTTTGATTAATAAGTATAGGAACATGAATATTAATTATTTATGGAATAGAATCCCATAGTATATTATTTAATAGCTTAATTTAGAACATTTTAAATAGAAGCATGAATGTATTTTATGTATGAGATGTTATATCTAGTTGGAGAAAAGAAGACTGCAAAAAGTGATAACCAGCTAATGTCACTTGGTAACAACTAATGAATTATTGATATTTATTATGATGAATTTTCTTGTTTTCTTTTTTTACAGATTGCCTATGTAATAAT